>CM061241.1:120177321-120777321 GCA_030848705.1 Heracleum sosnowskyi
CTATTTAACCTAGACAAGTATCTGAATGCTACATCTGAAGCAGAAGAGCTAGAGCCAGAAGTTATTGTGCTCTACTACTTCTGATGAGAGCTACCCAGTTGTTCATCTGATCATTATACCATCTGGGATTGCTTGACAACATCCTGAGGATGAATCATCATCATCATCATCTTCCTGGATTCGCTTTCTGCTTTACAGCTTGCAGGATTCCAAGAAGATTGTCTCCTCCGTACCCATCAGGAAGCTCTGCTGGAAGAGCATCATACAAATCTCCATAGTATCATCGTCTGCTGCCAGGATGGGCACATCATATGGACCGGGACGGATGATGTGCACATAAGGATTAGAGATTGGTCCTTCCGCTATTTCATCATCTGCTATAAGACCTTCATCATTCAGGAAAGACAGAACAAGAAACTCATCGATGATATAGTTTGCTTGTTGCTGCCAGTTCATGTTAACGAATGATTCGACATCCATGAACTCAAAGGTTCCTGCCATTTGGTGTATGGTAATTTTAAGATATGAAGCCTGTTGTTAAAATGCTTGAGTTTTTAAAGCATTCAACAGGGTAACTGAAGGGTTTTTACTAGAATCGAAGCGCTTGGGATACTAAGGTGCGGAGTTTCGAGACAGTCATTATTATTCTGACTGTTGAGTTCCTTTGTACTTTATTATTGAAATTGATAATTTTATTATTATTGATTATTTTTTCTTTTAAGCGAATATTTTGAGTGTTATATGTGATGACAGGTGTCTCCACGTTTGCACGTGTGTATTGGAAGTTGTTAGATACAGCTGTCAGCGTATTCACGTCTGACATCTGTCCCACTAACATACTTCTAATCTTAACAGTTATTATTTAATACACTACATACACACGATTCAATCTTTTACGCATTTCATCTTTTCATAACATTTTACTCACACACAAACACTCAAACACTTTCAAAGCCCAGTACTTCTTGTTTTCAAATCTTACTAATGGCAACTACAGCGTTTATTGCATCTGAATTAGAATTTGTCCCAAATAACTACTCAGCTCCTGTAGCAAATGAGAACGCACCGGAGGCGTTTCATTTGATTCAGAGGTTCTTGTTAGACTCTGATATTGGTACTGCTTTAACAGCACCATCGAAGCTGTCTGCGACTCAAATTCGAACTTTTTGGCAGACAGGTACTTATGATAATGGAGGAGAGTCTGGATCTCCATCTATCATTTTTGAGTTTCAAGAAGATCAATTTGTTGTTACTCCTACTACTGTTCGTGATGCATTGGGTCTTGAAGATTTTAATGCTTTCACGATATCTGTTGGTGATTCTGAGTTGGTTAGGATGATGAGAGAAATCGGCTACTCTGGACCTTTGTCAAAGATAGGTCAACTCAAAAGGCCATTTTTGCGTAAGGAGTGGAGCTTCTTTTTCGATTGCATTACTCGGGCTTTTGGAAAGAAGTGCACTAATTGGGATGCGATTCCCACGGATAGTCTACAGATCGGGTATTCTCTTCTCTATGGCAGTCAATTTGATGTTGCTAGATTAGTTTTAACTAATATTGGTGAGAAAATGCTAGAGAATAGAAATGTTGTT
This sequence comes from Heracleum sosnowskyi, assembly GCA_030848705.1. Taxonomy (NCBI): domain Eukaryota; kingdom Viridiplantae; phylum Streptophyta; class Magnoliopsida; order Apiales; family Apiaceae; genus Heracleum; species Heracleum sosnowskyi. The sequence goes on from CM061241.1 coordinate 120,178,912, forward strand.
TACTTCTCTAGATTTTGTCAATTGATATTCAATCATTGCTGTCCAAATGTTGAGATTGTAGAGGATGATGTTATACTTTCATTTAAATTACACAAACGTATATTCTCTGACCTTATCAACAAGGACAACAAGAAAGGAGAAGTTGGTCCTTTAATGTTACCTGCATCTGTGCAACAATTTCTTGACAACTCACAACAACAACGTGTCTCAACTGCTGAAGCTGGACCTTCTGTATCTCAAACACAGAGGTCAAAGAGATCTAAAGTTCGAGCAGTTAAGTCTGGTGAAGCTGAGGTATCAAATGTTGATGCTGTGCCTCAGAGAAAAAGAATGAAGAAAAGGAGAGCCCAAAGGGCAAAGTCTGTTGCTGCTGATTCTGTTGCAGACTCAGAAACTGAAGCTGATGAAGAAAATCTTCATCAGAGAAAGAGAAGATTAGTTGCTAATCAACTTTTTGGTGATATTATTGCCAATATGGATAAAGAACCTGAGGACACAGAAGCTCCTACATCAAAAGCTGATGATGTAGTTGAGGAAGCTGCTGCATACTCTGACAGCAGGATTGTGGATCATGAAGATACTATACTAGAAGCTGATCAAGCTACTACTGAATTAGTAGAACCTATTGCTTCTCACACAGAAATCATTTCTCTTGATTTTGAGAAAGGTGAGGAAGTTGATCAGATTAGAGTTGATCCAGTTCCAGAAGCTGTTGCTGTACATGCTGATGCAACAGATAATGATCATGAGGATATTATCTTACTTGAAACTTTGCAACAATCAGTTGTTGAGATTGTTCAGAGAGAAGCAGAGGTTACTGCTCCAGCAAACTCTGATGTTCCTCAAACTGTAGCAGATCCAGTACCTGATGCGACTGCACAGTTAATTGATGAAATCACTGCTGAAAATGTGCTTGAAGATATTCACAGAGAGGATGACAATGCTGAAGCTAGTCCTTCTCATTCAAACTCTGATATTCATGTGGAAATTTCTGATATTCAAGCAAATTCTACTGAAGAAAGGGAAGTTCAAAGGGCTGCTTCTGAGCATTTTCAGAATATGTACTACAATGCATGGACTAATGCAGATTGTATCTTTCCAGCGCAAAGGGCTGCAGAATTTTTATCTGATTCTGTCAAGAAGATTACAAATCCTGATGTCCTTACGAGCTTACAGGCAACTGTTATTCAAGTCAAATCTCTCAATAATAGATTTGATGAGAATCAACAAATGCTTACAAGTCTGAGGAATGAAGTAAGCCTGAGGGATCTTACTTTAAAGGCTGACAGAACTTATTATTATACCATGTTCAAGCAGCAAGCCGGGGATTCTGAAGAAATCAAGAAGAGGCTTGGGACAGTTGAGGAAAACCAGAATGCTATGTCTGCTCAACTGACTTCTATTTCTACTGCGCTTGAATTGCTGACATCAGTACTACTTTCTGATGATGTCAAAAAGGGGGAGAGTATACCTAAAGACAAATGCAAAGATACTCAAACTCTGAGACGGAAGGATGATTCTGCTGATGGTGGAAGCAAGGAATCTGAGAGGCATTTACTTTCTGTTCAAGGGAAAAGAACATCAAAATTAAATTCTAATAGGTTGATAAACTCTGGTAAAGAAATTTCAAACTCTGCCAGTGGTTCAAGATTTAAGAGTTTAATTATTTCAGCCAATCCATTAACTGATGAAGAAATTGCTACCAAGATGTTTCTAGAAGAACATGGTAATGAAGCTACAGTTGAAGACATGGAAGCTGAAATGCTGAGTCTTGCTGAAGAGTATGAGAAGAAGTTGAAGGATGGTACTTACAAGAAGAAGGAAATCAAGGCTCCTAGAAAGAAAGAAAAAGGAATTGTTATCAAAGAGAATGTAAACTCTGATCAGAGTTTACAGTACTCAAGGAGGCCTGTGATTAAAAGTGCTGATAAAGGAAAAGGTAAACTGGTAGAAGAAGAGCAGTTACCTAAGAAGATTTATTCAACCTCTGACATTGCTCAAGTTGAAACAAGATTACCAAAATCAACCTCTGACGCTGCTCAAGTTGATGATACTATTGAAGTTAAGCCAGCCTCTGACAAGGCTCAAGCTGTGCAAACTCGGCTAGCTCCTCAACTCAAAGGGTTCTTAAGACCTGTATTCTCTGAAACTCTGACACTTCAACCTGTGGATTTTTCTCAAACCAGGACTGTACTTGGAAAAGAATCTTATGATAAGTCTGGTTTAGGTTCACATAGGGAGAAGAGAATAAATAACAGATCTCAAGACAATATTTCACTGACAGGATCTGGTATTGTGAATACACAAGAAAATCTTGATAAGTTAGAATCTGTTCAGTTGATTTTTCACAAGATCTTGAAGAAGCAGTTTCTGTTATACTTCATGAGTGATGGAAGAGTTTATAGAATTGGAGAATCTGATGTAAATCTCAAATCATGGGAAGAACTTGAATATGTACTTTATCTGTTAAAAGTTAAGAACAGACATACCCATAATGTTGCTCAAATCTTAAAAGAAAAGATGCTGAGATCAAAAGTGATGCTTGGAGGAGGAGAAGTCTCAAATGCTTATATTCCAAAGTATAGAGATCATACTGGAAAATTGGTGGAGATGAAGAGAAACAGTGCTAGATTTAAAACTGCACTGGGATTAAAAGTCTTAGAATTCAATTTAGAGTCAAATAAAGCTCAGTACATTCGGCTAGGGAATGATATGAAGAAGAACAGTATCTATTCTCTAAGGGCTGCCATATATCAAACTGGTGAAGGAGATCCAGAGTATAAGGAGCTGAAAGAGATTATGATAGCTGAACTTGAGAATGCTGAGAGAAGACTGCTGATTGATTATCTCAGGACTGTACCTGATATTGAAGAAGTCAAGTAAAGTCTGACTGTAAGTTTTTAATATTTTCTATTCTAAGTCAAATTTAAACTCTGTTTTAAATTAAACTCTGTTATATGTTAAACACTGCATTTGTTAAATGGTTTTGACATCATCAATTATATGTTTAACTTGTACATTTTATTATGAACAAGTTGGGGGAGATTGTTAGATATAATTGCTAATGTTTGTTTATCAGTGTTTAAGCAACAGGTACTGACAAGAGTTTATCAGAAGCCGGTCAGAGTTTAATTAAACTCTGACAGGGTGAAGAGTTTAAAGGAAGCCGGTCAGAGTTTATGTAAAGTCTGACAAGGTGAAAGTTGAATTAGCTGTCGGTGCAGAATTGAAGATTCTAGAAGCAATATATTCTGAAGATGGAAAGAAGCAGAATATATTGATACAGCTAAGGAGATTGGAATAGAAGACTGAAGCAATCCTTAATTGATATGAATTGTATAGCTAACTTATAGGAATATCAATTAGAGATGGATTGTATGTAGCTGTGTACTATATAAACACAGATAGGTTATCCCTAGAAGGGATGCGTGAATATTGATATATTATTCTTGTAACCTAGAAGCTCTTTGTGATTCATTAACATCATAAAGAGAGAAGCTGTTAATACGATTACAGTTTTATTGATTCATAAACAGTGTTTTTAATTATCGTTATTCTCATACATACTTGATTATATTGTGTATTCGGCCTAACAAGCTGTTTGCATTTTCTCTCATAAATTAATTGTCTTAACTGATGAAAAGTCTAAACTCTGATTATTAATTATAAATAATTCACCCTCAAATCAAAAGATGCCAAAAAGAGCACAAATTCCTTTGAGATCATGTTGTGCCTAGGAAGATCCAGGAACTTATTGTATGAAATAAGGGCTAAAATCTTTGATTTTTGGTGACTAGTGCCAACCACTGATTACTGGAAAAATTAAAATATATATATATATATAAAGAAAGGGGGTGAAGAATAAAAGATATATCCAAATGAAAGGATATCAAAATACAGAGTTTAGATATAAATATCAGATTTTATGTTTTACATGAGAGTTTAGGCAACCAGTTTTTACTGCTTAAGTTTGTGGATTTTATGCACTTTGAGATGATCTAAATATTGATTTCGGTAAACTCTGCTATAGCACACACAATTATTCACACCTGTACAGTTTGAGAAAAGAGTTTATTATCAAAGAAGGACAAATGGTAAACACTGATGTATTGTGAGAAATACGCCGAGGTAATTTTGTTTTAATCTCTGATGGTTAAAATGATTTCTTTGTTTCAGACATTTTATAATTTTGAGATTAGACATTTGTTTAGAAATTCGAAAGAGTATGAGTACAAACGGTTCATATTTGTATTAAACAGAGGAGAGAGAGGTTGAGTGTTTTGAACAGTGTGAAAAGCGGTAATTATGGCTATTTTTACTGCACGTGTGTATTGGAAGTTGTTACATACAGCTGTCAGCGTATACATGTTTGACATCTGTCCCACTCACACATTTTTCAAAGACGCCTGCTGTGTGTAGTAATGATTAAAACGATTGGGTTTTAATTTTCACTGTTATTATTTAAACTTACTACACATAAACGGTTCATTCTTTTACACACTTCATCTTTTCATAAGTTTTTACTCACAAACACTGTCTCAAACACTTTCACTGCATAAATTCTACACTTTTCTCTGTCTTATTTCTTGCTTTCTTCTAAACATCTCTAATGGCTACAACAATGTTTACTGCTTCTGGGTTAGAATTTGTCCCAAACAACTATGCTGCTCCTTTATCAAATGAGAACACACCGGAGGCGTTTCATTTGATTCAGGATTTCTTGTCAAACTCAGATGTTGGTACTGCTCTCACCGCACCGTTGAAGCTGTCTGCATCTCAAATCAGGACTCTTTGGCAGACAGGTACATATGATAATGGAGGAGAGTCTGGGTCTCCGTCCATAATTTTTGAATTTCAAGGAGAAGAGTTTATAGTTACTCCAACTACTGTTCGTGATGCTTTGGGTCTTGAGGATTTCAATGCTTTCACAATCTCTGTTGGTGATTTTGAGTTGGTGAGAATGATGAGGGAAATAGGCTACTCTGGACCATTGACAAAGATTGGTCAACTCAAAAGGCCGTTTTTGCGCAAGGAATAGAGTTTCTTTTTCGACTGCATAACAAGGGCTTTTGGAAAGAAGTGCACGAATTGGGATGCAATTCCCACTGATAGTCTGCAAATCGGGTATTCTCTTCTTTATGGAGGTAATTTTGATGTTGCTAGGCTAGTTTTGACTAATATTGGTGAGAAAATGCTAGAGAATAGGAATGTTGTTTATTTCTCTAGATTTTGTCAATTGTTATTCAACTTTTGCTGTCCTGATGTTGAGATTTTAGAGGATGATGTCATTCTCTCGTTTAAATTGCATAAACGCATATTCTCTGATCTCACTAATAAAGATAACAAGAAAGGAGATGTTGGTGTTTTGATGTTGCCTGAGTCTGTGCAACAATTCCTGATCAATTCACAACAACAACAACCACTTGCAAACTCTGAAGCTGGACCTTCTGTGTCTCAATCACAACGGTCAAAGAAGACTAAGTTAAGAGCTGTTAAGTCTGCTAGAGTGAATCCAACAAATACTGAAGCTGGGATATCAAACACTGATGATATGCCTCAGAAGAAAAGGTTAAAGAAAAGAAGAGCCAATAGGGCAAAGTCTGATGCTGTTGATGAGGAGAGTGAAGCTGATGATGAAACTCTTCATCAAAGGAAACGAAGACTGGTAGCAGCACATTTATTTGGTGCTGAGAATGTTTCTTCAAAAGTTGCTGAAGCTCCTGAAGTTTTTGTTCAGGAGGATGCTGAAAATGTTGAAGCAGTCTCTGTGTCTGATATGGCAAATGCTGAAACAGAGGCTGAGGTTTTTGAACAAGTTTTTAATGCTGATTTTGAAATGGAAAATGTTGTTGAAGCACATCCTGCTGTCAGTGTTTGTGACACTGAGGATGTGGCAGCTGATCAAGCCACTCTGGTACTTGAAGAATCAATGGAAACTCATACAGAGATTCTCTCTGTCACCAATCAGATTCCTGAATTGGGTGAAGAGGTTGATCAGGCAACAAAATCTGTCTCTTCTGAGCAGATTGTTGAAAATGTTGAGAAAGCTGAGGTTGTTCCAGCAGTAGAAGTAGAGAAGATTTTAAATGAAGCTACAGGAGAGAATTGTGTTGAAGCAGAGGTTTTTCCAACAAACTCTGAAAGTCTTAAGGTTCATGTGGAAGACAATGATGAATTGTTGCTTGAAGCTCTACAACAGTCGGTTGTTGAGGTTGTTCACAGAGAAGCAAAGTTAGTTGCAAATCTAAACTCTGAAACTCCTGAAGCTGTACAGCAAGTTATTCCAGATGCTGAGGAAAATCAAGAAGACAATGCAGCAAATTCTGATGATAGTATAGATGCTCATTCTAATCCTGATATAGAGGTTGAATTATCAGAAGATGTAGACTCTGATACTGTAAGAGAAGCAAATCGTGCTAATGCTGAGTACTTTCAAGATATGTACTTCAAGAACTGGGCAGATGCTGATTGTGTTTTTTCTGCTCAGAGGGCTGCTGATTTTGTTAATCAGTCTATCAAAACCATTTCATCTTCTGATGTTATTACAAGTCTAAAGGCCACTGTGATTCAAATTAAATCTCTTCACAACAGATTTGATGAGTCTCATAAGGAGGTCACTGCTTTGAGGAATGAAGTTGGTATGAGAGATCTTACTCTGAAGAATGATAGATCTTACTACAATTCTATGTTTAAGAAGCAAGCTAAGGACTCTGATGAAATTCAGAAGAGGCTTGGGAAAGTTGAGGACAACCAGATTGCTATGTCTGCCCAACTGACATCAATTTCTACTGCAATTGAGTTACTGACATCAGTACTACTTTCTGATGATGTCAAAAAGGGGGAGAGTGTACCAAGTGACAAATGCAAAGACACTCAAACTCTGAGACGGAGGGATGATGGTAATGATGGTGGAAACAAGGGAGATGGAAAGAGTTTAAGATTAAATTCTGTTAGAAGACTACCAAGATCAAACTCTGATAGAAGATCAAACTCTGGTAAGGGAAATGCAAACTCTGCCAGTGGTTCAAAACTCAAAAGTTTGATAATCTCTGATAAGCCTACCACAGATGAGGAATTTGCTACTAAAATGTTTTTAGAAGAGCATGGTGGTGAGGTAACAGTTGAGGATTATGATGCTGAATTAAGAGTGTTAAATGAAGAGCACCAGAAGAAAATGGAAGCTGGTACTTATACAAAGAAAGGTAAAGCTCCAAGGAGAAAAGAGATAGGAATATCTATTAAAGATAATGTAAACTCTGATCAAAGTTTGCAATACTCAAGGAGACCTACTATTGCAAGGAATGACAAAGGAAAAGGTAAACTGGTAGAAGAAGAACAGTTACCAAAGAAGATTTATTCAACCTCTGACATTGCTCAAGTTGAATCAAGGATAAACAAATCAACCTCTGACGTTGCTCATGTTGATATTGCTACTAAAATTGTGACAACCTCTGACAAGGCTCAAGTTGTACAAACTCAACTCAAAGGTTTCTTAAGACCTGTACTTTCTGAAACTCTGACATTAGAACCTGTGGATTTTTCTCAAACCAGGACAGTACATGGAAAACAATCTTATGACAAGTCTGGTTTAGGTTCACACAGAGAGAAGAGGATAAATAACAGTCCAATGGATCAAACATCACTGGCAGAACCTGGTGTTGGGGTTACTCAAGAGAGTCTTGACAAGCTAGAGTCTGTTCAGTTAATTTATCATAAGGGACTTAGGAAGGACTTTCTGTTATACTTCATGGCTGATGGCAGAATATACAGAATAGGTGAAAATGATATACACTTGAAAATGGCTGAAGAGTTAGAATATGTCTTATATCTACTCAAAGTCAGAAATCAAAGGACTCAAAATGCTGCTGAAGTTTTGAGAGGAAGGATGATGAGAGCAAAGGTTCTCAGTGGTGCTAAAATTACAAGTGCTTACATTCCTAAGTACAAAGATGCTCATGGAAATCTTGTTGAGATGAGAAGAAATAGTGCAAAGCTCTCTACAGCTCTTGGAATAAAGGTGTTGGAATTCAATTTGGAATCTGACAAAGCCTTTATAATAAGGCTGGGCAATAATATGAGAAGAAACAGCATATATTCTCTGAGGGCTGCCATATATCAAACTGATGAAAGTGATCCAGAATTGAAGGAGCTGAAAGAGATTATGATTGCTGAGCTAGAGAGAGCTGAAAGAAGATTGCTTACAGACTATATCAGGACAGTGCCTGATATTCAAGAAATCAAATAAAGTCTGACTGTAAGTTTTTAAAGTTTTCTGTTCTAAGTTAAAATTAAACTCTGTTATGATTAAACACTGCATTTGTTATATGTTTTGACATCATCAATTATCTGTTTAACTTGTACATTTTTATTATGCACAAGTTGGGGGAGATTGTTAGATATAATTACTGATGTTTGTTTAATCAGTGTTTAAGTAACAGGTACTGTTCAGAGTTTAGTCTGAAGTACTTATCAGAGTTTACATGGAAGCCGGTCAGAGTTTGTTAAAGTCTGACAGGGTGAAAGTCGATTTAGCTGTCGGTGCATATTATGAAGATTCTAGAAGCAATATATTCTGAAGATGGAAAGAAACAGAATATATTGATACAGCTAAGGAGACTGGACAGAGGACTGAAGCAATTCTAATTGATTACAATTGTATAGCTAATTTGTAGGAGTATCAATTAGAGATTGATTGTAACTGTGTATTATATAAACACAGATAGGTTATCCCTAGAAGGGACGCGATTATTGAAAATATTATTCTTGTAACCTAGTAGCTCTTTGTGATTCATTAACATCACTCAGAGAGAATTATTTAATATAATTCAGTTTGTTGATTTACAAACTTGTGTTCTTAATTGTTCTTCTCATACATATATTGATTATATATTGTGTATTCGGCCTAACACGGTAAGTTCTTCTAGAATCAGCCGCCGCCAAGGCAATCTTCTCTTGAATAGACATTAAAGAAGCATTGGCTTGATCAGAGGAGATCCCTTGGTCAAAGGAAGGTCTCAGTGGAACCTTGAAAAGTGGATTTCGTTGCTTATCATGAACCGTCATCTCCTTGAGAGTGGATTGAACATGTAACTCTCTCTCTGTAGGTAGTAGCAAATCATCAATGTTTACAAGGGTTAGGGTGTCACTCCTCATGTTTGGCTCTGGGTGTTCACTCAACGTTTCTGTTGGTGTTTCACTAATCTTTCCTTTCTCACTCAGGCCAGGTGTAAGTGTTTGTGTTTCACTCAATCCCTTAGTGCTAGTTGTACCTGCATCAGAAAACACCGTAGCCATCCTTAAGGAGGTCACCAGTGGTGCAATGGGGCTTCACAAGTCCCCGTCCTTGGTTAAACCAAGTTGCTGATCATCCGTAGATGATGTATCCTTTGTAGGATCTAGAGTTTGAATCTTTCGGAGGCTAGAATCAGGCTCTATTAACATCAGAGATCCTGAAACTTCCCCAATAGTCTGTGAAGACTTTAACTCAGTTAACTCCTCAATGTGAATTGATTCATTGTCACCGAGTTGCCGATCTGCACCTACGTTAGACCCTTTACCCGTAGGATTGTTGACTCGTAAACACGCAAGTATACGCGATCACAAATAGCAAGTGATAAATAGAGTTCGTTCCGCAGAGACAAGGTGTAAATGCCAATTTAATACCTATGCAACAGTGTATGGTTACTTCTTAATGCTTGACCAATTATTAAATTGAGTTGTTGATTATTACTTAACTAATAAAACAATTATCAACTAAGAGTGAATTAACAAACGAGATTACTTATGTAAGAGAAAACATGGGGTTCCAATTTCATTAACTACTTCATCTAGAATCTTATGCCTTTTCAACCTAGCATGTGCAAGCGATGATAACTGATTAGACGCACTAAACTGACACACGCCAACTTTCGTTGTACATATATCATCCTACTGATCATCCACAATCGATAGAAGTCAAGTAGTCACCAAATATGCTTAGTCCCTATATGTCTATAGAGATTGAAAACATAATGGTTTACAATCAAGCATCCAAATAATCACATAGTCGGTGCAAGACGGTTAGAATTACACCACAAATTAATACATGCTCTTCACATGCAAAAACCTACGCTAGCATGGTATGTTCTAAACCCTAGATCCGCTTTCACAATCACTAGGATTCAACAAACAATTACGGATGTTCGCGACGCACCCATAACGAATAAGCGCAACCAGACTAGGTTAACAATATATCAAACACACACCAAGGCATAAAACATTTAATATCTAGAATCCATGGAAAACTCCATTAAAACCCCATGATAACGATTAGCCCATAATCGGACTTCTCATCATCATGGGTTCAATTGATAACATGAATCTACAAACAATTAATAATGAATAATAGAAAAGAAATTGAGAGCAAAATAAATCCCGGAAATTGTAGAGAAGAAATACAAAAGATGGAATCAATAGGCCTCCTTGCTTGTCACTAGCTTGAAGAACCCTAGAAATTGATCTCTTGTTCCTAGAATAATAATGTTTTTGATAGATAGTTAGCTACCAAATTAACCTAATCAATAATGTTTTTAAAGTATAAGATATTACATAATAAACCCAAGATACGAGCCCTAACAAATTAGGCCCAACACAAATTAACCCGGTTTGGAGTAAAATACGAGTAAAATACAAACTGACTGACGCATTCCAGGAGCAAACAGGCGCTCTTGCGCCTCAAAATGGCGCTCTTGCGCCTCCTATCCCCTGGAATTTTACTTTACAACCCAACCAAGCGCTCTTGCTCAAGATTTCTGAGCTCTTGCGCCTCCTAAGGCGCTCTTGCGCAGGAACTGGCGCTGCAGCGCCTCCAGCTCCCTGGAATTTTTGCCCAGCAATGTAGAGCATTTCCGTGGCTTCGCGTGGGCTGTTGAATCGTCAGAATCGGACTTGTAGAACTCCAGATATGGCCAAAACCGTGAGAGCTTCGCAACCTACCAGGAAAATCCGACTTTTGATCTCATTAACCTCCAACTCTTGGTTCTGCAAAACTTAATGAAAACACATTAAACACACCACATACTTGAGTTCAAGCCATCATTTTAAGCCGATATGAAGCATTCCAAGTGGATTAAAATCCACTTATCAAGGATCCAGATATGTTCCATCTGGGGAGTTAGATAATGACCCTTGTAATTGTGCATTTAGGTCAAAACCTTCTCTCGACGTCTGTGAAGACTCTTGGTTCTTAAAACCTTCAACCAGTGAATCTGACCATAATATGGTCGGAACACCAGTTGTTTTCGTCAATTCTTCCTCATTTGATTGAGCTATTGGTTCAGATATAGCTTTAGTTAATGTAGCCCAATCAGCATCAGAAAAATCAATGAAGGGCGCTTTGGATGATTGAAATGAAGATTCAACAGTTGCCTCGGTTTCTATTCTTCTCCTTTTAGAGGAAGGCAGAGCTGCTGATGAAGGGTGTATCTCCTTATGTGGTGCTGCTATGGCACTATCTCCCTCTACACTCATGGATGTTTGTATATTGGGTATAGGAGGGGAAGGAGGTTCGTTTATGATTTCATTTGGCTCGTCCAAAGGCTCTGTGAACGTGGTTAAAGATTTTGGGTTTGCAATCTCATGGTCAGAAATGGCCACTGAGGGCTCTGGATCTACATCCATTGCTTGTGGTTCAGGAGCCAGTACAGGTTCAGGATTGTTACCTTCGTTTACCTGTTCCCCTGGGGGTAGAAGTGGTAAGGGCACCGTTCTTAGATATTTAGTGAGAACAGTGGGTACCCCTGGAAGATGATTCTTTCTTATCAGAGCGGTTATTGCATTGCTCTTCATCCTCATACACTCCATGGCCTCCTCGCCTTCGAATGTCTCCCGTTCATTATCTGTTAAGACATGATTGAGAATTAGCTGTAGGAACCTAGGATAGAAACAAAGTACATCGTCTATGTCTGTTCTTTCATCCAGTGGTCTCATGCATAGAATGACTTGATCAATCACTAATCTTCATATGTTTATATGCCTATTGTTTGCAATGGCAAACCCTATCTTCTGAAGAAATAAGGGAATACCATGCAGATTTGTCAGCTTGGTAGTAAAAACATGGATAAGTGTGTGAAAGAAGAAGTTCCATGGCTTTGTCAGGTAATGCTTAAGGAACTCTCCCACAAAGAAGTTTAGTTGTTGACTTCTTATGAGAGTGAAGAAATCATGTATCTCTTCAGTTGTGGGATCCGGAACATGGTTTTCTGTTGGAAAATGTAGAATTCTATTAAAGTCATGTTCCGTCACCCTTATTGTTCTGCCCCCTGGCACAACAAAACTAAAGGACCTTACGTTATTCTCAGTTGTATCTGTGGCGGATGTGTACAGCGCAGTCAATTGATCGATGCAAAGGACTACGGGAGTACTCAAAGCATATGCCACTAATGAACGTGTGTTCAGAAACTCTGCCCATGCACGAAACTGTAAGTTCGTTATGGATTGCAAGTTCTGAAACGAGACATGATTAGTCTTGGTTACGATAAATTCTCCGGCCATTTTAATTCAAATTTCCAGAAAATTAATTTTAAACCAAAACTAATTTTTCAATTAATTATTTCTAATTAATTAAACTTTTAACAAAATACCCCTTTTAATCACTTAAACAACTTCGAACAAAACACAAACCCAAAAATTAAGAACCCTAATTTGTCAACTTTCGAATTAAGACTTAAACTTAGAAATCTATTGTTTAACAATCAATTTCTAAGTAAGAACACTGTTAACAAGTACTTAAGATTCACAATATCAAGGTCGATAGTTTTCTTTGAAAACTTAGATAAAAAAACCCAACCAAATCAGTAACACATACTAGATTCTAGGTAAAACTGAAATCACTATGGTAAATGATTGTTTTTGTCACTGTTAATCGATTAAAACCTTAAGAAACTATCGATGGAGATGTTCTTTGATTGTATCTATTCTTGTAAGTATTGTAAACGGCTTTTATCTTTTCTTAGATATGAAAAATGTAAAGAAAACAGCTAAGGACTGTTTAAATATGTTTGAAACTGCAAGGGTAAAGTAGTCAAATCAGTGTTCGATAGTTTTAATTGTACCTTCGATGTATTTTTCAGAGGGGCATAAAGGTCATCTTCACTTCGATGGTTTTTGAAAAACTTTCGAAGTGTTTGAGAATTAGAATTTAAAACGTTTTTCTGAAAAACTATCGAAGGTTGTTTCTGTGTAAAACCAAAAACTATCGAGATTATTTCTGAAAACTATCGAGAATTTAAATATGAAATTAAGTAAATTCGCTTCGATATATTTTCAAATCAATATCAAAAACTATCGAAACTTGTTTTCGATGGTTTTTCTTTTCCTTTTTAAAAACTATCGAATTTTGACTTCGATGGTTTTTATTTAGTACTTTAGAAAAACTATGGAAATTTCTAAATTCGATATTTTTTGCTTCTGTCTAAATTTCAAAACCCGTTCTGTTTTAAAATTAAGACTTTTTGATTTTCTGTCAAGTTTTAATTTGAATAAACTTTTTTTTTCAAATTTACCAAAATCAATTGTTAACAGAAAATTCACAATTTTCTTAGAATAAAATCAACTAAATATCATCAAATGATATTAATCAATTAAAATCCAATAAATTATGCTGCATTAATCTACATTGTTAAAAACAAAGTAAATTAATTCAAATTAAATAGATGCTTAAATATTTAGAACAAATATTAGCACCTAAATAATTTTTAGAATTAATAACCAATTAAATGTCAGAAGATATATCATCCATAATTATGACATAAAATTAGTACAATAATCCTAACTACGAGAATTGCTCCAGAAAATAAATTCACGAGTCCTGTGGATATGGAAATTCTTAAACTCATGTATTTACTAGGACTATCTGCAGTTACTGACTTCTTATCAAAATCAATTAGAAAGATTTAACATCCCAAGTTCACCAACCAGCTTTGAAAAAGTGGATTCATCAAGCGGTTTAGTAAAGATGTATGCAATTTGTTCCTCTGTGGGTACAAAGTATAACTCCACAGTTCCATTCATGACATGCTCTCGGATAAAATGATACATGATGTCGATGTGCTTCGTCCTCGAGTGTTGCACTGGGTTGTTGGAGATTGCTATGGCACTTGTGTTGTCACAAAATATTGGAATCTTTGTCAACAAAAGCCCATAGTCCCGGAGTTGGTTTCTCATCCATAAGATCTGAGCACAGAAGCTACCAGCAACAATGTATTCAGCCTCAGTTGTTGATGTGGACACTGAATGCTGCTTGTTGCTATACCAGGAAACTAACCCTCTTCCAACAAACTGACATCTTCCTGAAGTACTCTTCTGATCAATCTTACAACCTACAAAATCAGAGTCTGTGTATCCAATAAGATCAAATCCTGTATCTTTAGGGTACCAAATTCCAAGATTTGGGGTCCCCTTAAGATATCTAAATATTCGCTTAACAGCTATTAGATGAGATTCTTTAGGATCAGACTGAAATCTAGCACACAAGCATGTTGCAAACATTATATCTGGTCTACTTGCAGTGAGATAAATTAATGAGCCTATCATACCTCTGTAGCCTGTGATGTCAACCTTCTTACCAGTTTCATCCTTATCAAGCTTAGTGGCAGTTGGAATAGGAGTCTTTGCTGTAGATGAGTCTTCCATTTGATACTTCTTAAGAAGATCTTTGATGTACTTGGACTGACAAATGAATATTCCATCTTGCCTTTGATACACTTGCAGTCCAAGAAAGAATGACAATTCACCCATCATGCTCATTTCATATCGACTCTGCATTAACTTAGCAAATCTCTTGCATAGATCATCATTAGTAGAACCAAATATTATGTCATCAACATATACTTGCACCAATATCAAATCATTTTTATGCTTTTTTGTAAAAGAGAGTTTTGTCTACAACACCTCTTTTAAAATCATTTTCAAGTAAGAATTCAGAGAGAGTGTCATACCATGTCCTTGGAGCTTATTTGAGTCCATAGAGAGCTTTCAATAGAAAGTACACAAAGTCTGCCAGTTTTGAATCCTCAAAACCTGGAGGTTGTTCCACATACACTTCTTCTTCTAACTCCCCGTTCAGAAGAGCACTCTTCACATCCATTTGATATACCTTGTAATTGGAATGTGCTGCGAATGCCAGAAACATTCTGATGGCCTAAAGTCTTGCTACTGGTGCATAGGTTTCATCATAATCTATATACTCTTCTTGAGAGTAACCTTTAGAAACCAGTCTGGCTTTGTTTCTCGTTACAATGCCATCTTCATCCAGCTTATTTCTGAATAACCATCTTGTTCCAATAACAGAATTCCCTTTAGGCCTGGGTACCAGCTTCCAAACTTTCTGCCTTTCAAACTGATTGAGTTCCTCTTGCATTGCAATCACCCAATTTGGATCATCTAAAGCATCTTCAACTTTCTTAGGTTCTGTTTCTGAAAGAAACCCAGAATAGTGACATTCATTTTGTGATGTCCTCCTAGTTCTCACTCCTATGTCCGGATCACCAATGATCAAGTGAAAGGGATGATCTCTATTCCATACCCTTTGTCTTGGCAGATGCGATCTTGATGATTCTCCTTGTTCAAAATTTTATGGAGTGTGACTAGCTGATCCTTCTCCTGCCCCCCCCGAGTTGTTGACGGTATGATCTGTTGACCCTGTTGATTGACTAGTGGATCCAGTAGTAGTTTGAGTATGTCCACCACTATCACCACTTGGTCCAGAATCATTATCATTATCATTATTATTAATAACTGTAACAACTTCAGGTTCTTCTTCATTGTCAGAGAGATCTCCTGATAGATTTTTAAATACCAAGGATTCAGAGTTCTCTCTTGTTTGCAGGCCTGGTCTTTTGATGTCGTCAAATGTTACATTAAAGCTTTCCAACACCTTCTTATCTTCAATCACATATACCCTGTAAGCCTTAGATTCCAGAGAATAGCCCAGAAAAATGCCTTCATCTGCTTTGGCATCAAACTTGCCAAGATGTTCTCCATCTTTAAGTACAAAGCACTTTGCACCAAACACATGAAAGTACTTCAGTGTTGGTTTCTTGTTGACCATTAACTCATACGGAGTCTTTTCATGATCTTTGTTGACCAGGGTTCGATTATGAGTGTAGCAAGCTGTATTCATTGCTTCAGCCCAAAAGTAAGTGGGAAGTTTTGATTCATTCAACATGGTCCTTGTTGCTTCAACCAAGGTCCTGTTCTTCCTTTCCACTACTCCATTCTGTTGAGGAGTTCTTGGTGCTGAATACTGTCTTGATATTCCTTTCTCTGAGCAGAAATCATTAAGAACTGCATTCTTGAATTCGGTTCCATTGTCTGATCTGATTGTCCGCACAGGTAGCTTAGGTTCCACTTCTATCTTCTTGATGTGATCAATGATTAATTGTGTTGCTTCATCCTTTGACTGTAAGAACAACACCCACGTGTACTTGGAGTAGTCATCCACCATCACCAATGCATATCTTTTTCTTGAAAGTGACATAACATTGACTGGACCAAATAAATCCATATGAATCAGTTGTAATGGTTCAGCAATGCTTGTCATTCCTTTGCTTCTATGTGATGCTTTCTTCGACTTCCCCTTTTCACATGCTTCACATAGTCCCTCCTGATTGAATTCCATCAGGGGCAACCCTCTCACCAACTCTCTCTTTACCAAAGATTTCATAGTTTTGAAGTTCAAGTATGAGAGCTTCTTGTGCCATAGCCAACTTTGTTCTGAAGATGCCTTACTGTAGAAACATGTAACTTCTCCTTCACTGGTAGAACTTAAGTCAGCTATAAACAAATTTCCTTTTCTTACTCCCAGTAGAGCAATCTTCCCATCCTTCCTGTTGGTGATCAAGCACTTGTCCTTTCTGAAATCTACATTGTAGCCTTTATCACAGAACTGACTGATACTTAGAAGATTGTGCTTCAATCCTTCAACAAGAGAGATGTTTTCAATGATGACATTCCCAATTTTCAATTTACCATATCCCGTAGTGAATCCTTGTTGTCATCTCCAAAGGTTACTGATAGAGTATATATTTATATATATTTTATATGATTTTATTTCTCATATTTATTATATTTTGCATTTAATTGGATTTTTATTTAATAAATTTTAATGTTTTATTGTAGGAAGCAAGGAAATCCTAAACTTGGAAGGATTGGAGAATAAAGAGCTTAATTTGGAGATTTATTAGAAGGAAAATCGGATTTGTTGGGCTGCCTGCACATAATTCACTGTTTGGGTCATATCTTGAGTTCTAGAAGTCAGAATTGGACGATTTAACAGCCCACGCGAAGATAATGGAAATCTCTTTTATTCTAAAGTGGTCCAATTATTAAATTAATTCAGGAACGGCTCAGATTTACTGAAGAAAAGTCAGCTACGAATTTTCCTTGTAAAACAGAATCAGTTTAGGAAACGTAATTGTACTTTTCTCAAGGCATTAAAATATTTGAGAATATGTATATAAACATCAGATCTGAGAGAGACATATATACAGATATACAGATAGATACATAGATACATACATACATAAGGAGTGGATCTGGTACTTTTCTTCTTGGAGAAAGATTAAAGGTTTTTATTATCTGTTCTTAATATTGTCATGTGTTCTTATTATATTATGTGTTTTGTTAGTTTAATTATGAGTGAGTAGATCTTTAATCTAGGGTTAAGTTGAACCCTAGTTATGATTGATGTATGATTTTCCCCAACCCCCAATTCAGTTATGTTGTATGCTCTTGCTTATTGAGTTGTGCTTAATTAACAATAACATGTCAGACGTGATTATGCGTATTGTTTGAACCTAATATCTATTTATCATCGAAAGTTGGACTTAGATGGTTGTGATTTATCCAATAAGGACATGAACTTCTCCATGAAAATAGGTAGAACGGATTGTTAGGAAGTTAGGATGTTGTGTTTAATGTCTCTAAATTGCATGATATCATGAAAATAGGCTTGAGTGTATTTTTAGAGAAGCCATTAATACTCGAGAGAGGTTATTGGTATTTTATAGGGCGCATCTTTCCTCTTGAGTAGCGTATGATTAATTGGGGTGGAAAATCATAATTGCATTGATTCATGCTAGTGGGGATACTTAATTCTAGATGTTTTAGTTAATTGATAATACAACACAATTTGCTTTAGTATAATATTTAGATTAATAATCTCTCAACAATTTATTGTGTTACTTGCTTAGTTGAATTGAATCAAGAATAACTAGTGATTGATACGTTTGTCTCTGTGGGATCGACTCTGACTTGCCCTACTACATAGTTAGAAGGATTTGTTAGATATTATTATTTGATAGGCACGCGACAGCCTTGTCAGTTACAATCGGGACGGTCTTCTTAACCACCTCTGTAAGCAGGGACTCTTCACCTGTCATGTGTCTAGAACAGCCACTATCCAGAATCCACACAACCTTTAAGATTTTAACCTTACCCTGCAATCACAGATCGATTAAGCGGACTTTGGTACCCAAAATTGTTTGGGTCCTGAAGGTTTAGATACTTTAACAGGAGTAACATTCAATTTAGTCTTACCCTGTTTGATATTCATAGTATCTGTGGATTTAACATTAACAGTGTTTTTTCTACTATCATTCATCAAATTAAAATAAGCATGCATGATGTTGTATGTACATAGCAAACACTCTTTCTTTCCACAGGGTTCATGAAGATCAGGCATGTCAGACATGTTATGCATTTTAGAAGTATTAGCAGTTTCTACTTTAACCTTTTTACATGCATGTGTAAGGTGTCCAGCAGAATTACAGATAGTGCACAACTTCCTAGATGTAATGGGAGAATATGGAACAATTTCCTGATTAACAACATTCTTTTTCCCATTCATGTTCTTTTTAGCCTTGATAACTAAGTCACCTACTTCAGTTTTAGGTAGTTCAATTTTTACTGATTTCCTAGTCAACTTAGTCTTTACCTCTTTTTCCTTCAATAAATCCTTCTCAAGCAATTCTTGTCTTATGAAAAGATCATCCTCATTGAAAAGTGGTGGAAATGGCTTAACAAAAACTGGACAATTAACATTCTTAAGAACATGTGGAGTATTCCTTTTGACAGTTGGAGGTGTCACAAGGAATTCCACTATCTTCTTACCAGCTTTCTTGTTGTAGTCAAATCCTATAGTAGTTTTATTCCCCATGGTCTGAGTATCAATGATATCCTTAGAAATTAGGGTGAAATTCTTAAAAGCATTCAGTTTCAAATCTAACTCTGAAATCTGCTTCCTGAGGATAGTCTCTATCTCATCATTACACTTGACCTTGTTTTCTAAGTACACATTCTTTTGCTTAAGATCTTCTAATGTGACAGCTACAAGCTCTAGTTCTTCATTTTTAGATTCTAGATTTTTAATCTTAAGAACTAGTTTAGCATTTTCCATTTCTGATGCTAGCATGCTTGTGTGTACATTAAACAATTCTACACTTAGATCTTGCACAGTTTTCTTGTACTCAGAATTAGACATGTCAATTGTTGTTAAGATAGGTACCTGAGATAATTGCGATGATTCCTCTGAAGAGTCAGCCATTAGGGCAACATTTACATACTCTTCCTCTTCATCCGAATCAGTATCATCCCGGTGTTTTCCCTCTGCTATGTAAGCTTTCCCTTTCTACTTTCCAGAGAATGCCTCCAGTTGCTGTTTCAGCTTGGCATTCTCCTTCTTCAACTTATCATAAGAATCCTTCTTCTCATAGACATCTTTCTTGTCTCTTGCTTGACGAGGCTTCCGACATTCAGTGGCGAAATGCCCTAACTCATTGCAGTTGTAGCATCTTGATTTGCTTCTATCAATCATGCCAGTCTTGTAGCCTCCCTTAAAGCCAGTCCCTGGTGAATACTTGCTCTTCTGGAATCTGTTGGTTGAGCCCTTGAACTTATACTTAGGGTTTCTCTTGAAACGAATATGAATAAACTTTGTAGCTAAGTACGCCATGGTTTTGTCTTCCATCTGCTCAAGCTCTTCTAGGGTGTAGTAATCACTTTCATCAACACCCAGATTCACAGAATCCATTTCCGCTTCTATAATCACCTCATTTCCAGCTCTAGGGGTTTGAACCTGAATATCAGAAGTTGTTGGTTCATCTACTACAAGTGCTGCTGATCTCACAAGTGCATTGTGCTTGTTGTCCACTGTCCCTGGTCCGTAGATTATCACCCTTTGTTCCTGTTCCATCTCATAAGTCTTCAACTTGCCATATATCATCTCTAATGACATCTTTGTGAAGTCTATTCTTTCCCTTAAGGATGATGACTTGTGTTCTACATGATGGGGCAGTGTCATCATGAACTTCATGTTTGTTTCTCTCAGTGGATAGGTCTTCCCTTTCATTTCCAATTCATTAAGAAGCTTAGTATATTTCTCAAAGACCTGAGTTATACTTTCTCCTGGAAGAGACCTAAAAGCTTCGTACTGAGAAGTCAAGATGTCCAATCTGTTTTCCTGCACGTCTTCAGTTCTTTCCATTATCAAGTTTATGGTATTCCACATATGTTTTCCGCTTGTACAGTTCATCAACTGATAGCTCATTTCCTTGTCTGCGGAGTCTGCCAATATAAACATCAAGCCTGGATCCAATCGAATCAGTTCTTTGTCAGAATGTGTGTACTCATTGATATCGTTAGGTTGGGTGCCTTGAGGAATCCTGGAACCATCAAGAGCTGTAGATTCACTAACTGTCATTGGTACAAACGGTCTGTTCTCTAATACGCCAATATACAACGAATTAGATGCCTTGATAAATAACAGCATCTTCATCTTCCACAAACCGAAATCATCTCTAGTAAACGGGGGAACTTTAATACCAGCAGTTGTCTTTGGAGCACTCATGGTTTCTGAAAATTTCAAATTGTTTAAAATTCAAGAAATTCCAATTAAATGAAATTTTTTGAAAGTTAAAAAATTTGCTTCGAATTTTCAAGCTACGTTTGATTTTGGTCTCATTCACCGGATCTGATTTGTACGTCAAACAAATAGCTCTGATACCAATTGTTAGGTCCAAAGTATCGTAGAAGGGGGGGTTGAATACAATACTCACAAATTATTTAATTTCGTTCACGGAATACTCATTCAGTTCTATAACGAAATCAACTACACCAAATCAAACCAAGAGTCGGAGAATATATCATTTTATAAATATAAACCTCGAGGGGTGCTACAATTTCTAATCCGTAGATTAGCTTCAATGAGTTTAAGGTTACGCAAATTGAATACAATGATAAAATTCTGAGCACTATTAATTTCTCTGATTTTCTCCGGCTCAAACTTCTCTCTCAGTAATGTCTCTGTGATTTTCCTTAACTGAAGAAGACACTTCTTCTCTCTTAGTAATTATAGACTTTTTAGAAAATCTATCGAACCTCAAATATTCAAATATTCTTGGTCGTTGGATCTTCATCAACCTGACAACAAAGTCACTTCACCACCTGCTTCTCCAAATTGAAAACTATCGAATCTTTAAAAAGAATTTACCATTCGATAGTTTTTAAATAAAAACTATTGAAAGTCAAATTCTTTTATATAGAATTCTGATTGTTTTCTTTAATCACATTCGATGGTTTTCTAAATTGAAAAACCATCGAACCATTTCCTTGTCTTTGATCTTTTAGAAAAGTTTCTCAGTTCCAGGGTGTTTCAGTTTTAGACTGTATCAGATAAAACAACTTGATCTTTTTAAGTGCCGTCAACTAGTGCAACTGGTCTGGTTCACAGATGAATAGCATTTGATCAATTCTTCTATGTCTTCAATTCAATGCTACTGATAAGTCCTTTGTCGATCTGGTTGCTTCAAATAAATCACTGGAATCCTGTGGTACTAACCCTAAATCATTCACATATTTCTGTAGTCTTGAAAGTCTTGTTTCTTTTGCTGTCACTGAGGCTTGAACATTTTCATGAACTTCTTTCCGTGACCTGTTTACGGACTTCAAGAATACATACCATATTTTGATTTTTTTAGTTTATCTTTTCTTCTTTGATTCTGGATTCCTGTGCTTCTGTTAATATTATTTTATGTCTTGTCCTTTGTTGAGTTGCAGTTATCTCTTTTACATCTTATGCTACATTGTGCTTTACAGTGGACAACAAGCAAAATGCACTTGTGAGATCAGCAGCACTTGTAGTGGATGAACCAACAACTTCTGATATTCAGGTTCAAACCCCTAGAGCTGGAAAGGAGGTGATTATAGAAGCTGAAATGGATTCTGTGAATCTGGGTGTTGATGAAAGTGATTACTACACCCTAGAAGAGCTTGAGCAGATGGAAGAAAAAACCATGGCGTACTTAGTTGCAAAGTTTAGTCATATTCGTATCAAGAGAAACCCTAAGTATAAGTTCAAGGGCTCAACCAACAGATTCCAGAAGAGCAAGTATTCACCAGGGACTGGCTTTAAAGGAGGCTACAAGACTGGCATGATTGATAGAAGCAAATCAAGATGCTACAATTGCAATGAGTTAGGGCATTTCGCCACTGAATGCCGGAAGCCTCGTCAAGCAAGAGACAAGAAAGATGTCTATGAGAAGAAGGATTCTTATAATGAGTTGAAGAAGGAGAATGCCAAACTGAAACAGCAACTCGAGGCATTGTCTGGAAAGCAGAAAGGGAAAGCTTATATAGCAAAGGGAAAACACTGGGATGATACTGATTCAGATGAAGAGGATGAATATGTAAATGTTGCCTTAATGGCTGACTCTTCAGAGCAATCACCACAATTATCTCAGGTACCTATCCTAACTACAATTGACATGTCTAATTCTGAGTACAATAAAACTGTGCAAGATCTAAGTGTAGAATTGTTTAATGTACACACAAGCATGCTAGCATCTGAAATGGAAAATGCTAAACTAGTTCTTAAGATTAAAAATCTAGAATCTAAAAATGAAGAACTAGAGCTTGTAGCTGTCACATTAGAAGATCTTAAGCAGAAGAATATGTTGTTAGATCAGAATTCAATGATCGTCAGGAGCTAGACTCAACTGATCAGGATTGCTGACGTCATCAGGATTACATGGTCGTCAGGATCAGAATGCATATCAGGACTGGGATCAGGATTGATCATCAGGACTGGAAGCTGATCCGGATTCCTACTTCGAGTTATATTTGGAGTCTAGTTAAACATGGAAGTTTATTCTGTCGGTTCCTGGTTTGTAGTATGTAGCTATCAATTATAGATAGGTTTCAATCTTTGTAATTGATTAGGACTTATCATTGATAGAGAAGCTGTGTAGTATATAAACACAGTTTTGGTTTTGGTTCGAAGCGAATCAAAATAGCAGCTCTTAAGAACATAGAATTTCTTGAGAGAGTTTTTGTAAGCTAGCAGCTCTCAAGAACATCAGAATTTCTTGAGAGAGTTTGTAACAGTTTTATATCAGATTTAATAAAGCTGTTATCTTTCTTTCATATTTGTGATATATACATTAAGAAGTCGATTATCTTATACTATTGTATTCAACCCCCCTTCTACAATAGATTATTACTGGGCAACATATGTACTTAGAGAACAAGGTCAAGTGTAATGATGAGAGAGAGACTATCCTCAGGAAGCAGATTTCAGAGTTAGATTTGAAACAAAATGCTTTTAAGAATTCCGCCCTAATTGCTAAGGAGATCATTGATACTCAGACCATAGGGAACAAAACTGCTATAGGATTTGACTACAACAAGAAAGCTGGTAAGAAGATAGTGGAATTCCCTGTGACACCTTCAGCTGTCAAAAGGAATACTCCACATGTTCTTAAGAATGTTGATTGTCCAGTTTTTGTTAAGCCATTTCCACCACTTTTCAATGAGGATGATCTTTTCATAAGACAAGAATTGCTTGAGGAGGATTTATTGAAGGAAAAAGAGGTAAAGACTAAGTTGCCTAGGAAATCAGTAAAAATTGAACTACCTAAAACTGAAGTAGGTGACTTAGTTATCAAGGCTAAAAAGAACAGGAATGGGAAAAAGAATGTTGTTAATCAAAATACTGTTTCTTCTTCTCCCATTGCATCTAGGAAGTTGTGCACTATTTGAAATTCTGCTAGACACCTTACACATGCATGTAAAAAGTTTAAAGTATAAACTGCTAATACTTCTGAAATGCATAACATGTCTGACATGCCTGATCTTCATGAACCCTGTGGAAAGAAAGAGTGTTTGCTATGTACATACAACATCATGCATGCTTATTTTAAGTTGATGAATGATAGTAGCAAAAACACTGTTAATGTTAAATCCACAGATACTATGAATATCAAACAGGGTAAGACTAAATTGAATGTTACTCCTGTTAAAGTATCTAAACCTTCAGGACCCAAACAATTTTGGGTACCAAAGTCCGCTTAATCGATCTGTGATTGAAGGGTAAGGTTAAAATCTCAAAGGTTGTGTGGATTCTAGATAGTGGTTGTTCTAGACACATGACAGGTGAAGAGTCCCTGCTTACAGAGGTGGTTAAGAAGACCGACCCGATTGTAACCATTGGAGATGACAACAAAGGATTCACTACGGGATATGGTAAATTGAAAATTGGGAATGTCATCATTGAAAACATCTCTCTTGTTGAAGGATTGAAGCACAATCTTCTAAGTATCAGTCAGTTCTGTGATAAAGGCTACAATGTAGATTTCAGAAAGGACAAGTGCTTGATCACCAACAGGAAGGATGAGAAGCTTGCTCTACTGGGAGTAAGAAAAGGAAATTTGTTTATAGTTGACTTAAGTTCTACCAGTGAAGGAGAAGTTACATGTTTCTACAGTAAGGCATCTTCAGAACAAAGTTGGCTATGGCACAAGAAGCTCTCATACTTGAACTTCAAAACTATGAAATCTTTGGTAAAGAGAGAGTTGGTGAGAGGGTTGCCCCTGATGGAATTCAATCAGGAGGGACTATGTGAAGCATGTGAAAAGGGGAAGTCGAAGAAAGCATCACATAGAAGCAAAGGAATGACAAGCATTGCTGAACCATTACAACTGATTCATATGGATTTATTTGGTCCAGTCAATGTTATGTCACTTTCAAGAAAAAGATATGCATTGGTGATGGTGGATGACTACTCCAAGTACACGTGGGTGTTGTTCTTACAGTCAAAGGATGAAGCAACACAATTAATCATTGATCACATCAAGAAGATAGAAGTGGAACCTAAGCTACCTGTGCGGACAATCAGATCAGACAATGGAACTAAATTCAAGAATGCAGTTCTTAATGATTTCTGCTCAGAGAAAGGAATATCAAGACAGTATTCAGCACCAAGAACTCTGTTAGGCCGAATACACAATATATAATCAAGTATGTATGAGAATAACAATCAAGAACACAGGTTTGTAAATCAACAAACTGAATTATATTAAATAATTCTCTCTTAGTGATGTTAATGAATCACAAAGAGCTACTAGGTTACAAGAATAATATATTCAATGTTCGCGTCCCTTCTAGGGATAACCTATCTGTGTTTTTATAGTACACAGCTACATACAATCCTTATCTAATTGATACTCCTATAAATCAGCTATACAATTATTGTCAATTAAGGATTGCTTCAGTCTTCTGTCCAGTCTCCTTAGCTGTATCAATATATTCTGCTTCTTTCCATCTTCAGAATATATTGCTTCTAGAATCTTTATCTTTGCACCGACAGCTAATTCAACTATCACCCTGTCAGACTATAACAAACTCTGACCGGCTTCTATATAAACTCTTCACCCAGTTAGACTTTATCAAACTCTGACTGGCTTCTATATAAACTCTGATATGTACCTGGGACTTAAACACTGATGAACAAACGTCAGCAATTATATCTAACAATCTCCCCCAACTTGTTCATATTAAAATGTACAAGTTAAAAAGATAATTGATGATGTCAAAACATATAACAAATGCAGTGTTTAAAATATAACAGAGTTTAATTTTAAAACAGAGTTTAAAATTAACTTAGAACAGAAAACATAAAAACTTACAGTCAGACTTTACTTGACTTCTTCAATATCAGGTACTGTTCTAAGATAATCAATCAGCAGTCTTCTTTCAGCTTTCTCTAGCTCATCCACCATAATCTCTTTTAGCTCTTTAAGTTCTGAATCACTCTCCCCCATTTGATAGATAGCAGCTCTTAGAGAATATATGCTATTTCTTCTCATATCATTTCCTAGCTGAATAAAATAAGACTTGTCTGACTCCAAGTTAAATTCCAAAGTCTTTATTCCAAGTGCAGTTCTAAGTCTAGCACTGTTCCTCTTCATCTCCACTAACTTTCCAGTATGATCCCTATACTTTGGAATGTAGACACTTGATACTCCTCCTCCAAGCATAGCTTTAGATCTCAGCATCTTTTCTCTCAAAACTTGAGCAACATCATGAGTATGTCTGTTTTTGACTTTTAGAAGATAAAGTATATATTCCAGTTCTTCCCATGATTTGAGATTAACATCAGATTCTCCAACTTTATAAACTCTTCCATCACTCATGAAGTATAACAAAAACTGCTTCTTCAATACTTTGTGAAAAATCAACTGAACAGATTCTAACTTATCAAGGTTTTCTTGTGTAACCCCAATACCAGGTTCTGCCAGTGAAAAGTTATCTTGAGATCTGTTATTTGTTCTTCTCTCTCTGTGTGATCCCAGTCCAGATTTATCAAAAGCTTCTTTTCCCAATACAGTTCTGGTTTCCGAGAAATTCACAGCTTCAAGCTTTAATTCTTCAAGAATTTTAGGTTTGCTGAATCCTGAAAGTTGTGTAGATTTCTGTACAACTTGAGCAACGTCAGAGGTTGTCATAACTTTAGTAGAAACATCAACTTGAGCAGCGTCAGAGGTTGATTTAGCTAATCTTGTTTCAACTTGAGCAATGTCAGAGGTTGAATAAATCTTCTTAGGTAACTGTTCTTCTTCTACCAGTTTACCTTTTCCTTTGTCAGTATTTTTAATCACAGGCCTCCTTGAGTACTGTAAACTCTGATCAGAGTTTACATTCTCTTTGATAACAATTCCTTTTTCTTTCTTTCTAGGAGCCTTGATTTCCTTCTTCTTGTAGATTCCAGCTTCAAGATTCTTCCTGTGTTCCTCAGCAAGTATTTGCTCTTCAGCTTGGATATCTTCAATTGTAACATCTTTTCCATGTTCTGCCATAAACACCTTGGCAGCAATTTCCTCATCTTTAGTAGGCTTATCAGAGATTATCAAACTTTTGAATCTTGAACCACTGGCAGAGTTTGCATGTCCCTTTCCAGAGTTTGATCTTTTATCAGAGTTTGATCTTCTTGAAAGTAGTCTGCTATCAGCATTTGACCTTAAGCTCTTTCCATCTCCCTTGTTTCCACCATCATTACCATCATCCCTCCGTCTCAGAGTTTGAGTGTCTTTGCATTTGTCACTTGGTACACTCTCCCCCTTTTTGACATCATCAAAAAGTAGTACTGATGTCAACAACTCAATAGCATTAGAAATTGATGTTAGTTGGGCAGACATAGCAGTCTGATTGTCCTCAACTTTCCCAAGCCTCTTCTGAATGTCATCAGAGTCCTTAGCTTGCTTCTTAAACATGGAATTGTAATAAGTTCTATCATTCTTCAGAGTGAGATCTCGCAGACCAACTTCATTCCTCAAAGCAGTGACTTCCTTATGAGACTCATCAAATCTGTTGTGGAGAGATTTAATTTGAATCACAGTAGCCTTCAGACTTGTAAGAATATCAGGAGTTGAAATCGTCTTCACAGAATCACCAAGAAAATCAGCAGCCCTCTGTGCTGAAAAGATACAATCTGCAGCAGCCCATCTATTGTAGTACATATCTTGAAAATGCTCAGTTGTAGCTCGATTGACCTCTCTTAGCTCATCAGAGTTTGCTTGACTCTCAAATAACTCCTCTTGAGAATGATCAGAACTATCATTATCATTATCATTCTCTGCTGTATTCGCTGCAGGAATATTCTCAGCATCAGGTTCTGGAATCTCAGAGTTTGCAGTATGCAGGAACTCTGCTTCTGTTGTTACAATCTCAACAACAGATTGTTGTAGAGCTTCAAGAACAATAACATCCTCAGAGTTTACAACAAACTCTGCTTCAATAGGAACATTCTCTGTTGCATCCTTATCAGCAACATCAGGATTTGTAGCAACAGTTTCTGTAGCATTAGCATCCAAAGTCTGATCGACTTCCTCACCTTTCTCAAGATCAAAAGAAATTATTTCAGTGTGAGAAGCCATAGATTCTGCAAGTTCAACAGTATCTTGATCAGCTTCCAAACCCTCTGTGAAATGGTCAGAGTTTATAGAGAGATTTGCTTCAATTTCCATATAAAATCCTTGTGGCTCTGTAGCCTCTTCATCTGCAATCTCAACATGTGCTCTATCCTCTGTGGGCATAGGAGCTTCATTTGCAGCATTCTCAACTACATCATCAGACTTTGATGTAGGAGCTTCCTTATGAAGAACAGTCTCCATAAAAACTCTGTCCTCAGGAACAATTTCATCTTCAGGAATCTCAATTTCAAGATCTTCAACAGCATTTGAAGAGATATTCTCAGCACCAAACAGATGTGCTGCTACCAATCTTCTCTTTCTCTGATGAAGATTGTCTTCATCAGTTTCAGTCTCTTCATCAACAAGATCAGACTTTGCCCTATTGGCTCTTCTTTTCTTCATTCTTCTCTTCTGAGGCATATCATCAGCATTTGATGCCCCAGCTTCAGTGTTTATCCTGATAGACTTAACAGCCCTTACTTTAGATTTCTTTGACCTCTGTGGTTGAGACACAAAAGGTCCAGCTTCAGTGTTTACCAGTTGTGGTTGTTGTTGTTGTTGTAAGTTGACCAGAAATTGTTGCACAGACTCAGGCAACAGTAACACACCAACATCTCCTTTCTTGTTATCCTTGTTAGTGAGATCAGAAAATATGCGTTTATGCAATTTAAATGAGAGGATAACATCATCCTCTAAAATCTCAACATTAGGACAGCAAAAGTTGATTATTAACTGACAAAATCTAGAGAAGTAAACAACATTCCTATTCTCTAGCATTTTCTCACCAATATTAGTTAAAACTAATCTAGCAACATCAAAGTGACTGCCATAGAGAAGAGAATACCCGATCTGCAGACTATCCGTGGGAATCGCATCCCAATTCGTGCATTTCTTTCCAAAAGCCCGAGTAATGCAATCGAAAAAGAAGCTCCACTCCTTGCGCAAAAATGGCCTTTTGAGTTGACCTATCTTTGTCAAAGGTCCAGAGTATCCTATCTCCCTCATCATTCTGACTAACTCAAAGTCTCCAACAGTTGTGAATGCATTGAAATCTTCAAGACCCAAAGCATCACGAACAGTAGTAGGATTAACAGTAAATTCATCTCCTTGAAACTCAAAAATGATAGATGGAGATCCAGACTCTCCTCCATCATCATAAGTACATGTCTGCCAAAAAGTCCTTATTTGTGACGCAGACAGCTTCGACGGTGCGGTGAGAGCAGTGCCGATATCAGAGTTTGACAAGAAACTCTGAATCAAATGAAACGCCTCCGGTGCGTTCTCATTTGCCAAAGGAGCTGAGTAGTTATTAGGAACAAATTCTAATCCAGAAGCAGTAAACATTGTTGTAGCCATTAGAACAGTTTAGAAAAAAAACAAACAGAGAATAGATTATAGTGTATGCAGTGAAAGTGTTTGAGACAATGTGTGTGAGTAAAAGCTTATGAAAAGTTGAGGTGTGTAAAAGATTGAACCGTTTATGTGTAGTATATTTAAATAATAACTGTGAAGATTAAAACTCAAACGTTTTAATCATTACTACACACAGCAGGCTTCTTTGAAAAGTGTGTGAGTGGGACAGATGTCAAACGTGCATATGCTGACAGCTGTATGTAACAACTTCCAATACACACGCGCAGTAAAAATAGTCATAATTACCGCATGTCACATTGTTCAAAATACTTAATCTTTCTCTCCTCTGTTTAATACAAATATGAACCGTTTGTTATCATACTCTTTCGAATTTCTAAACAAATGTCTAATCTCAAAATTATAAAATGTCTGAAACCAATAAAATTTATTTTAATCATCAGAGATTAAAATTAAATTACCTCGGCGTATTTCACACAATACATCAGTGTTTACCATTTGTCCTTCTTTGTCAATAAACTCTTTTCTCAAACTGTACAGATGTGAAAATATGTGTGTGCTATAGCAGAGTTTACCGAATATTAATATTTAGACCATCTCAAAGTGCATAAAATCCATAAACTAAAGTAGTAAAAATTGGTTGCCTAAACTCTCATGTATAAAATAAAATCTGATTCTTATGTCTAAACTCTGTATACTGATATCCTTTCATTTGGATATATCTTTTATTTTTCACCCCCTTTATATATATATATATATTTTTGTGTTTTTTTTTATTATTATTATTATTATTTTTTTTTTCCAGTAATCAGTGGTTGGCACTAGTCACCAAAAATCAAAGATTTTAGCCCTTATTTCATACAATAAGTTCCTGGATCTTCCTAGGCACAACATAATCTCAAAGGAATTTGTGCTCTGTTTGGCATCTTTTGATTTGAGGGTGAATTATTTGTAATTAATAATCAGAGTTTAGACTTATCATCAGTTAATACAATTAATTTATGAGAGAAAATGCAAACAGCTAATACAGACTCAGTGTATAAGATCAATAAACTAAGAGATGCTATAAATACAGAAACAGTATCATGCTGTGTTAACTTACTGCACATATTTGAGATCAGAATCTATACAACTCTTAAGGATTCATAATTACTTACTGAGAATTATGTTCCATACAAATTTCTTCATTGGTCATTATGTTTCAGACAAAATTACAATCAGAGTATAGCATTAGACTGTAACTATCAGAGTATGACCAATACTTTATGACTAACAGAGTTTAGCATCAGAGTTTAAGTTCAGAGTTTATGACACTGGTACTCATAACAGTTAATACATGCAAGGAATCATGAGCATAAAAATCAAACATGTATAGTTTTTGAGTCTAACCCGTATCTCTAGTCGAAACCAGAGATCATTCCAAGTTCATTTACCAATCTTGTAAAAGTAGCTTCACTCAAAGGTTTGGTGAAGATATCTGCAAGTTGTTGGTCTGTAGACACAAAATGAAGCTCAATGTTTCCTTCTTCCACATGTTCTCTGATAAAATGATATCTTATGCTGATGTGCTTTGTCATGGAGTGCTGTACTGGATCACCTGTCATAGCAATAGCACTTTGGTTATCACAGAAAATAGGTATTTTAGAGTACCTCAAACCATAATCCAGCAACTGATTCTTCATCCACAGAATCTGTGCACAACAGCTACCAGTAGCTATATACTCTGCTTCTGCAGTGGATGTGGAAATTGACTTCTGTTTCTTGCTATACCAAGAAACCAATCTGTCACCTAAGAATTGACAGCTTCCACTTGTACTTTTTCTGTCTATCTTACAGCCTGCAAAGTCTGCATCAGAGTAACCAATTAGCTTAAACTCTGATTCTCTAGGATACCACAAACCCAAGGTTATGGTTCCTTTGAGATATTTGAAAATCCTTTTTACAGCTGTTAGATGAGGCTCTCTGGGATCTGCTTGAAATCTTGCACAAAGACATGTTGCATACATGATATCAGGTCTACTTGCAGTAAGATACAGTAAAGACCCTATCATTCCTCTGTAGTTTGTTATATCTACTGAGGTTCCTGTGTCTTTGTCTAGCTTTGTTGCTGTAGCCATGGGAGTTGTAGTAGATGAACTATCAAGCATACCAAATTTCTTGAGAAGATTTCTGGTATATTTTGCTTGATTGATAAAAATACCATCATCTGTTTGCTTGACCTGTAAGCCTAGAAAATAACTAAGCTCTCCCATCATGCTCATTTGATACCTGGATTGCATAAGCTTTGCAAACTTCTTACAAAGTTTGTCATTAGTAGATCCAAAGATAATATCATCTACATAAATTTGAACTAAAAGTAAATCATCACCAGAATTGAAATAAAACAAGGTTTTATCAATTGTACCTCTTGTGAACCCACTTTCTAAAAGAAATTGAGCAAGAGTTTCATACCATGCTCTTGGTGCTTGCTTTAGTCCATATAATGCCTTGTCAAGCCTGTAGACATAATCTGGATGCTTGGGATCTACAAATCCTGGTGGTTGTTCAACAAACACTTCTTCTTCAAGCTTCCCATTGAGAAAAGCACTTTTCACATCCATCTGAAAAACTTTAAACTTTTTGTGTGCAGCATAGGCCAGAAAAATTCTTATGGCCTCCAATCTTGCAACTGGAGCAAAGGTTTCATCATAGTCAATTCCTTCCTGTTGTGAATAACCTTTAGCCACAAGTCTAGCCTTGTTTCTTGTAATCACACCCTCACTGTCAGTCTTGTTTCTGAAAACCCACTTTGTACCTACTATTGATCTATTCTTTGGTCTAGGTACAAGTGTCCAGACTTCATTTCTTTCAAATTCATTTAACTCTTCTTGCATTGCTGTAATCCAATTAGCATCTTGAAGAGCTTCCTCCACCTTCTTTGGTTCTGTTTGAGACAAGAAAGCATGATACAGACACTCATTATTTGTTGCACTTCTAGTTCTCACACTAGCATCAGGATCTCCAATTATGAGATCAGGTGTGTGTGCCTGTGTCCACTTTCTTGCTGTTGGTAAGTGGTTTCTTGCATCATTATTGGATCCTCCCCCTTGATCCATGCTCTCCTGATTTATATGTTGACTTTCTGCAGTATCTGAGGCTCCCCCTGAATTGGATGGCTCAGAGTTTGAACTGTCAGAGTTTGAATCAGTTTCCTTAACTGACTCACTTGCTGTGTCTTGTTGAGCTTCTTCACGCTCCCCCTCAACTGGTTCTCTATTTTGTTCAATTTGAGAATTTCCAGTTTCTCCAGTATTTACCAGTAGAGGTTCAGAGTATGCTTCGTCAGAGTTTGTCAGAACCGCTTCATCAGAGTTTGTCGGTACTGTTTCATCAGAGTTTACATCATCACAGAATAAACCTTCATTTTCAAAACGCAGTTGATCATATCCATCTAAGTCATCAAGTCCAGTTATTTTCTTGTCATCAAATGACACATGTATGGATTCCATGATCACTTTAGTTCTCAGATTGTAAACTCTGAATGCTTTTGTTGATAATGGATAGCCAACAAAGATTCCTTCATCAGCTTTTAACTCAAATTTGGTCAACTGTTCAGGATGAGTCTTCAACACAAAGCATTTGCATCCAAATATATGAAAATATTTCAAATTTGGCTTCTTATTTTTCACCATCTCATATGGTGTTTTCCCATGCTTGTTGATCAATGTTGCATTTTGAGTAAAACAAGCAGTTTGAACAGCTTCTGCCCAGAAATAAGTTGGCAATTTTGCTTCGTCAAGCATAGTTCTGGCTGCTTCAATTAAAGTTCTGTTCTTTCTTTCAACTACACCATTTTGCTGTGGAGTTCCAGGTGCAGAAAATTCTTGTTTCACTCCTCTTTCTTTGCAGAAAGCTTCCATGATTGAGTTTCTGAATTCAGTTCCATTATCACTCCTTATAATTTTGACTTTGTGCTGTGATCCTTTGTCCAGTAGATTTACATGATTCATCAGAGTTTGAGCAGTTTCATCCTTCTTTGATAAGAAATACACCCATGTATATCTAGTATATTCATCAACAATTACTAGAGCATATTTCTTTCTGCCCATAGACATCACATTCACTGGTCCAAAGAGATCAACATGTAGAAGATGATAAGGTTCCACTACTGAAGATTCAGATTTGCTCTTGAAAGATGACTTCCTTTGCTTGGCCTTTTGACAAGAATCACATAGGCCATCAAGACTGAGTATTGATTTTGGGAGTCCCCTTACAAGATCCTTTCTTATTAGCTCATTGATGTTGTTCAAATTTAGATGAGAGCTTCTTATGCCAATTCCAACTCTCTTCATTTGACATTCTTGCAGTCAGACACACTGTTTTTCCATCAGAGTTTGTTACCAAACTTGCTTCATAAATGTTGTTGCGCCTGTGTCCAACTAGAACAACTTTTCCAGTAGATTTACTGATAACTTCACAGTATTCAGTATGAAAATCTACATGGTTTCCTCTGTCACAGATTTGACTCACTGGTAGTAGATTATGCTTGAGTCCTGAGACTAGAGCTACATGTGTGATGATGACACTTCCAAGATTTATATTGCCATATCCCAGAGTGTGTCCTATGTTGCCATCTCCATAGGAAACCTTTGGGCCAGCCTTCTCCTTAAAATCTGATAGCAGGGCTTTATTTCCAGTCATGTGTCCTGAGCATCCACTGTACAAGATAAGGATGCTCTCTTTTATGCCCTGCAATCACAAACAAACACTAATTGTTAGTTTTAAGGACCCAGACTTGCTTGGATCCTTTGTCTTTCTTAACAGTGTTAGTTTTTGCAGCGGAATTACTATCAACAGAGTTTAAACTAACATTGTCAGACTTTACACTTGCAGAGTTTGCTCTAACCCACTTCAGATTGGGTTTTAGCTCATAGTAATTGTGATAAATAGCATGATAACTCCTACAAGTATAAATAGAATGCCAAGTGCTCCCACAATGTGTGCATAAAGTCTGTGGTTTCACCCTTACATAATCATTCTTTTCTCCTGATGTAGAGGGTAAAGAATTGATATTTTTATTCTTTGTGCAGTAATTAGCAAGATGATTAGAACTACCACAATTATAACATGTTTTTCTTGGAGCACCAGCAGTAGGCAAGTGATTATTTCTTTTATTTATGCCTATCTTTCCATTCCTATTCTTCTTGGACCCTTTTGGTTTCATGGCTGACTTTACCTCTTTCAGCTTATGATTGAACTGTTTTCCTGTCATCAAGCCAACATTAACCTGTTTTTCACAAGTTTTTACTGGCTTTCTAACAGCTTCTAATTCCATAAGATTTTCTGTTATAATATTTTCCTGTCTTTCACAGGTTTCATCTGATTCCATATCAGTTTCTCTTACTACAACAGATTTTAACTTAGTGGATTCTGAAACAAATATCACAGGTTTAAGTTGTGGTTTAACCTTAACCTTGTCTTTAAACCTAAGTTCATCATTTTCACAATAGCCTAAACCTACAGAATCTGTCTGAAACACTTGATGAGTGTCTCTTCCAGAGTCTGTCCAAGTCTTGATTATTTTTCTTTCTTTTTCTAGATCAGATTCTAATTTCTTATATCTTTTGAGCAACTCCTGTTCAACATAAACAACATCATCTCTTTCTTTTTGAATCTGCTTCATCTTTTCAAGTTCTCCTTCAAGAAACTTGTTTCTATCTTTAAGACTAAGATTCTCAGCTTTAATTCTCTCATTCTCTAAAGTCTGATCCCTATAGCTAACATGTACACTTTTCAGATATACTCTTAACTCAGATATGTTATCAGTATCATAAGCATAAGTAGTTAGGGGTACCTTATTTTCAAATGATTCAGTCTCATCTCTGACAGTTGCCATTAGAGCATAATTTTCTCCATCATCAGAGTCTGAAGTATCTGCCCAGTCTTTGCCTTTAGAGATGAGTGCTTTCTCAGATTTGCCTTTCTTGAACTCTGGGGCATAATGATCCATCTCTTTACACTTGTAGCACTGGATCTCAGACTTGTCTTTCTTTCCAGACTTGGTATATCCTCCATCAGACTTTCTGAAATTTCTCTTATCAGAGTTTGAATCTTTCCTTGAGAATCTCTTTCCTTTCTTGAAGTTCTTGAATCCCATCTTTTTGAAAGTC
The DNA here is from genome assembly GCA_030848705.1 of Heracleum sosnowskyi. Classification (NCBI taxonomy): domain Eukaryota; kingdom Viridiplantae; phylum Streptophyta; class Magnoliopsida; order Apiales; family Apiaceae; genus Heracleum; species Heracleum sosnowskyi. The sequence continues at coordinate 120,214,712 of CM061241.1, forward strand.
TTCACCATTAAAGCAGCCATTTGCATCATCTGTTCTTCATCATCCTCAGAGTCAGAAGCTTCATCAGAGTTTGAGTCATCATCAGAGTTTGATGACTCGCTTTCAGATTTAATGACTAAAGCCTTTCCCTTGGCTTTCTTCCTTGATGATTCCTTCTTGATGGGCTTCTCCTCAACTTTGAGAGCAACATATTTTGTCTTTTTACTCAATCTTCTATTCCTTTGTTCTATCTCCAGTTCATGAGTTTTCAACAACCCATAGATTTCATCAAGATCTGTATCAGCAAGCTCATAATTATCTCTTATTGTGGTTGTCTTTAAATCCCACTTTTCAGGTAGAGATAACAGAAACTTGAGATTAGATTCTTCAAGCTCATATTCTTTATCAACCAGAGATAGATCATTCAATAATTTGCAAAATCTGTCATAAGTCTCAGTCAAGGTTTCATTAGGTCTTGAATCAAAGTGCTCATACTCCTGTGTGAGTATTGTCTTTCTGTTCTTCTTAATAGCACATGTTCCCTAGCATCTGACTTCTAAAGCATCCCATATCTCTTTGGCAGTCTTGCAGCCAATTACTCTGTTAGACATAACATTATCTAAAGCACTGTGGAGAAGATGTCTAACCTTTGCATCTTTTGCAATTGATGAGATGTCCTCAGGAGTCATATCTTTCTTTTCCTTTGGAACAGTCTTTTGTTCTTCAACATCAACAACATGAGATAATTTAGTCGGCATATGAGGACCATCATATATTCTGTCAAGGTATTCTGGATCTGTAGCCTCCAGAAACATGGTCATCTTCACCTTCCAAATTGGATACTCCACTGCTTTGAGAATTGGAACCCTGATTGTTTCATATCGACTCACAGAATTAGGTTTAACCTGTTCAACCTTGGGAGAAGTTTGATTTTCTTCAGACATGATTAATACTGTGTTTGAATCGTAAAACTGTATATATTAAACAGTCTTGGCTCTGATACCAATTGTTAGGCCGAATACACAATATATAATCAAGTATGTATGAGAATAACAATCAAGAACACAGGTTTGTAAATCAACAAACTGAATTATATTAAATAATTCTCTCTTAGTGATGTTAATGAATCACAAAGAGCTACTAGGTTACAAGAATAATATATTCAATGTTCGCGTCCCTTCTAGGGATAACCTATCTGTGTTTTTATAGTACACAGCTACATACAATCCTTATCTAATTGATACTCCTATAAATCAGCTATACAATTATTATCAATTAAGGATTGCTTCAGTCTTCTGTCCAGTCTCCTTAGCTGTATCAATATATTCTGCTTCTTTCCATCTTCAGAATATATTGCTTCTAGAATCTTTATCTTTGCACTGACAGCTAATTCAACTATCACCCTGTCAGACTATAACAAACTCTGACCGGCTTCTATATATACTCTTCACCCAGTCAGACTTTATCAAACTCTGACTGGCTTCTATATAAACTCTGATATGTACCTGGGACTTAAACACTGATGAACAAACGTCAGCAATTATATCTAACAAACTCCTCAACAGAATGGAGTAGTGGAAATGAAGAACATGACCTTGGTTGAAGCAGCAATGACCATGTTGAATGAATCAAAACTTCCCACTTACTTTTGGGCTGAAGCAGTGAATACAACTTGCTACACTCAGAATCGAACCCTGATCAACAAAGATCATGAAAAGACTCCGTATGAGTTAATGGCCAACAAGAAACCAACACTGAAGTACTTTCATGTGTTTGGTGCAAAGTGCTTTGTACTTAAAGATGGAGAACATCTTGGCAAGTTTGATGCCAAAGCAGATGAAGGCATTTTTCTGGGCTATTCTCTGGAATCTAAGGCTTACAGGGTATATGTCATTGAAGATAAGAAGGTGTTGGAAAGCTTTAATGTGACATTTGACGACACCAAAAGACCAGGCCTGCAAACAAGAGAGAACTCTGAATCCTTGGTATTTGAAAATCTATCTGGAGATCTCTCTGACAATGAAGAAGAACCTGAAGTTGTTACAGTTATTAATAATAATGATAATGATTCTGGACCAAGTGGTGATAGTCTTTAAAGTCTTGTTTCTTTTGCTGTCACTGAGGCTTGAACATTTTCATGAACTTCTTTCCGTGACCTGTTTACGGACTTCAAGAATACATACCATATTTTGATTTTTTGAGTTTACCTTTTATTCTTTGATTCTGGATTCCTGTGCTTCTGTTAATATTATTGCATGTCTTGTCCTTTGTTGAGTTGCAGTTATCTCTTTTACATCTTATGTTACATTATGCTTTACAGTAAGGAATAACATGAGATGTAGTTGACAAGAGTTGTCTTCCTATGGAACATCACATTGTGTTTCGTGCCATAACCGAGGTGATGTGATGGAAAATAGGATCTGTTATTCCCAAATGACCTAACAGAATTGTAGAAGGGGGGGTTGAATACAATTCTTGATATTTTCTTGAAACTAAAACACTTTATAAAATAAAACTGAACTGAATAAATAAAAACACAAGATATAAATAATTCAGTTGGATTGTTTGATGATCCAACTGAAGTGTTTTTATTGCGGAAATAATCTGTGATACAAAAGTACACAGCTGCTCAGTTACAAGGTTGTAGAGAAGAATTGCTCTCAAAATAGCTAATACAATCTATTTGTGTTTCTTCTCTTAATTCTAAAGTAACTGCTACACTTGGTTATATATCCCAAGTTTACAATTCTACGTTTGGTTAAACTAAAGAATAATAGTAGTAACCATCAGTAGCTTGCTTTTCATTCCTTTTGTCCAATGGTCCTTGGAGATCTTAGCTTTTGTCTTCATGCTCATTATAATCATTCCCAAGAGCCTTATTGGAAATTGGAATGTTTCCTTATTTCCAGTATCCACTTTGATGGCTTCCAATGCAAAGTACACTTCCATATCTCCTTTTAGATCTGTTCAGTAAACTGTCACTATCACTTTGTCAACTGTTTCAAAAAGCAACATTGATTCGTTGATAGCAAGGAGATGTGTTTCGTTGATAGCTTCATTCTTCATTCCGTTGATGGTGTTTCCCTCGTTTCGTTGATGGGTAAACTCCATACCGTTGACAGAGTAATCTTCATACCGTTGACATGTCTTCACTTAGGCAGAATTACAAGGCATTACATATTTACAATTAACCAACCTATTTTGCCTATCTAGTACATAGTCAACATGACTTAGAAAACCTATCTAAAACATATAATAGAATGCCTATCATACTGTGAAGTATTGTACAATGCAATTGCTACAACACTCATTTCGTTGATAAGCTTCCTGTCAACGAAACACTGCTAAGCATGCTATTTCGTTGACAGCTACAAAATTGACTTTACACAAATTCTACTAAGTGTTTTATGCTTATCATCAAGAACAACATATTCCTAACAATCTCCCCCAATTTATGACTGATAGAATAACAGCCATAAATCAAGAGACTTGATGATAACAAAAACACTCAGATACATCATAAATTACAAAAGTAGAAAATGTATTAAGCTTCAAAACTTTATAGACAAAATATAAGACTTACAAGACTAATGCCCACAAGTGCTCCTTTAGTCTGAGCAAATGTTTCATCTGTGACTTCTTTGTGGCATAGTCTTCTTCCCTCTCTTGGAGTTGTTTTCCTCAATCTGGGCCTGTAGTCTTCTGTAGAAGATTTTCTCCTCTTCATCTTGATCACCAAGCTTGGATTGCATCAGCTTTAGAGTTTGATTAGATGCCTTCTCCAGCTGGTCTTCCATTCTGAAGAATCTTCTGCAGTTGTCCTTGTCCTTAAACTCCATCATCCAATAGGGTTGAAGATGGATTTTCTTTCCTGTTGAGGGAACTCTAAGTATCCTGGGAAGAGCCTCAGGCTTGTTCCAGCTAGCCTTTATCTGACAGATTTTGGAGACCACCTCAGACTTGGCTGTTTTGGTGAAACCAAAGTCCTTTTTCAAGCATCTAAACACTGAGAGTAGTGTTTGATAGTCTTCTCCTAAAATTCTGTAGAGAGGCCACACTTGTTCTCTACCTCCCTTGAATATGAACACTAGTCTTTCAGGCAACTTTTGAGAAGCTGCAATTCCCCTTACTTCCACCAGGTTGTCTAAGTCAAGATGTAGACTGGATTCTTCCCTGATGTCAGCAATGTACATGCAGTCCTCTGGGTTTGAAGGGGGTTTTTGAGATTGTGGCTTTCTCACAAAAGCAGGCTTTGCTTTGACAGGCCTCTTCTTTGTCTTCATTGGTTGGTCCTTTTCTAACAGGAACTTTGGAAAGTATGCCTCATCAAAATCAATTGGTTCCTCTTTTGGCATGATTGGTTGATCATGAAAATTGACAAGATGTGCAGGATCACAGGCCAACTTTCCCTCAAAAACTGGATTAGCAATTGTTGGAGGTGCAATAGGTAAAGAAGAGTCTGATGCAGTACTCTGAGAATCAGCACTCTCAAAGTCTATGTTTCTCCTAGCTCTCTCTTTGGGTTGCCTTGTGCTCTTCTTTGAACTCCTTTCCTCTCTAGTGCTTTCCTCTTGCTTCCTTTCTTCTTCATCTAGAGCTTGAGCTACTGCAAGAGCTTGCATAGCTGCTCTTTCTGATTCCTCAGCCTTGGCTTCAGCAAAGTTTGGATGACCAGCCCAAACACAGATTTGCTGTCCATTCCTGTAGACAATTGCCCTTTGCTTCCTTATCTCATAATCATTACTTTCCTTGCTTTTTGTGATGAGTAGACCAAGAAGCTTGTGCTCATCTGGATAAGGTGCAGGATAGAAAGTCCTTGCTATGTTTTTGCCCTTTGGTTTAGCAGGGGACTTGGGAGATAGGCTTCTTTGAATTGTAGCTTGTTCCACATCCCTAATGCATGAAGTTTGTCCTTTTTCCTTCCTTGGTCCTTGAGTGACTCCATGTAGAAGGGGCTCTTGTTGATAGAAAGAATTTGTCTGTGGCTCCCATTCCGTTGATGCTATTGCCATGGCATTCGTTGATGGCTGTTCCGTTGATGGATTTGAGTCCTTATCTTCAGTAATCTTCTTGAACTTTGCTTCTATGTTGGACCAATGTTCTTTGATTTGTTCTGCAAGTCTCATCCTCATAGAAGCTTCTTGTATAAGGTCAATACCATCCTTTTGCTGCTTGCCAAGCTCCCCCATTGCTAATGGCTCCTTTGGTAGGGAAATGGCTGGGACCATAACCTTGGTAATTTGAATGTCTAGCTCCTTAGATTTCTCCCCCTTTTTGTTATCATCAAAAGAGATGGCTGGGAGTCCTTGAGCTGCCACTAGCTGGGCCAATAGTTGTGTTTGTTTCTCTTGTTCCTTTTGCATCTGTGATAGAGTGGCTTCCACCTTGTCCACTCTAGAAGAGAGAGTCTTCAAGGAGGACTCCACTTCAGGTTCTTTAGTGAAAAACCTGTTCATCCTGGACACAGTGAGAGGAGGAAGATTTTCATCTAGCCTCCTATCATTAGCAGCCCTAAGGTTGCTGATTGAATCCTTGATCTCTGTAGCCTCAATCCTTGTCTGCAACATTTGTAGCCTTTGAATTTCCAGAGAATCCATTATGGCTTTGTAGAATTTCTTGTCTCTTGGTCCTGCAGACTCATGAGCTAGATATGCTTCTTTGTACTACCTTGTGATAGCAGCATCCAAATTGCTTCTACCATGCATATCTTGAGAAAGCCAGTTTGGTGTAGGAGGCACCACAGAAGTCCCAGTCTGTGCAGTAGTGGCCACCTGTAGATTATCACCATAGCTGTCCTCATCATCAGAGAAATCAAAGTCTCCACTTGCTTCAGCTCCTGGAGGTAGATTGGTCAAGGCATCCTTTGCTCTTTGCATTGATGCAGTTGTGTGAATTAGTTGTAGTGACCTCTCTGCCTCCACATTGCCCTGTTGAGCCAAAATTTGATAGGCTGACACAGGATGAGTAAAGGTCTCAGGATCCAGGGAAATACTATCCAGAGTTTGCTGATAAACCTCTTGGAAAGTAAGTTCCCTTTCTCCCTCACTGACCTCCATTAACTCATTAGCAATGGCTGCTTCCATCCTTATTTCTCCTGTAGTCCCTTCTCTCTCTCCACTCTGTTCTTGCATCATGGGCTCCCCATGGCTCACACCTCTCACACCCTCACCTTCACCTTCTAAGGTGGAACTCTCAATCTCTCCTTTTGCCTGGCTGGAAGAAATAGCCAGCCTCTCACTCACATTCTCTCCTTTTGCCTGGCTGCAAGCCAGCCTCTCAGTTTCACTCCCTCTCAGTCCTAGAAGTGTCTCAACTACCACTAGATCATCTACACTAGTTGTGGGAACAACTTGATTTTCAATTAAAGGTGCAGAGTGAACTATCAACGGAATGGTAGTTTGAACTGTCAACGGTATGGATACCGTTGATGGAGAAACACTTGTCAACGAAATAGACTGTTTCGTTGATGAAGTCAAGAAAGCACTTTGAGAATGAGAAATTACAGTAGAGTCTGTGGTGATTGATTTTAAAGAATGGTCCACAGATCCCCTTGCAACTTCAGGAAAAATTGGTTGATGGCCCAACAAATCACTTAACAAGTGATGGCCACCAGCTTCAGAGTGGGGCTTCTCCAAGATTAGAGTTGGAGAATCAGGAATAGATGTATGGATCATGTCCACATCTAAAGATTGAGTTGGTGAATTTGATGGAGATAATTCAAGATTGATGTTTAGAGAATGGGACTGTAACCCCAGAGTAATGATAGGGGTTACATCAAACTGAATTTGAGAAACTGGAAGTGTTGCTTCCAGTGTGTGTGCACCCTGTGTACCCTTGGACTTTTGCTTCACTCTCCTTTGGTATTGGGAAAATGTAGACTTTGGGCTTGAAGTGTCCCTTACCCTTTTGGACTGTGCTCTAGGAGGAGAGCTAGTTTCAATAATCACATCCTTTTGGGAGGATGCAATTAGACTTGTGCTTAAATCCATGTTACTCATTGTGCCTTGTTGGGAAGACACAATGGGGCTTGGCTGGTACACACTAACCTGTCCTTCCTTATCCTTGGGGTTTCTTTGATGTTCACCCCTTCCCTCACCTCTCACAACTCCAGACTCACTCCCCTTAGGTTGTGTGGTAGTTTTTACAACAGGTGCCTTTTGAGAAGCACCTGAGGTTGGCTTGGAGGATTTCTTTGTTTTTGGTTTTGTTGCTAGGGTAGGAGCCTGTTGGGTCACAGCTACAGACTCCATAGCAACATTGGAAGGTAAAACAGTAGAGGTGTTAGCTACACTAACAGGGATAGTAGTAGTTACCTCAATGATTGGCAGATACACCACTGGAACATCACCATTGTGGTTCAGCCTCAGTATGTCTGTCAATACTCTCTTTTCTTGCACAAAGCACTCGAACCTGGCATTAGGGTTAGAGATAACTAATGGTGCTGGACTAACATGGTTAGCCAACATCATCAGAAACCTAGCATAATAGATATTTTTCTTCCTATTTGCTTTGTCACCCAACTTAGCACCAAATTCATACATAAGTTGGGTGCTAAAGTTGTGATATCTATCATTTAGAAGCATGGTTAGGAGAATTAACATAGAGTTAGTTAATGCATCAAAATTACTAATCTTTCCAGAAAAGACCTTAATGAATGCATCAGCTAAATAACTGTATTCTCTAACCAAACCTCTCCTAATTATTCTACCCAGATTATCAGTAGGCAAAGAGTAGTTTATAGAATTTAACATGGTAGTTATTTCAGTGTTAGTAGGCAAAGCATCACAGTTATTATTAGGAATATGTAAACATGCTTGCAAAACATCAGAATTAACTATGTACTCATTACCTTGAAGAGTGAATTTTAGTGTGCAGTGTGTTCCACTATACTCACATGAGGTCCAAATTTCCTCGATTATCTCATTGTAGAGTGGTGTAGAGTGAAACATTGCATAGCTCAACTTGCAATTCTTCATGAAATCCATCATTTTGAAGAACAGACTGTTCGGGTTTTCCTTGACAACAAAAGGGATGGAGTTGTTCTTCTCATAGATGAACCCTCCAGCAGACATAAGCTTGACTATAGGTGCCATTGTTGATTAAAGGAAAGCTTCGAACTGAATTGCTTGTTAGAGAGAAGAAGAGAGAAAAAGCCTTTGGAATTTTTGAGAACAGGTAAAAAGAAATAATAAAAATAAAATTTCTTAAATACTCCCCCAAAAATTCTCAGAAAATGAATCCAATAATAAATGTAAATTACTGGATTGGCTTAAAAATATAACCGTTACTCTTAAAGTATTACCATGATTTATACTTACAGGGGTGTATGCATAGATCGTGGTAAAAGACGTGTCAAATTTCAACGGTTCAGATAAAAAGCGCTAAATCAACGAATCAGGATTGGGCGGTTAAAGTCCCGTCTTATTTCGTTGATAAAGCTGCGTTTCGTTGATATAAAAGAGCTATCAACGAAACACCCAGAAAACTGCTAAGACTGTCAACGAAATGGTGCATTCCGTTGGCATAGTAATTTTGACTTGGACAAAATTTTACCTTTTCCTGAGAAAATTCATTCACAGAAAAACATAGCAAATTTCTGGCTGCATTTTAACTTGCAAATATCTCAAAAATAATTAAGAGAAATTTAGCATACCTAGCTCACTTACTAATCTTGAGAATGTTGATTCATCAAGTGGCTTGGTAAAGATGTCTGCAAGTTGTTGTTCACTTGGAACAAAATGTAACTCCACAGTACCATTCATAACATGTTCTCTAATGAAATGGTACTTAATGTCAATGTGCTTGGTCCTTGAATGCTGCACTGGATTCTCAGTAATGGCAATGGCACTAGTGTTGTCACAGAAGATAGGAATTTTCTCAACTCTTAATCCATAATCAAGTAGTTGGTTTTTCATCCATAAAATCTGTGCACAACAACTTCCAGCTGCAATATACTCAGCCTCAGCTGTGGAGGTAGAAACTGAGTTTTGTTTCTTGCTGAACCATGACACAAGCTTGTTTCCTAGGAATTGACAGGTTCCAGTTGTACTTTTCCTGTCAATTTTACATCCTGCAAAATCTGCATCTGAATAACCAATTAGTTCAAAACCAGATTCTCTAGGATACCAAATGCCAAGGTTTGGTGTTCCTTTGAGATATCTGAAAATTCTTTTAATAGCAACTAAATGGGATTCTCTAGGATCAGCCTGAAATCTAGCACATAGACATGTAGCAAACATAATATCAGGTCTACTAGCTGTTAAATATAAAAGTGAGCCTACCATGCCTCTGTAACTTGAAATGTCCACAGATTTTTCCTTAGTATTCAATTCAAGTTTGGTGGCAGTAGGCATGGGAGTTTTGGCAGGAGAGCATTCCATTAGGTTAAACTTCTTTAATAAATCATGAATGTATTTTGTTTGACTAATGAAAATGCCTTCATTAACTTGCTTTACTTGTAGACCAAGAAAGTAAGTTAATTCTCCCATCATGCTCATTTCATACTTACTTTGCATAAGCTTGGCAAACTTTTGACAAAGTTTCACATCTGTAGACCCAAAGATTATATCATCTACATAAATTTGAACAAGTAAAGTAGAGCCATTTACAACCCTGTGAAAAAGAGTTTTATCTACAGTACCTCTAGTGAAATGATTCTCAAGGAGGAACTGTGAGAGAGTGTCATACCAGGCTCTAGGTGCTTGTTTCAAACCATAGAGTGCTTTGAGAAGGAAGTACACATAGTCTGGAAAATCATCATCTTCAAAACCAGGAGGTTGACTTACATACACCTCCTCTTCCAATTCCCCATTCAGAAAAGCACTCTTCACATCCATTTGATAGACCTTGAAATTGGCATGGGCTGCATAGGCTAGGAAAATCCTTATTGCTTCTAGTCTTGCAACAGGAGCAAAGGTTTCATCAAAATCAATTCCTTCTTCCTGTGAATAGCCTTTTGCAACCAATCTAGCTTTGTTCCTTGTGACTATGCCATTTTCATCCATCTTGTTTCTGAACACCCACTTTGTGCCTATAACACTCCTGTCATTAGGCCTGGGCACCAGCTTCCAAACATTGTTTCTCTCAAATTGGTTTAGCTCTTCTTGCATGGCTAAAACCCAATCTGGATCTAGAAGTGCATCCTCAACTTTCTTTGGCTCATCTTGAGACAGAAAGCTACTAAATAGACATTCTTCTTGAGTTGCTCTTCTAGTTTGGACTTTTGAAGAGACATCACCTATAATAAGTTCAAAGGGATGATCTTTAGTCCATTTCCTTGAGGGAGGTAGATTTGCTCTTGAAGACGTAGCTTCATGATCATGATTGCCTTGATTGGATATTTGTCCTTGAGAAACTCCCCCTGAGTTTGTTGTCCCTAATTGATCACTTCTAGAAGCATTCCTATGACTATCAACGGTATGACCGTTTTGGCTGTCAACGAAACGCTCATTCTGACTGTCAACGAAATGACCATTTGGTCTGCTAGCTGCTATCCTTTTTAACCTTAATGCATCAATTTCATCTTCACTGCTGCTTTCATCTGTGCTAGATACAACAACTTTAGGCTGTTTCTCAGTAGCCTTATCATGATTTACTTGTTCTCCTTCCTCATTCTCAAAAGAGAGACTTTCATGGAAACCTTCATCACAGAGACCTTGTATTTTGAGATCATCAAAAACAACATGTACAGATTCCATAACAATGTTGATTCTGAGATTAAAGACTCTGTAAGCTTTCCCTGCTGCATATCCCACAAATATTGCTTCATCTGCCTTTGCTTCAAATTTCCCCAAATGCTCAGCTTGATTTCTCAGAACAAAGCACTTGCATCCAAAGACATGAAGAAAATCTAATAGTGGCTTCTTTCTTTTGAGTAACTGATAAGGGGTCATTCCTTTGGCCTGATTAATCAAAGAAATATTTTGAGTAAAGCAAGCTGTGTTAACTGCCTCAGCCCAAAAATATGTAGGTAACTTTGATTCATCTAGCATTGTCCTTGCAGCTTCAATAAGTGTTCTATTTTTCCTTTCAACTACACCATTTTGCTGTGGTGTTCTTGCTGCTGAAAACTCATGCAAAATACCATTTTCTTCACAGAACACCTTCATGCTTGAATTCTTGAATTCTGTCCCATTGTCACTCCTAATCCTTCTTACTTTGAAATCAGGATGATTGCTTACCATCTTGATGTGATTGATAATGATTTCACTTGCCTCATCTTTAGAGTGCAAAAAGAAAGTCCATGTAAATCTAGAAAAATCATCAACAATCACAAGACAGTATTTCTTCTTTGAGATGGACATAACATTTACAGGGCCAAATAGGTCCATATGAAGCAATTCAAGCTGCTGGACAATTGATGACTCTGTCTTACTTTTGAATGATGCCTTCTTCTGTTTTCCCTTTTGACAGGCATCACACAAACCATCCTTGGAGAACTCCACCTGTGGAATTCCTCTAGCAAGATCTTTCCTCACCAAATCATTCATAACTTTGAAATTCAGATGGGATAACTTCTTGTGCCATAACCAACTTTCATCCTTGCTTGCCTTGCTGAAAAGACAAGTGATGGTGTCTGAACTTGTGCTACTAAAGTCAGCAATGTACACATTCCCTCTTCTGAATCCAGTCATTACCACATTGTTGTTTCCTCCTTTAGAAACAACACAGGCTTCTTTTGAAAAAGTAACTAAAAATCCTTTGTCACAAAGTTGGCTGATACTAAGCAAGTTGTGCTTAAGACCATCCACCAATGCAACCTCATCTATGATGACATTCTCTTTTGAAATCAAGCCATATCCCTTTATGTAGCCTTTGCTGTCATCTCCAAAAGCAATACAAGGGCCAGCTCTTTCCTGAAACTCTGTGAGCAGGGTAGAATCACCAGTCATGTGTCTTGAACAACCACTATCCAAGTACCAAAGATTCCTTTTGTCTCCCTGCACACAATAAAACCAAATCAAGTTGATTTTGGTACCCAAGTTTCCTTGGGTCCTGTCTTGTTAGCCTTTGCATTCCCTTTTGTACCATTTTTCACTTTGGGCTCAGATTGATTCAAATCAATCTTTACCCTTGGTGTTGATTTCTGAGGGTTGCTCATATTTTCATTCATAGCATGCATAGTTGGAGGAACAATCATGTTATTCATGTTCCATGGCATTTGTGGCATGTTAAACATATTCATGTAAGGATTAGACACAAATGGCATGCTAGCATATGGATTCTGAAATTGTGCATATGGAGCAAACATGTTAGACATAACAGGCATTGTAGGCATGGAACTGTTCATTGCAGGCTTGGGCATTCTCACATTAGGAGTTTTCTTAACAGATTTGCAGTTAGTAGACAAATGACTAACACTTCCACAATTAACACATGTCTTTCTAGGAGCATATTTATCAGGTGTGTAATTGTTGTGTTTGTTAATTCCTACTTTGCCATTCCTGTTATTCTTTTTATTTCCCTTAGCCTCATTATGAACTTTCTCTACCTTGTCTTTCAATTGCTTGTTAGACAAGTGACCTACATTAGCTCTCTCAACAGGCTTCTCAATTTTCTTTAAAGTACTAGACTCACCTTGAACAAAGTTCTTGGTGACAGGACCATACTTGTCATTAAGTCTAGTGAGTTTATCTTTTCTTTTGTCTGTCAACGAAACAGCCTGATCGGTTGATGGTTCATGTGTCAACGAAACATTGCATTCCGTTGACATATCAACCTTCAACAAATGATCATTGTTGTTTGTTGACTCTGTTTCTGATTCTAAGGTTTCACCAACATACCCTAGCTTCTCTTTGTTCCTTTTCCATGATTGCTCACAGAAGGATTCCACGCCTTGAACATTAATTATGTTGGCAGCAACATTCCTGGCATCCTTCCATTTTGCAATCACACCTTGTTCTATCTCAAGTTGTGTTTTAAGAATTTCTTCCCTTTGTAACACGTTCTCAAGTTCCTTCTTAGCATCCCTACTAACACATCTCATTTTCTCAAATTCAATGAGCTGTGCTTCTAACATTGCATTCCTATCACTTAAGAGCAGATTATTTTCTTTTATTCTTGAATTCTCTTTAGTAAGTGATTTAAGAGTAACACGCAAGTTATATAATACAGTAGACATTTCATTTACTGCATTGTCGCATTCCTCTTTAGAAAGCTCAGAAAGATTAGTAATTGTTACCTGGTTGCTTGAGGAACTTGCTTCCTGCTCATGATTGTCAGCCATAAGAGCCAAGTTGACATACTCAACATCATCATCAAAATCTTCACCATTACCAGCCCAATCATACTCCTGAGACATGAAAGCCTTTTCTTTTTGTTTGAGAAGTTCAAAGTATTTCTTTTTATAATCAACAGGCTCAAATTTCCTGTTGCCCTTCTCAACCTTGGGCTTTCTGCAGTCTCCAGCAAAGTGACCAAGCATTCCACAATTGAAACATTTTGACTTAGACTTTTCAATCCAGTTTGTTTTGCTAGGTTGAAAGTCTCTTCTTGGTGGCCTTGCTTCTGAGTTTCTTTTGAACTTGAACTTAGAGAATTTTCTAGACAGAAAAGCAATGTGTTCATCAATCTCATCTAAGTCCTCCAAGTTTGCTGGTTCTGATTCTTCTTCTTCTGTCATCTTGTCTTTACCCTTGCTAACATCACTCCTACAACTAGATCGACTAGTTGTGGCCTTTGCAGCTTCTTTATTGTCATCTTCAAGTTGGTTCACTGATGCAATTAATGCAATAGATCCACCCTTCTTCTGTACCTTTTCAATTTCCTCATCTTGCTCCATTTCCAGCTCATAAGTCTTCAAGGTTCCATAAAGCCTTTCAAGAGTGTAGTCTTTGTACTCTTGAGTGTTTCTGAGAGAAACAGTCATAGGCTTCCATTCTTTTGGAAGAGCTCTAAGAAATTTAAGGTTTGAATCCTTGGTTTGATAGATCCTCCCATACAACTTTAATCCATTCAAAAGCTTTTGAAACCTACTAAACGTGTCATTTAGGGTTTCACCAGCTTTAAAATGAAAATGCTCATATTGTTGTATAAGGAGTTGCATTTTATTTTCCCTGACTTGCTCAGTTCCTTCACAGAGAGTTCTAACAGTATCCCATACTTCCTTAGAGGTTGTACAGTTGATAACATTGTCAAACATCTCTTGCTCCAAACCATTAAACAGAATGTTCATGGTCCTTTTGTCTTTATGAACTTCTGCAATATCTTCAACAGTCCATTCTGAGACAGTTTTTGGAATCTCTACATCAGGTGCATCATCTGGCAGTCCAACTCTAGAATCAAGCTTCATGGGAACGTGTGGACCTTTCTCAATGCAGTCTACATACCTCTCATCCATAGACATGAGATGTAAATGCATCTTTACTTTCCAGTGAAAGTAATTGTCTTTATCAAGAACTGGTATCTTCACACCTGCATCCTTCTTCACCATGGTTTCTATTTTTGGTCTTGATCTTTAAACTTCTTGTATGTTAGAAGCTTGCTCTGATACCAATTGTTATTCCCAAATGACCTAACAGAATTGTAGAAGGGGGGGTTGAATACAATTCTTGATATTTTCTTGAAACTAAAACACTTTATAAAATAAAACTGAACTGAATAAATAAAAACACAAGATATAAATAATTCAGTTGGATTGTTTGATGATCCAACTGAAGTGTTTTTATTGCGGAAATAATCTGTGATACAAAAGTACACAGCTGCTCAGTTACAAGGTTGTAGAGAAGAATTGCTCTCAAAATAGCTAATACAATCTATTTGTGTTTCTTCTCTTAATTCTAAAGTAACTGCTACACTTGGTTATATATCCCAAGTTTACAATTCTACGTTTGGTTAAACTAAAGAATAATAGTAGTAACCATCAGTAGCTTGCTTTTCATTCCTTTTGTCCAATGGTCCTTGGAGATCTTAGCTTTTGTCTTCATGCTCATTATAATCATTCCCAAGAGCCTTATTGGAAATTGGAATGTTTCCTTATTTCCAGTATCCACTTTGATGGCTTCCAATGCAAAGTACACTTCCATATCTCCTTTTAGATCTGTTCAGTAAACTGTCACTATCACTTTGTCAACTGTTTCAAAAAGCAACATTGATTCGTTGATAGCAAGGAGATGTGTTTCGTTGATAGCTTCATTCTTCATTCCGTTGATGGTGTTTCCCTCGTTTCGTTGATGGGTAAACTCCATACCGTTGACAGAGTAATCTTCATACCGTTGACATGTCTTCACTTAGGCAGAATTACAAGGCATTACATATTTACAATTAACCAACCTATTTTGCCTATCTAGTACATAGTCAACATGACTTAGAAAACCTATCTAAAACATATAATAGAATTCCTATCATACTGTGAAGTATTGTACAATGCAATTGCTACAACACTCATTTCGTTGATGAGCTTCCTGTCAACGAAACACTGCTAAGCATGCTATTTCGTTGACAGCTACAAAATTGACTTTACACAAATTCTACTAAGTGTTTTATGCTTATCATCAAGAACAACATATTCCTAACAGGATCATTATTCTCACTAACATTATGAATGTTTAGTTATACATATAGAGGGTTGTATAGCTTAAATAAAATAGTGGGATCCACCAATGAATAAAGACCCGATTCAAATGGTGCTATAAGAATAAAATTGAATATTTACTTAATAGTTATGTGTATTCACTTATAGAATTATATATATACTATAACTTTTGCAATATCACACACAGTAGTAGAATAACACGTTGACTTATCCCAAATATACTGATTAACTTTGAAACTTGAGAAATGTTCTCAAGAATGAAAAGTTAGACTAAATGCTTAACTCGTTAATAATAATGAAATACAAAACAAAGTAGCAAGTGTTGGGACTCTTTGATAAGATCAAAGAGATATACACTTGAGTGAGTGTTTTGAGGTTATCTCAAATCTTAAGTTTAAAGCTTCAAGTTGGACAAATCCTGAGATTCCACATGTAGATGGAATGTATGAAGGAAAGAACGAACTTTGTTAGACATCATTCGGTTCATGTTAAGCTAAATTGATCTTCTAATATATGTTTAGAGTTGAATTTTGTAAATATCAGTATATATGCTGAATATAGTATCTTCTTAATCTGTTCCTAAGTTGTCATATGAGATATGTAGTGCAAGGAACACAAGTCTTAAACTTGTTAAGATTTGGGATGTTTATCTTATGTCAAAATGTTTAATTTGATAAGCTAGATAGTAGATCCAAAATGTAAGTTTGTGAGATATCCTATTGATAGTCAAGGATATCGGTTGAATATTCTATTGAATATAATGTGTATGACATACTGCCTGCTTAGAGGAATTGTTCATTCTAGAAGGGTTCAGTGGGAGGAAGGTTGAACTTAACTAAGTTCAAACACCACAAATTACAAAGGTTCTATAGGAAGAACATTTTCAGACATGATAATCTTTTTTAGGTTAGCTTAAGTATAGGTTTTGATATTTTATCACCAACCTGAGAGGTCGACTGCCTTGTCATTAAGAATGACAATGAGGTGTCAAGTCTATTCGGATTTTGTTTGCAATTACGGCTAATAATGACTATAATATCTGATAATGGTCGAACGGTCGACCCTCCTCGATAGGAAACTTGAAGAGGATGTGTAGTTGACACAAATAGAGGGATTTGTTGCTATGAGTAGCAAATCTATGGTCTAATAGCCACGACAATCCATTTATGGATTGAAGCAAGCTTCTCAATGATCGAACATCTGTTTTGATGAGACAATCAAATAGTTTGATTTTGTCAAAGACAATGATGGATCATGGATCTACAATAAGGTTAGTGGGAGCATGATGACATTCCTTATAATGTATGTGGATGACATACTTATGATAAGGAATGATGTATCGACACTAAAATTAGTCAAAGTGTAGCTATCTAGCATATTCTCTATAAAGGACTTGGAAATGGCTTCCTATGATATAGAAATGTGAATCTATAAGATAAACCAAGAGTTGGGCTAAACCCAAAGTGCGTACATCATTTATAGGCTAAGATGTTTAGCATAAATAACTCCAAGAAGTTACTTGAATTGTCAAGTCACGGAGTTACTTTCTCCAAGATAATGTCTTTCTACGACATCTGAGGAGAAATGACGTATGAGTAAGATTTATTATGCTTTGGCAAAAGGATCTATCAAAATACCAGATTTAATGTACAAGACTTGATGATCGCTAACTCACTAGGCGAGATAAGTGAACACTTGTCTAGTCCTTGAGAAGCGCGATAGTAAGCCGGAAGAACGTCCTTAAATACTTTGGAAGAGTTGAGGACATCTTTCTTGATTATGGTGGGTCCAAAATGAAAATCGAGCGTTATAAACACTATGATTTTCTTAGGACAAAAGTGATAGAAAATCCATGTCAAAATAAGTGTTAATTCTGAATGGATGAGCGGTTTGTTGGAAGAATTCCAAGCAGCTCAAGATAACTGATTCCGTAGTGGAAGTACTATATGTATATAGCTAGAAGTGAAGCTACAAAGGAGGTTCTTTATATATCAAAACTTGTTTTCGCTGGTTAGACATGGTTCCTAGCATAGGATTTATATTGTTGTATCGGTACAACATATGGTAGTAGCGCAGGCTATGAAACCTAGGTTTAATCAGGGATTCAAGATCCAAGTTGCGGCACTTTCATATGATATATGAGATCGTTGAAAGTAGAGATGTTTAAGTCAATATTGAATTGACACCCATAACAACATAGTAAAGACCATTTACTAAACCGTTATTTGAAAATCGCTTTGTTCTCTATTAGGAGAAGTTGTGTATGAGATACCAAGGTGATTGGTTTTAGTACAAGTGGGAGATTGAAAGATGTGTGTCCTAAATCCAATCATGGATGATGAGTTAGGAGACACTTTGTTCAATCTGATTCAAGTTTGTTTAAATTAATAAAATAGTTATGTGTTTTATTACGGGCTTAATCTATTTAAAGTGTTTAAATTAGATGATCCATTGTTTAGAGTAAAGTTTTTGTGGATTATGATGAGATCATAATAATGAGACCTTAAAAATGATAACTCTAAACTTAAATAGTTCATGGTCGTAGAATAATTAATTGATAGTTAATTAATCTGCAAAGATCGGTACATACTATGTTTGCTTCATTATGAAGGATGTCTGTTCTCATGGGCATTTGTGTGGTGACACTATAGCTAGTATGTGGGTGCTTATTATAGAATAGGTACACTGAACATGACTCAAATAGTTGAACAACTAATGGAGTTCACTCATGTGTCAATAGTTGTTCATATAGTGATGGTTGTACAAGTGTCCTTAGACTTGAGATTATCATAGTCATCTTGTGCACACTGAACTATACTTTGGTTTAGCTCTTAGTCTCGAGGGACAATAATAAGTTATCTTCTGGGTATAGGAATTTGTACACGAAGATAGTGAATGATCAATAAAGGATCTGCCCCTTGTCCTATGCTATTTCATTTATGCTAGTTCAGGAATCTCTGGCCAGAGTGAATGAAATTAGAAAGAAGTTTCTGATTTGCATTAATCGGAACTTGGCATAATGAATAGGAAAGCATATGATTAAATTAGATAGGCTTGACACGAGATCCATGCCTTGTATTTAATCGGGACATTGCTGGGTAACTAGTCACTGAATAGGTTCTTGGTATTCTAAGCAGTGAATTCATATTATCCGGATAGTCACGATATGCTAAGAAGTATCACTCACGATGTAGAATAAATATGATTAATTTATTAATCATATTTAATGAATTAAAAGAATTCATATAAATAATAATAAAATATTATTATTATTATTTATTTCTACTACCGGCTTAATATTGAACCTACATGGTCACACCATAAAAGAGAATGATTTAATGGTGAAGAGATTAATTAATAATGGCTAGCCATTATTTATTTATGAAATAAATATTTGATAGAAATTTTATAATCAATTAAATATGATTTAATTAATTATAAAATAATTAAGAAGTGTTCTTAATATTATTAATTAAGAATTTAATTTAAGAAATTAAATTAAGTGGGAGAATTATTTTCTAAAGAGTTTAGAAAAAGAATTAATGATTAAAAGAGTTTTAATTATTAATTAATTGATTAATGAGATTAATTAATTATATGGTTAATAATAATAATATTTTTATAGGATAAATTTTCAGCTAAAATATTTGCCTATAAATATACTATTATAGACCTTAAGCATTGAATCCTAATTTTATAAGAAAAGAAAAAGGGAGGCAACCCTGATTCTCTCTCTCATCCTTTCTTCTCTCCATCGGATCGTCATCTCTTGGTGGATACTTGTGGAGTGCTTCACATATTGAGGAGCAGCTGCAAAGAGTCTCTATTCATCATCCTTGGATCGCTTTTAAAGGTTAGTAATCTATTCTTTAATTTTATCCATGAATCGTATGCGGTTTTACGGGTTTTATATGTAAATAATTGTTATTCATGCTTTCGCGTATGCAATAAAACCCAACAATCAGCATGACTTATCTTCTGGATAAGCAGATCTTTCCTTTATTTTGCAACACCGCTTTATGACTCTTGTTGTCGACTGCAAACCCTGATAAGTCTATAAATACTGATACAGTTGTAAACACTGACAAGTCTGTAAATATTGATAACCGACTTGTAGCAGACCGAGATAACCATTCTAGTCCCATCATCACTTTATTCCTAACATTCTAGAATTCGCATTGTAGAGTACATATGAGAATGTAACATTATTAAGAGGTGCATATGCATCATTAGTACTAAAACTAATGACATTTGCAGCTGAAGATTGTATATAAAGCTGGGGTGAAGTAGGTCTAAAGTAAAAATATCCTATTAAATAGAAAAACAAAAGCGATGATAAGAAAATTTTCTAAAATGAAAGTGGTAGTTCGGTAACCTTTGTTTCCAAGTTGACTTGGGCTTAAAAGAATCATATTTCAAGCCTTCAACCAGAGCTACATTTTCAATGATGATATTTCCAATAACAATTGAGCCGTATTCTAAGGTGTCTCATTTGTTGCCACATCCAAAAGAAACTATTGGGCCAACTTTCTTCTCAAAACTTCTTAGCCTGAACTTATTTCTTGTCATCTGTCCAGAGCATCCACTATCCAAGACAAATGAATGTTTATTTCATGTGTCTTGTAAATAATTAACGGCTAGTTAGAACTTTATGAGATCCAATATAAATTGGATCTTTTCTTACCAGCTTTAACAATAACAGGTTTAACAGAATTTTTCTTGATATGTTTTTCAGAGTTTGCCTTAGACTATGATTTTACAAATTGTTTATAACTTGGAGTTTGTAATTTCAATGAATAATAGTCATAGTAAAGGTCATGATATTTTCCACACACATATAAATTAAATAGAGCAAACTGCCATAGTGATAACAAGGTTTTGTGGCTTGTACTGGATTTCATAGTGTGGAAATCTAGACTCTGATTTTCCAGAGGGTTTTTTATTGCATTCTAGAGCTAGATAATTTTGATTCCACACTTAAAGCATCTTTTCCTAGCTGCATCAAGAATGTTCTTATAGTTATTCTCTTTATTTATACCCTCTTTTCCATTCATATTCCTCTTAATTAATCTTGGTAGATTCTGACAGATTTTCACGTCTTTGTTTTAATTGAGACTTGGACATAAGCCTATGTTGACATTCTTAGATTTTTTTTCTAGATAATTTTCACTCTTATTATCCATTTTGACTCTTTTATGCATAACAAGAGTGCCTTTAGAGTCTAAACTCTTTGCATGTTTAACATTAGTATTTCTCTGTTTATGAACCTATCTAGATGAGCTAGCTTAAGTTTTATCAGAATCTTTGATATCAATCTCAAATTTCTTACAACTACTTTTGTCATATCCTAATTCACTAGTTTGAACCCAATAATTTGATTACTGATAATAGAGTGAGTTTTCTTTCCAAAGTTTAATATTCCATCTTTCTTCTTCTAACTCTTTTATCACAAAATCATAGGCCTTAAGAAATTCACAGTAATTATGCATGGTCTTTTTAGAGTCTAATTTTTATACTGTTCCATTTTCACTAATTCAGACTCAAGAAAGTGTTTCTCTCAACTAACTTATTATTTCTCACTTTAAGTTCATCATTTTCATTAGTGAGTAATCTAAAGTTAGTCATTAGATTTCTAAACTCAGCTTGTTCACTTTTCACACCATCAGAGTCTAAGTTATTAACGAATTCAGATGAAAAGATAGATACCTGATGACTAGAGGAGGCTAAGGTGCTTTAGGAGATCCAGCTTTTTTGAAGACAATGCATTAATGAGTACAATGTTGTCATAATCTAATTCATCTTTAGAATCATTTAAATCATCCCAATCTTTTTGTATGACCATGAGTGTCTTGCATGTGCCCTGTTCCTAGGCTTCTTGTACTCATTAGCAAAGTGACCAAGTTCACTACAGTTGAAACAATTGGCTATGGCCTTGTCAATTTTGATAACCGAGCCTCATTAAGAGGAAAAATCTTTGAAGGGAGTGCGATTCATTAGAATCAATGTATTATATGTTAGACTTAAATATTGATATTATATTATGTATTTTAAAATATAAGTTGCAATTTAAATTTTGAACTAAATATATATTATAAATATAAATTTATATATAATTGTAAAGAATTAAAATGGATATCCAAAAAAGGAAAGTGTAAAGAAATGAATGAGAGGAGTATCATTTAAAAGTAAACATAAAGAAAATTTATATAAATTACAAATATGAAACAAAATTTTGATTTTGAAGGCCAATCAGGTTAAAATATAATGGATCTTTCTAGTGTGTGTTTAACAACTATTTTTTTATGAGTTGACTAATTTTTATTGGATGAGACTTTTGTGTATGCAAGGGGCCACTATTATTAATGAAAATAAAATCAATCAAAAAATGTTAACTAAGCTCTTATTGTGTGCCCATGAGCAGGGGTGAGCAAAAAAACCCGAAAAACCGAAACTGGACCAAAAAACGGAACCGAAAAAAATTGAAACCGATAAAAACCGAAAAAATCCGTAACCGAACCGAACCGATGGAACGGTTTGGTAACGGTTTGGTAACGGTTACAGTTTTATCCTTGTAACCAAACCGAAAAACCGAACTGTTTATATATATATATATATATTATATATATATATAAGTATATAAAATACATTATTTATTATATCAAACCTCGTATAATCAGCAATCATAAACTAATAAAGCTATAAATTAGTTAGTCAATCACAAATGTTACTTTAGTTATATTTCCATACTTTCATGAGCAATCAAACCAAGCAAAATGAATATATTTGCAGCACTAAGAGTCCAACAATTATGATTCTGAATTAAGCAAACGCCAGATTGAATCATTTATTATAATAAAAATTACACAATTTTAAATTATTTTTTTATGTTATAATATTTTTCAAGCTTAATATTATTAAATTTGTATAATAATTTTAATTAGAAAAAACCCCGAAAAAATCGAAACCGACAAACGGTTAATCAAAGCGAAAAAAACCGTTCTGGACGGTTCAGTTATGGTTAATACGTAAAAACCGAACCGAACTGACATATACGATTTGGTAACGGTTTTCGGTAAAAACCGAGGCGAACCGACCCGTGCACACACCCCCTACCCATGAGCACAAATTAAAAAATCCCAAAAATAATTTAGGATGTGCAAACCAATAAACTCCCGATTATATAAACAGTTAATGTAGTTTAGAAAATGCTAGAGTCACTAAGGGCCTGTTTGGCTGCAACTTAAAGTTGCAGCTTATGGCTTATAAACCCAAAAATGCTTATTGGGGGTGTTTGCCAAAATAAGTGAAACCAACTTATGGCTACTTAAAATGGATAAGTTGAATGTTAAGAATCCTTAACATTCAACTTATAACTTATAACTTATTCTCGATACACGCAATATATAATATCCTTCAAATCTTCAAAACCATATATCTTTTGATCCGTTCATTAAAAAATTGATATGTATATATCAAATTTCTCTACTCATCGAGATCTATCCATTGATATCCATTTATATATATATATTAAAAAATAAATATTTTAAAAATAATAAAAAAAAGTTAACTTATAAGTTCTGATTTACCCAAACACTCTACTGCTTATAAGTTCTGATTTACCAAACACTCTAGGACTTATAAGCTCAGCTCTACTTATCACTTATAAAGCACTTACTCATTTTAAGCTATAAGTCAACTTTTGCTTGATACCCCAAACGCCCACTAAATTTGTTTACATAAAAATTTCCACATACACATGACAGATCTTGATTCGTTGTAATAATAAACGGCCCCCTGTATTCACACCATCACTACCAATCAAAACATTCCAAAACATTCCAAACTATCACATCAATCATATCATATCATGTAATTTGATAATACCTTTTGTACCAAATTTTGTGTCTATAGCACTACTCACTTAATTTTATCCTTTTTTTCCAGAAAAAACCGGTAATTTGAGCATCGTGTAACTATTAATCATTTGGCAGTTGACTCTAGCCGAGACGAACATACAAGAAGAAACAAAACCGTCCTACTTCACTTTTTAATGATCATAAAATCGAACACAGAAATAGACATGTGTGATGTGAATAATGGCTTGGTTTACATGCTATGCAGTCGCATTATGAAATCCTTTTATCATCGTTTGTTTTTAAAGAAGAAAGATAAATTGGAGATTTTTTTTAGGAAAGTAAGAAGGACCTCGAGAACAAACGAATCGAAACGAGAGGAATCAAATCATAACCAACTAAACTACTCTGTAACTATTGTTAGTTGGGTTCGAGTTTTATCTTTATCAACTTAAAATTTGGAGCTTAAAACGTCATCAGACAAATATCAAGTGCTCCATTAGATAATTCGATGAGCTGCACAAGTCCAATATCCCCAAAATCTGCTCCGACCTCGTTAACGCTATTAACGTCGATACCACTTGTTGACCCGCAAAAAATCACATCCAATTGTTGACCATTTTGGACCGTGGTTAATTGAGCCCATCCTAAAAAACTTTTACTGGTATGAATGAGCTTAATGACTATATTTATGTAAGAATATTGTCTCTAAACTTCTAAGTCGGGTACCTGGATGGACACTATCCGATAAAATTAACATATTTGAATTTACTCCTTCACACATCCTTCTTTTTTCGTAGTAACCGTAGGGGCTTTTATCGGTTTTCACCGGTAGAAAGCCCCAAATCAATTAATTTCTTTGATTTATTCTTATTTTTTCCAATAATTCTCCTTCCTAGTAAGGATTTATATCCTTTTAGTTTTTTTTGTTTGTTTAATTAAACCTCATCTTGATGAGTTTTGTTCCCAATTCATTTGAGTTTTGTTTATCCTCTCCTTGTGAGAGCTTGGTGTGTTTTGATGTGTTTTGGAATAATCTAACGTTCGAGATGTTAGATCTGCATGATTTTCAAGGTTTTGATTCAGTGATGAAGATTTCTATGGGATTGCAATTACGGTCGATAGCTCAAACTGGTTGTGACGAAGGAGGTACATGTGTATATATCAACTTCAACAAATCGCTTGATTGTCTCTCCATGAAGACTGTAATCAGTGATATGATCTGTTTTACGTTTGTTCAACTCGATTGTTTTTGTAGATGTTGTATGACTTTTTATTAATGAATTAATTTCCGTTTCAAAAAAAACATATTTGAATTTATGTTACGAATATGTTGGAACATGCTTCACTTGAATTAGAGCCCAACTATATTAAACTAGTTAACTAAGCCGCGTTTCGCAGCGGCTTTATAATAATATCTTTAAATTTTCTCAAAAAATATTCTACAAAATACGTTTTTAAATAAAATAATATTTCTAATATAAAATTAAATTTTGTTTTGAATTATATATATATATATATATATATATTCACCGATATTAATTCAAAAAAATGAGAAAATTAGAAAAATAGTACGAAGCGATCTGAGAACGCCCCCCGTCTTCTCCTTTATATAATAGTACTGATTGATTGTAATTGAGATTTTTTTGAATCTTTAATATTATTAATTCAAAAAATTGAGAAAATTAGAAAAATAAAACGAAGCGATCTGAGAGCGCCACCTATTAGTAATGATCTATTGTATATTTACTTTCTCCATTAGTAGAGATTTTAAATGCAAGAATATTATATTTACTTTCCTCCATTAGTAGAGATTTTAAATGCAAGAATATTGAAATTGTATATTTAGTTTCCTCCATTAGTAAATATTTAAAAGGCAATTGAGATTTTTTCTAATCTTTGGTATTAATTAATTAATTTCTTATGCAAGACCGATTTAATTTTTAAACTTCTTATTTACCAAAACGTTCATGTATTTTCTATTATATCACGTAAAAAAGAAAGTTTAGGAGAAAAGAATGTTAAGATGTTAATTTCATTTGAAAATAAATGTTATGAGAATATTTAGATAATAATAGAGGAAAGTTTAAAATAATGTAAGGTAATACACTTTTTTATAATTTAGATATTTTGAAGACAAAAATATTATAATCAAATATTTAGTTTTCTCTATTAGTGATATTTAGTTTCCTCCATTAGTAAAGATCTATTGTATATTTACTTTCTCCATTAGTAGAGATTTTAAATGCAAGAATATTATATTCTATTAATAGAGATTTAAAGCAAGAATATTGAAATTGTATATTTTGTTTCCTCCAATAGTAAATATTTAAAAGTCAATTATGATTTTTTCTAGTTTTTGGTATTAATTACTTAATTTCTTATACAAGACCGATCTAATTTATTAACTTCTTATTTACCAAAACGTTCCTGTATTTTCTATTATATTACATAATAAAAAAAAGTTTAGGAGAGTAGTATGTTAAGATGGTAATTTCATTAAAAAAACATTATAAGAATATTTATATAATAATAGAGGAAAGTTCAAAATAATGTAAGGTAATAATTGTTTTTTTCTAATTTAGATATTTTGAAGGCAAGAATATTATAATTGAATATTTACTTTCTTCCATTAATGATATTGGTAATTTCATTAAAAAAATATTATGAGAATATTTATATAATAATAGAGGAAAGTTCAAAATAATGTAAGGTAATACATTTTTTTTTTCTAATTTAGATATTTTGAAGGCAAGAATATTATAATTGAATATTTAGTTTCTTCCATTAATGATATTTAGTTTCCTCCATTAGTAAAGATCTATTGTATTTTTACTTTCTCCATTAGTAGAGATTTTAAATGCAAGAATATTATATTTACTTTCCTCCATTAGTAGAGATTTTAAATGCAAGAATTTGAAATTGTATATTTAGTTTCGAAATACATACACTATAAATTTTTAATATACAATTTTTATCTTTGAATTTTCGTGTATGAATTACAGAAAATATTTTACTAAAAAATATAATCTTTTCTCATAAAAAATAGAGTAATAACTATCTAAACGTTAAAAAACAATGATAAAATTTGTTTTTGAAGACATGGTGAATTCTCCACTTTGGAGTTATCTACAGGTGTATCAACTTTTAACTATAAATTCAAAACTAATAACGTACACACATAAACATATAAATCAATTCACAACTGAATGTACATGAAAATCACTTTGCTTGGCCTATTATTTTAACTGATTAACTGATGGATCCCCACTAATAGTAAATAACTTGTCTTGTCACAGATTTTAATATGATCCTGCATTAGAATACAAACAAACGTAATAAGATAAATAACATAAAGGAAAAAGTCTCGTACTCATATACTCGTATACACACTTTTAACATGAAGAAACCAAAAAGTAAAAAAGAACAATGTTGACAACAAAAATTGCAGTAGACAATTAACAGAGTTTAGGTGTATATTTATACTATTAATTAGTTGTTTGTATGAAAGTATTAAAGGTAATTAATTATTTATCAAGTAATTACTTAATTTCTTATGCAAGACCGATCTAATTTCTTAACTTCTTATTTACCAACATGTTCTTGTATTTTCTATTATATTACATTAAAAATGAAAGTTTAGGAGAGCAGAATGTTAAGATGGTAATTTCATTTGAAAAGAAATATTATGAAAATATCTAGATAATAATAAATGGAAGTTCAAAATAATGTAAATTAATACACTTTTTTTTTTAATTTAGATATTTGAAGGCACAAATATTATAATTGAATATTTAGTTTCCTTCATTAGTAAAGATCTATTGTATATTTACTTTCTCCATTAGTAGAGATTTTAAATGCAAGAATATTATATTTATTTTCCTCTATTAGTAGAGATTTTAAATGCAAGACTATTGAAATTGTATATTTAGTTTCCTCCATTAGTAAATATTTAAAAGGCAATTGAGATTTTTTCTAATCTTTGGTATTAATTACTTAATTTCTTATGCAAGACCGATATAATTTCTTATTTACCAAAACGTTCCTGTATTTTATATTATATCACATAAAAAAAGAAGAAAGTTTAGGAGAAGAGAATGTTAAGATGTTAATTTCATTTGAAAAGAAATATTATGAGAATATTTAGATAATAATAGAGGAAAGTTTAAAATAATGTAAGGTAATACACTTTTTTTTATAATTTATATATTTTGAAGGCAAGAATATTATAATCGAATATTTAGTTTCCTCCATTAGTGATATTTAATTTTCTACATCAGTAAAGATCTATTGTATACTTACTTTCTCTATTAGTAGAGATTTTAAATGCAAGAATATTATATTTACTTTTCTCTATTAGTAGAGATTTTAAATGTAAGAATATTGAAATTGTATATTTAGCTTTCTCCATTAGTAAATATTAAAAAGGCAATTGAGATTTTTTTTTATTTTTTGGTATTAATTAGTTAATTTCTTATGCAAGATCGATCTAATTTATTAACTTCTTATTTACCAAAACGTTCTTGTATTTTCTATTATATTACATAAAAAAAGAAAGTTTAGGAGCAGTATGTTAAGATAGTAATTTTATTAAAAAAATATAATGAGAATATTTACATAATAACATAGGAAAGTTCAAAATAATGTAAGGTAATACACTTTTGTTCTAACTTAGATATTTTGAAGACAAGAATATTATAATTGAATATTTAGTTTCTTCCCTTAGTGATATTCAGTTTCCTCCATTAGTAAAGATCTATTGTATATTTACTTTCTCCATTAGTAGAGCTTTTAAATGCAAAAATATTATATGTTTCCTCTATTAGTAAGTATTTAAAAGATAATTGAGATTTTTTCGAATTTTGAATATTATTAATTCAAAAAATTGAGTAAATTAGAAAAATAGAACGAAGCGATCTGAGAGAACCACATCACCTTCATTAAAAAAATATTATGAGAATATTTAGATAATAATAGAGGAAAGTTCAAAATAATGTAAGGTAATACATTTTTTTTCTAATTAAGATATTTTGAAGGCAAAAATATTATAATTGAATATTTAGTTTCTTACATTAGAGATATTTAGTTTCTCCATTAATAAAGATATATTGTATATTTATTTTCTTCATTAGTAGAGATTTTCATTGTAAAAATATTATATGTTTCCTCTATTATTAATTATGTAAAAGAAAATTGAGATTTTTTCGAATTTTTAATATTATTAATTCAAAAAATTGAGAAAAATAGAACGAAACGATCTAGCCTTATTATATTGACTAGCTTTATACCCGTGCAATGCACGGGCCGTCGTATAAATCATTTATATAATTATTTTGTTAAAATTTTATTTTTCTTAATTTTTTTTAAAATGTCAATCTAATTTAATTACAATTTAATAAATTACAATAATAATTAAAATAAATATATGTTGTTTACTAATTTTAACTTTTGGGATATGGTGATTTTTTGACAACCAAATTATATTAACTTCATTTAAAAGTAATACTAATGTTTGTAGCTGTGAGGAATCGAACCGTGATACACATATTAATATTACTTAAAAACTGACTTTTTTACCCCTGGTGACCTTACCACTTAAACTCTCTTAGACTAATTATATATAGGATACTGTATAATTTAATTTGCATTGCTACTTGCTGGTGTCCTTTTCTCGGGCCCGAAAACAGTTGGAGAAAAGTTGCTCAACAATATGCTATGAATTAAAATTTACGATTTATATTCTTTATTATTTTTATTAATAAACAAAATAATGTGTAAATGACACACAAATATCAAAATATCAAATTTGTATAACAAAATTTGGGTCATATTCTCTACAACTACATAATTAAACAAAATTTATTTATTTGATTTAATTTCTTTAATTTCACCCAGATTCAATTCCCTATAAATACATAATTCAAAATTTTATTGATTTGATTTTTTTTTATTTCATCCCAATTTCAATTAATATTTTAATTATGACCCATACTCCGCACATGTATAACAAAAAGGAAATGCGTTTTTTCTACGCTCACTAGCAGAGACGAAAACGAAACAAAAACTGGACTGAACTAGAAAAGTTGGATGTGGACATGGACACATGGTAGTGGAACTTGTGCGGGTCGTCGCACATAAACATTGGAGCACAAATTTGGTCACAAAAGTAAAAACTGGAGCACCAAAACATCGGAGATAGCCAGGTTCTCTTATTCAACTAGTTCCAGTACTAATACTTCTTCAACTCAAACCAAGTACAATGAAATTCGATATAGCAAACCACCGTAATACTTCGACTCGTATTCGCCACTGATCTACAGAAACATATGTTAGCCACCAGAATTAAATTAAGATGCAAGTTGCCTATAATTATCAAAGTTGTTGGCAAGGGAGCTACACCGCCTTTTGTTTCAATAACAGAACAGCAACATAAACTGGACAAAAAACAAATGAATGAGACTTTCTTAGTAGTACTAAACTTGTTACATAATTAATATAAACCCATGTGGTCTGATTAGAAGATGCATAAAAATACTCATACGAAATGGGTATTACAAATTCAATGCATCTATGTGTCTCATATATTAAAACTAAAGAACTCGCCTTTGTTGAATATATAAACTATGTTTAGCACTAAAGAAATAGCAATTAACATGATTGAGGAGTTATCAGCCTACCTACTTCAGTTGCGCATAACAAAATAATGTTGTCGGTAATCATCAGACTTGTATAAAAGTCTAAATCTTAATGTCAGAAGCAGTAATTTAAGTACTTAACCCATACTTTTAAGTATAAGATATATTTAAGGGTCCGGGGAGGACGAGATCATGCAGACCTTAACCCTGGGCGTAGTGAAGAACCTGGCTTTTGGCCCCCACTCCTAGTGAAGAACACAAAAATCTCGGAAGGATAGTGGAAGCAGTTCAAGTACCTATCACTATCAGGCTAAAACTTAAGAAAAAGAACCATCTGATGTTTTTATATTGAATATAGAATGGTAGAACAAAGTCATGTAGTAGCAATGACCCTAAACAACATAGACATGCATCAACTACAAGTATTATGCATTTCATTTTGTTTAGCAATGCCTGGCTTTAAATCTTCCAAGTGCTTCAATTAAGATGAACAAAACTTTGCTTCAACAGGAAATGAAAAGAATCAAATATACAATTGTGATATCCAATCACTTCAAAGTAGACAGACAAAAGAATCTACAGGTATGAATTTGCAGTCCCTGATCTATCAAAACACGGATCGTTCACCGCAGGCATCAAACCCTAAACTGTTTGGTAAGCACTTCGAAGTATGATCAGATAAGTTAGGTCGGTGATGTCAACTATAAACCCTGGTCCATAGAACCCTGGACACTGATTTAAACTTGTGAACCATATTCCTAAGAGAAGGAAATCATACAACAGTCAACAGAAGGATTTTTAAAACTTACTCTGTGCATTCTCAAAATGCCCAGATTTAAGGTTCTCGGTTTTACTTGATCAAAAAAAAATTATCAGATTCATTAATAATTGTCCCTTCAAACCCCACTATAGCCCGAAACTGAAAGCATTAAGTAGACCTTCAGTTAAAAAACAACATACAAGGCCATCAAACATTATCTAAAGGTATGTACCACACAAAGTTGTGTATTTCCGTCCCAGTGTTGCGCTTCTCTTCTCAATATGTAAGGGATCATAAAGAATATTTATGAATGAGATATGTAACTAAATTAAAAAGTTAACATTATCAAACTAAATAAAACCATGCCTTTGAATAAAGTCATAAAAAGCACCAAAGATAAGGGAGACAGATACCCAAATTGTCATATTCATTTTATCGTCATGTCAATTATAGAAATGCAATAATCATTTACTCGAGAAATACAACCTTTTTTAGCATAGAGATATCAAAGATCATCATACAAAGCACCATTGGTCCAAATGAAATACCAGACTACCAAATGCTGCAGTTTAAGTTTTTTGCACTACGATAATATAGTCTGCCTAAGTCAAGACTAGATAAATAATAAGCAGATTAACAAACGTAAATATACAAACATAAGTCGTAATGAGATACCACAATCAGTTAAAAATATATTAAACTGGTACCCAAAGAGTGAAGTCAGTTTAAACCTCTGCTGTGCACAAAAGCCAAAAGACTTGACAATCCGCAGCTCTTTAGCACCTCCAAGCTGAAACTGACATGAGCTCCCGGTTCTGCCAGCACAACACAAGTGATGCCTGGTGTTTCTCCACATGATATCCCCTAACCTGGGTTCTTTTTACCAAACACTCAGCCTGGGTTTCAGCAAAGTTGCTAAATGACACTGGTGAGAAACCCATCGACGCAAAAACAGATTTCCAAGGGAGCATCTGTTCGGGAAAATGGAGGCGCCCCGAAACCATACTTCGGATTTTCGGCTGGAAAAGAAATCTTTCCATTTTACTGACAATATCAGAAGTTACATTAGCAGCATCCAGTGAGTCGAAGAGAATCTCATAGTACTGGAGGGTATGGAGGAGGTGTTGTGGGTAGGGGAGATCGATTCGTTCACATCCGCGGTCCATAGATACCATGATCTTTGGGGAGAGCCGCTTCATAAAGGACAGGAGAGAGGGAAGGGCGGGCAGGTGGTTTGAAGCGGACCAGAGAGGAAAATTTACAGCAACTGCTTCATTTTCCAATGACATCGAATAAGAATACGGGTCAAATGAGTCAAAATTTACAACTTCAAGTTCAAAAGAAACGCCAATTTTAGTAGCAAATTGTGTAAGATTTTCATGCATAAGACCCAACTCAATAGGATGGTGGGTCGTAGGGGAGGCAAAAGCAGTAATTTTTAATGAGGGAGGACTTCTGTCCATCCTTGGAAGCTCCTGCAAGAAAGAAGACCATTGTGCCCCAAACCCAATATCAAAGTCTATGATATGAATGCTATCTGCATTGCCAAGTGCTTCAAGAAGAGCCTGGTTCGATGTGAAATTCATAAACTGAATCAGTGGTGAAACTTCTGAAAGCACTTTATAGGCCCCTATCATAAACATACCATCAACTGGTGAAGGAATTTTTGATGTAATTGGGGATACCGAATCGGATATTTCGAGGAGGGATGTTTGCAAAGCCTCCTTGAAATAAAAAGCAGCCCTTTGGAAAGGCTTTATATTGAGAGAAAGCTGGTGATTGAGCCGCGCCAATATCGCTTGCGCGTGTGAGAAATTCCCAGACAATATTAACTCTGTTGCCTTATAAAGCTGGTCATATATTACCTGTTGCTGCTGATGGAGATGGCTTGCAGCTGAAATTTGCTCGCGAATGCCACCTGTTAACTCCGGCTTTGGAGTAATAAATGGTTTCTGCAGAAGCGGATGAGGAGGTAGTAAATTGAACTGGTTAGCAAAACCCATTTGAGGCTGTTTTACTTCCGGCAGAAACCCATCGATAAACGGAGTTTTAGTGACGCCAGTATTGCAGTTTGGTAAGCCAAGATTGTGCCTTTTCGGTTGAGGCTCAATTTGATGTTGGTCTTTTAGACTATTATTACTATTAGCTAGTAATAATGCAGAGGGCATATCAAGATTGTTCATACTCTGGTTTATGAACTGATGATTTGCAGGCAAAGGAGAATTGGGGTTTTGTGGATTAGGGTTGTAATTTAAAACCCTAGAATTTGGAGCTAAAGCTGAAGTAAAACCAGAATTCGAAACACCCAAATGTGAATTGAAATTAGTAACTGCATTACCCCAAGGCTGTATTCCAGAGGCATCTTCCATTTCACGATTGTTTCCGCCTTGGAGCAGCTGTTTCAAGCTCAAGGGAGTCTCATCAACATCACCAGAAATCCATCTAAGCTGGTCATGTGATGCCGAATCCGAAAACAAGCTTTCCCAGTCTTCAATTCCATTTCCAAGACCAAATCTTTGAGGACTTCCAGCTCCAGAAATAGGCAACAGCTCCGCCGCCCACTCATCTTTCTTGCCACCACCACTTTCTTGCTCATTTTCCGGTACAGAAACTTGCCATTTGGGGTTCATGGTATCCTCAGAAATGAACACCAAATTGGCTGAGTTGTTATGACCACCGCCACCGCCACCAGAGCTGTCGTTGCCTCCACCACCTCCGAACGAAGAGGATAGAGTGTAGGTGGAGGTAGAAGGGCTAGGACTCCTCCTAGTGTCCAAACCAAAGAAGGGTTCATGAATGCCAGTCAAATTAGCTTCTTTCTTGCACTTTGCTTCAAAGCTTGAACCTTTATTATTATCTACCATTGCTTGGAAGTTGTATCCTATTCCCCTCATCTGAAAACATTAATAAACCAACAACAACAACAACTCTAAGACTCTTCTTTTTTCACAACAATACCAAATTGCCAAACCAACAATAAAAAAATCAAGATAGATGTAACATATCCACACAAAATCTACTTACTTTCCTTGTAACCAAACCCAGAAACATAACATCAAGAAAACCACATACATTAAAAAAAGACCCACAAAAAATCTGCTAACTTGCCTGGTAACCAAAATGAGGTTTTTTTTGTATCTTCCAGATTTAAAAACTTTAGTGTAAAATACTCAAGACCAAGAATATGAATCTCTGAAAAACCCCATGTTCATCTCCTCATTTGAGCCTCTTCTCTTTCATTTAACTTCCATATTTTCAGCACAAAAGAAGCTCCAGACCCTCAAGAAATAATTACAAAAAAGCCCTTGTGTTTCTTCTTGTTGTTCTTCTTATTCTAAAGAAACAGCTGTAGCTTCTTGTTTCTTATCTTCTTTACTACTACTTTTTACCTCTTGGGTTTACTTTGTAGATCTAGTACTGTTTTTGTGTAGGCTTCTGTGTTATGCTGCCATGGATGCGTGCATCATGAAAAAGGGGAAACAAAGCTGGCCATTTTCTCTTTCATATAAAAACACACACACTATAATCTCTCTCACTTTTATTTTGTTTTTTTAATCTCTGCTGTACAATATTTTATCTTATTTTTCTTTGGTAATACAAAATGGTGGCAGAGGGCTACCCCACTATGGCACAAACCACATATCTTGGCTCCTACATTCTTTTAGTTTTATTACTGCCTTAGTCTTCAAATATGTCTCGCAAGTATTTATATAAAAATCTTTTCTTTTTATTAATTTTCGTTTTATTTCCGTTCACAACTTCAAATATACAAATAGATTGAACTTAAAATTCGGTTGCATTTTCACTCGTACAAGTATTCGTTTAAAAAAATGCCTTTTTATTATTTAACTAATTTTCAGTTTTAGATGATAT
The DNA here is from genome assembly GCA_030848705.1 of Heracleum sosnowskyi. Classification (NCBI taxonomy): domain Eukaryota; kingdom Viridiplantae; phylum Streptophyta; class Magnoliopsida; order Apiales; family Apiaceae; genus Heracleum; species Heracleum sosnowskyi. Next base: position 120,249,344 of record CM061241.1, read on the forward strand.
GTTGGTCATTTTTCTGGAAACTAATATTGACGGCAGGATGAAGGTCTCGCAACAACTCTGAGATTAGAAGAAATATGAGGTTCGGATAAAATATGTATTCGTATCTATATGAATGTATGAATGTGTATGTAAACTTGAAATTACTCTCTTGACTATATATAGGCCAATGATTAAGGTTTTTTTTGGTAATTTTAGGGTGTTATCTCGAAATCTGAATCGATCATCGACATGCTAGTGAGACACATGAAGCATAGGAGCTTAATGGCGAACATATGCAAGGGTCATTCTGGCAGGTGAAAAATTACAGATGGAATGTGTTAATAGTGATAAACAATCATTTTCGTCATCATTTAGGACACATGAATGAACAATCATGACGTGATATCAGGTCTACGCCATAGATGGCCTATCGCAACAAATTGGCAGGGGTGTTACCTTCTTGGATGTTACTATAGCTATGAGATTTTTGTGTTATCGTAACATAGTGATTTGGGGTGTTATCAAATTCATGAACATATGTTAACTTAGTTATAAAAGGTATTACACTGGTTAACATATTGAGACGTGTTACCATAAATCATTAATGAACAAACTAAATTATATTATATTTATAATTAATAGTTTAATAATTGTTTAAATCTAAAAGTAATTAATTTTAATAAAATCATCGAAGTTATCATTAGAAAAAGTAATATTACATCCAATTATTGAATTATTTATATTTTATAAATATTAAAATATTTTTATTAAATTTGGAATAAAAATAATTTAAATAAAATAATATTATAGAATTGATAAAATTTTGATTAAAATCATTAACAAAGAGAAAACAATTTGTAAAAACTGTGAGTTATTACAAAATAATGAAAATAGTGAATTTAATAATAACTTTAATATAGACAAGTTGAAATAAATTTGTAATAATTTGTAATATAAGCATTGGAATTGGGCTTTCGGTCGAAAGAAAAAAAGAATTAGAATTGGGATGAGTAAAAGACAGAGCGGCAAAACGAAAAATTAGAATTAGGGCAAAACTAAGTCTGAGGGGGAAATTGGGGCAAAATAAAACTCGGTTCGATTAGGGTTTAATTGGGGTAAATTATCTCATTTCCCTCTCTCCCTCTCGTTGCATCTCTCTCTACCTCTCTCACTACTCATTCGTCTATATTCAATCAATCATCTCTTATGACTCACTCGTCTCTCTCAAGACTTCGACATATACAATTCAATTTAACTGGTTCAATAGATTATGGTTCCATTCAAGGAATATTAGGGTTCGAGCTTTGAATCAGGTTGCAAAAAAATTGGATTTTGGTTCAACATCTACAGTTGAATCTTAATTAGTTTCTTTGGTTTCGATTTTGAGGTATTCCCTTCACTTTATAGTTTTTTTGGTATCTAGTTTCACGATCGACATGTTTTTATATTTAGTTTAAGAAGTTTCCGTATATCTTAGAGCAATAAATCTAGTATGTGTTGAGTAACAATAATGAAATTGTTTGATTTTATTTTTGGTTTGATGACTTTTTCTGTTTCTTGTTGTTGCTTCCGTGCTTTGTTGTATTTGGAGCCTGTTCTTTTTGCTCCTGTTGCAAGACTAGAAGCCATCAGGATTTTTCTGGCTTATGCAGCTCACAAGAAATTCAAAGTTTTCCAGATGTATGTTAAAAGTGCTTTCTTAAATAGGCTTGTTATCAGACATAAATTTGTGACTAATGATCTCACTTACAAATTGGGGGAGATTGTTAGTTACAGAGGCATATCTGAACACAATTTACATAACAAACCTATAATACTTGAATGTCACACTCCTATCTGGGAAAAACTCTTTTGTCCTGATCATTATGCTTAATTGATTACCTAGACTATGTAGCTGTAACTCCTGTAGCTGGTTGTACATAGGCCAGAAGTAATAAGAATCTAGTAAGAAGATCATCCTTGATCATGCTCCTTATGTTCAGAAAGAAGGCCTTTAATAAAGAAGTTACAAGAGTTGAAGTGAAAATGTTCTAAGGTAAGGGTTAGAGAAGTTCAGAATTGTCAAATTAGAGAAGTCCAAATTCGAGAAGTCAAGAAGGAAGATTAGATAAGTCCAGACAAGCAACTTCGAGAAGTCAAGAGAACTAATTCGAGTTGTCCATGATTAGTTAAGCCTGAATGCTGATTCGATAAGTCTGCATTAGAGAAGTCCAACTTGACGTGATTCGAGAAGTAAGGAAAATGACTGATTCGAGAAGTCCAGTTGTCGAGTCAGCCATAGCCAGAGTTATCGAATGCGGAATTTAAGCTAACTGAAGAAGATAAATTATGAACATCAGAACAAAGAGTCAGTAAGCCTTGTACTTCTGTAAGTGGTCCAACACTTTGCAGAAGCGCATAGGAAGTCTACAGAGTAGCTCAGAGAGAGAAGTCAAAGGTGGTCCAACTAAAGAAGTGGATCTATGTCAGCGAAGAATCTCTTATGCAAATTTTGGTTAGACTTAGATGGTTAGGACAGTTTGTCTCATTCCTATTCTGTAAAAGTGAACTGTGCATGTCTCTATAAGTGCACATGTCACACACTTTAGCTATTAACATTTTTCAAGTGTAAATAAAGAACTATCTCTCTAAAAAAAATGAAGCTGAGAATACTTTTGTATTCAAAGGTTGTAGCAACACACAATCTAATAAAAACCATAAGATTGAAAAGTAATCTATGTTGTTCTTAAATTTCCGCAAACACTATCACACACAGATTTACTTCTTGTTGTTGGTTCAAGAAATCGGTGATAATAAATTCACCCCTTCTCTGTATTATCTTTCGTTCGCACTCATATCTAACAGATAGTACTGGTTGATTTCGTGTCCCCGGTTCCAGACCTATGTTCATTATGGAATAATACCACCAACCTTCGTGTCCCCAAATACGACAACTTGACGCATCAAACTTATGAGAGTAGGCTTTAATATTATATATGACATTCAGGTTAAATCTCGAGCCTTTTATAAAAAATGGGGTCAAGTCCCGATTACGAATCCGAAATAAGCCGAAATACACTAGTCCAATACAACCAGCTTGGATAAATCCACAAATCCACCACAAACCCTCGAGATCATGATTTGTTAATACACTTAGTAATAGTGCTTTATCTTATAAACTAAATGAACTAAAATTCCAATTTTACTTGATGTGACATTGAGGTGTTACAAAAATATAATTATATTAATTTTAAATACGCATTCTTAAGTTAGAGCATGCAAGTTATAAATGATCAACGTGCAAAGAAGAAAATTAAATTATATCTTCAAGAAAATTATAGTGACAAAATATTAGCATATGTGTATAATATTGTATCGACAATATATTAGCATTTGTATGGATTAGTTATTAAGAAAAGAGTCGATTGCATTTTGGTGATTCAAGTTTACGTCGAATTTTAAAAAAGTGACTATAATTTGAAATTTGTAAATTGGTGGATAAAGTTTTTGTCGAGTTTCAAAAGAGTGGCTGTATTTTGAGATTTACAAATCGGTGGTAATAGTTTATCCCAAATTTCAAAAAGGTGGTCGTGCTTTAATAATTAAACAAATAAAAAATTCAAAAAAGCAAAAATTTATTTGAAAAATTATTTTAAATTAACAATTTAAAAAGTAAAGTTGATGACACCTAAACACATAAATATTAATCCAAAGTAAAAAAAAAGTTTATCGAGCCTAAATAATTTGTTCCAACTAAAACTCAAAAAAGTGTTATAGTCGAATTTGAGTCTAGTTATAAAATTGAGTTTGAATTGCTCGATTTGAAATGTAACCTTACATTTAACTCGAGTTTGGCTGGAATGAAAATTATTATTTGTCACATGTATCACCGGATCTTTAACTTTTTAAAATTTATTAAAAAAATAAAAATGTAATCACCTTTTCAAAAATGGGTAAATTTGTTCTCAAAAGTTTTCCGTCAAATCTAGGAAGATGAGTAGATAAAGAGAGTTATAACAACAAATGCATTTTTACAATTTTCATATATCCACTTTCATTTGTTTTCTTAGTTAAAAACCTGAAGACATAAGAAAGAAAATGACTGTATATAAAAAAATTGCCCCTTTTTCCCGGCTTCAATTATTTATTATTATTTTTTCTCTGCATCTAAGGGCTAAGACTCGGGGTACATAGCCTAGGTACTGTAAACACCGTCCTCATGTTCGTGCTTAAAGTCATTAAAACAAACAATTCATAAATTTATAACCATATGGTTCAAGAAAAAGAGATTTGCTTTCCCTTAAAATAAAGTAGATTTCTTAGGAAAAGCACACTTTATCAATAAAAGGGAATTTGATGGTAAATTTGGCTGTCAAAAGGTTGAAAAGAAAACAAAAGAAGGTACAAAATAAGAAAAAAAAAGAAATTGTGTGTGTGTTTTAGGGGCTAAGACTTGGGGAGAGGGTGGGGAAAACATCAACATGGCAAGTTAATGGTTTAAAGGGCTAGTACATGATAACATGGGTTGATGGAGAGGTAGTAAGATATCAATCAAAAGACAAGATGAGAATGGCAACTTCTTCCAAAAGCTATCTATAGGGACAAATATCAAATTCTATGTAATCAGACTAAACTTACCATTTCCCTACTGTTTTGTATTTGGTGGTCACCAAACTGGAATTGGACATTTGACAAGCAATTGTGTGTCTAATAGAAAACCCAACACAATGGTAAAATGATCGCGAGAAATTGTGATTTTATCGTGCTAACATGGATGGACTTGAGTAATTCTAACACTAGTGCGATACCTTGATCACATAAGGGAAAAAAAAAGATGTAGTACAAAATATACCTATTTGTGCTTAGCAAAATTAATAAATAAAGAATACCTATTTGTTGCATGTAGCAAGAATGTATTACATGAAAAACTATTTTCTTCTATGCGCACGCATTATAAATTATAACTATTACTCGTGGTTGTCAAATTTGGAAATCAAAATTAATCGAGTTGAAATACCGCAAATCGAGGATGTATTGAAATGATTAATTAGATCAATGATTAGATTAATATATAATTTTTTTTTTTTGACAAAATGCAATTTTATTACTCCATCAAATCATTTAAGATACATGTTTTAACATTGACCGGAATAGAAGTCCAATCAAATGATTAGATATATTTTAATAACATTTAATATGTTAGTCTTATTTTTAATAAAATATACTATTTAAATCAATTAATTAGATTTTAAAAACCAAATTAATGAAATATTTTTAAAAATAATCATGAATTTTTGGATAAATCAAAGAAAGAATGAGTTTAGATAATGTAAATGCTCAAAAATGGGGTTAGTGGATCAAATTCGGACAATAACTTGAGCCCAACTGAGGCCCAGCCCATATTTGGAGTAGTCTACAATATTTGATTACAAACAGTGATCCGTAACTATAAAGTTAGGGTCTACAATACATACCCATGGTTGGGGTTAAATGGTTAATTCATCAGTGTAGTTGATAGTAACTTGCAAGTAAGTCACCTAGTTAAAAAAACTCTCAGTCAACTTATGAAGTATTTAAAAACTTTCAAATTGGTCATTGACGTCAGTTCTGTTAAAAACTCTTAACGGAAAAATACCATATTTTAAAAACTTTCAAATTCATCACTCAACTTTGTAACAATTTTCATTTAGGTCATTAGCTAATTTTAATTTTAAAATTAAATAAAATTTGAAATTGAACATACCCATTTAATTCATATACTTAGCAAAAATACCATATTTTTAAATTCAATTTTTTTCCAATATTGATAAATCGTACCAATTTTTTTTTTTTTTTTTTTAATTTTAAATTTTTTCCTAATTACGCTTTAATTATGTTTAAATTTGAATATACCTCTTTAACTCATATGCTTATAAATCGATACAAGTGAACAAATATGTATCTATCACATTTTTTCAATAATAATGATTTTCGGGTGATTATAATTTAATTAAATTTGGAATTGAACATATCCATTTATTTTGTATGTTAGTAAATTGGTAAAAGCAAACAAATATTTACAAAAATATCATGTTTTTCGATCTATTTTTTCGATATTAAAAAATGACACGGAAAGCGTAAATGTTTTTGAATTATTAAAATTTAAATTCACAAAATCTTAATTAAAAAAAAAATTCATTTCCTATATTTTAAATATTTAATTTTTTTTTCAGTCAGTGACCTAATTGAAAATTAGCACATAGTTCAGTGACCTAATCGTAAATATTTCGACTTTTAACGGAGAACCGTTAAAAGTCAATGCATTTTAACGGTGGTGAAAATATTTTATAGGTTAGTATTGTGATTGCAAGCTAATTTTAACTTTGTGATGTGTTTGAAAACTTTTTTAACTTGGTGACTCACTTGCAAGTTATTACTGACTAAAGTGATCGATTAGCCATTTAACCCCCATGGTTGAAGTTGAGTGATGGGTGGTAGAAATAATTTAGGCAAGAGCAGCTTTCGCTTCATGTTAGAGCCTTAAAGTGGTTAGCTAAAATAAGATAAAATACTGATTAAGATAAAATACTGATTATTTAAAATTTGTGGAACCTGTAATGTATTGTGCTCATGTAATGTATTGTGCTCCAATTGTCTATAATAATTGGTTATATATTATTTTAATAAGGCAATAGATGATATGAAATATTGCTACAAGTCCCTAGTGGTTCAGCAAATATAATCAACGTAAGGAGGTTGACTAAATTTTTTGCTAAAAGAAATGGATCATTGGAGAGTGCATCTTTTTTTACATAATCTTTATAATTCGTAATTATGGCATGTTAATTTAAATTTTAGCCAAGGGGTTGCTCCTATTGGAGACTGTGTTCGGAATTTATGTTGAACTTATTTCTACTTGATTTTTAATTCGTTGTTTTTTGTTGTTTCTAATCAAACCAAAATCCAGTGTGTTTAAGATATATGTTTGGTGGCAGCCCTTCAGGTTCTTTAAGAATATATAGTCTATTTGGCTAATTATTTGTTAATTGTTACGATAGGATTACTAAGGATTTAATCTGTAAATCTGATCATCAAATCCTTAATGCTCATTTGTTGACAGACAATCACATTGTCTGCTAGTCATTGATCATTGTTCATCTTTGCTGATATCGTATCCGCTAATATATATAATACATTTTCGTTGATACTGTGTTGCCACCAACAGGCCATTGCTGAACTTTACACTAATTATTCTACAAAATGACGTATTCTGTATTTTTCTTTTTGTACTTAACTGCATGCATCTTATAACAACCTATTGCTCTTTTTGTTGTATTGGTTTCTGCAGGGCCAATTTTGTCTGCAACATATGATGACAAGAAGGACGAAGACAGGTTTGCCACATTTGGGTCTATAATTTACACTATAGTTGCATTGCTTTCTATTGTACTACGTAATATCCAGTAACATCAATAATACTTGCACTTGAAATGTCAGTAGTTGATATCTTCAGTATTATTTCCAGTTTTACTGATAAATTGTATTTTCCAAACTGTTTATTTTCCAAACTCTTTTACTGATAAAATTGTATTTCATGCCAGTATTCTTGGTATAGAAATCTTAAACAAACAGCTCTTTGGATACTTGTAAAGTTGAGATACCTGTCCAATATCTTTCTAAATTGAAGACCTAATGTAGCAGGTAATATTTACTATTGTGAAACAAGATCTGTCAAATTCCAGCAGTCTTCACTTTAAATTCTCTAATGTGTGCTTCGGAGAGCAAATTTACCTAGCACGTGAAACATGCCATGTCCAAAACGTAGTTCTGAAATCCCCCTCATGAGCAAGCATACAGACATAATCGTTTTGGTGGGACGAGAGGCTTCATGATTGAGCAAATACAGCAATGCCGTTTTTCAAATTAAGGAACAGGTGCACAATTCACATGAGAGGCTTAGCTGCAGATGTTGGGGGATATCTAACATCTTCTAGGAGCTTGGGACAGATATCTGCAACTGGCAAATGCATTCAATAGTTGGCAGCCTGGATAAATAAAAATCTTAGCAATATTAGGACCAAATAAGTGGCGCCAGTGCTATTTAGTACATGTAGTTTTTCCATCACAATCTCGAATGTCCGAAAGAAAGCAAATTTGTCTATTCGTGCTGTAATATGATATGACTTTCAATATGCTCTGCTCGCGGAGGAATAAGAATGGCTACATATGAGGATATACATACTGATGGTCAGAGATAGCGATATACAGTTAAATGACACTGTCAATGTACTACACGACATAGCAGCCTACAAGAAAATTACAGCAGTAGCGTTTTCTTCTCAGTCCCCATATTCTGCCTCATGTAATGCAAATGGTGGCCTGGCCATGCAACCCTGTCTCCCATTATTTTCACACTCGAGTCCCTACTCCCATGCTCCGTAGGTCCAGATTGTTTTAAGCTGCAACAAAGGCATATAATGATAATTTGGAAATACCATGTGGTTTAATCAGTGTATTGCTATAGGATATGGACATGCTTTTAACTCGAAGTAACACAATCACAGTCGTTCATGACACAGATACATGTCTGGGATATCTGCAAGTTGGTAAATGTGAGGAAAGCGAACTTTAGGAGCATAAATCTGACGAAAAAAATATGAAGAAGAATTAGCGAGTGCTAGGCCAAGGATCTTCGTATGCATATTTCTAAAACCTCCTAGGATACAACTCTTTCCTAATTAGACAACAAACATGAAATGGGCAAATATATGACAAGTGCCAAAGTGAAAAGGCTGTGCTGACATAAATATTGCAGAAATGCTAGTAACACCAAAATTAGATAAATGTAATTGCCTTCATAAAGAGACTGCATATCATTTTCTTAGGTCCCTTCGGAAATTTACACAATAGCTAATCAATTCATCACCTCAAGGATCAAAGTGATTTCATCTGCGACATACATGATTTTATTAATTAACCACACTTTTTCAAGGAAATACTTGTTCTGCAAATTACCCCTACTCCTGTATTCCTTCCCTGAGAATGATAAGGGAGGTGGAACAACAAAGGAACGGAATGTATAGCCATGAAGACGTTAAGTGGTCAAGTTAAGACGAGGTATGGAATAGATTTATCTGAAAAATGAAAGGCATGGAATATTTCTGCAGAGACATGAGAAGGTCATCAACTGCCTTCTGGTTTAATCCCCAGTTACCTTCCTGAATGCTACCAATTTTTACCTTCCCATACCATTCAACATATTTTTGACAGAAGTAAAACTTATAGTAACGTTAAACTCTCTCCCTGACAAAATAGTATACAGTCCATGCTACGTATCCCCCTAATGATCTCTTCTTCTTTGGTCCCTCAATTGCTAAAAAGGTGAGAAAAAGGGGACATACAAGGCAAAAAAATCCTTGATTTTATTTCAAGGCTTATCATTCAAAAACACCTGCATGTTCTCCGAAAGATTACAAGAAGTCTACATTAAATGCAATCCTTCTTACATTCAGTACTTATACACAACTTGACTACTAACAAAAATCAAACTCATATAGAAAGCTTGCAGTTGTTCACAAACTTCAACCTGCAAAGGATCTTTTTCACAATCATCATTCAGCATGTCTTATGTTGTTTATGCCATCCTATTTCTTTCTCTGCATGCATGTAATGGCTGCAGTCTAGGCCTATATACTGACAAAGGCGACTTCACTGGCATGGTAAGTGCAATAAACTCACGCAACATAATGCACTGATGTAGCAATAAGTAGTAGATGATCTAATTGATTTTAGAATCTGGTGCTGCAGGAAGTACATAACTCAAACCTTCAAAATACCTTGGCTACTTCAAAACTTCAGCACTTTGGAGCTGAGGAACTCCAAGCACAAGAGAATCCCTGCGAGGAAATACCTTGTGCAGTTTCTGTCAAGGAAAATCCCTGTGAGGAAATCCTAAACAAAAAGATAACAAAGGTAAAAGATTTGGATACTCTCTCTACGAATTTGTAAAATGGTGCCCCTTTTTTCAAGGTTATATTTTTTTTATGCATTCTTCAAATCAGTTATAGTTATATACAACAATAAAATTCAATAAAAATGTTTTTAATATTCAAATGCACATTCAAGTGCATGAAAATGTATGTATGCATCGATTCATGTTATGTAGAACATTTAAAAAAAAATTTGGTGCCCCTAAACGAAGTGGCGCCCTAGGCTTCGCCTTGGTCGCCCTTCGCAGGCCCATTTACACAACATTAAATATCGACAACAACATTTGCAACTAAAAAAGAGGCAAATCAGATGCTTCACATCCAAATATTATAATCTCTACCTCAGGAGTATCTTATATACTGTCATTAAGGTTATGCAAATCTCTTTTTTAGGGATGGAGGAGGCAAGCATTGTCAACGTCGGGATCTGAGGCGCATGATTTTGAGGAACCAGCAGACTCCAACGAAAAAGATATCATAGAAGATGTTGTAGTGATGGATTATGCACAACCCCATCGCAAGCCTCCCATTCACAACACAAAAGACTAGATCTTATCATTACATGTACTACTTTTGGATTTTGTAAAATCTAATCTCTAGGACTTTCCGTTCACTACAGAACAACCCAAAGTGATATGAGTGTTATGTTATATAAATGATACCCGTAATAAAAGAGAAGTTCAACAAAGTATCCACTTCAACTTTACAACACTGCAATGGATTACAATATTTCCCGATATCCTGGGGGGTAGAAAGTTTTAATGCAACAAGCCTGCTTCTAAATTTCGCATACCCGGTTCTATCTTTTATTTGTTTTCGCTGTATTATTTCTACTTAATTAAAAAACCTACCAAAATCCTGTACATGTCTTGTCTTTTGCATGTCTATTGGTTGTTTCTGTCAAGTGGAAGACTACGATTTACGTTGAAATTTCAGGGCTGCAATATTTTCCCAAAGAGCTTAAGCAGCTGGTAATTCTTTCAAATGACTAAAATTAACTTTTATTGAGGACCATAACCTGATTCCAGCCAAATTACTGATTATGATAATATAGCAGCACAGGTACTAAAACAACAGTTCCTCATGAAAAGTTTCCATTACTGAAAGTGTTGTGAGCATAACGTCTCTAACTTGGAATCATGGTGGCCCTGTTGGTAAACATGTTTAAGCATCTGCTGGTGAATGCCATCAAAAGTGGTGACACATGCTCTTGGACTCACTGCTCTCATTATAAATCTTATGCTGTGTTTGGTTGGGGTGAATGGAATGGAATGGAATAGATGAAATTAAAGGAAAGTAATGGGAGTTGGAGGGAATATTTGAAAAAAAATATGAGATAATGCAAAATTGTTATGATAAAAATTGTGAAGAAAATGAATGAGTTAAGTAATGAAGCATTCCATCTCAAAGTAGGGTGTTTGAATTATAATGTATGTGATTAAGAATGGAATGAGCTAAAGAATGAAAGTTGTGAGAATCTAACTATTTTATACTTTAAATCTCATTCCATTCCATTCCATTTCAATCACCCCAACCAAACACAACATTAGTGTTTTTGACCGGGAAAATCAAGATTTACCTGCAATTCACAATAAAGAGTTCCTTTAAAATTGGTGAATATAGAGATACTTGTTTCCAGTTATAGATCTACATCTCACACAGTCGATTTTTTTTTTCCTGAACTAAAAGCATGCATTATCATTTTCTTCTGTTTTGATGGACCTGCAGCTTCTATTCAAGCAATAGCTAACAACTTCACAACATCAACAAACACGTATGCAGAACTGCAAATTCCACTGAAGTTCTAAACTGTGAGATTTTTGCAAGAATACACCGTATAACTGACCTGGAAAATTCAGTAAGTACTATAGCCTGTGATTGCGACAAGCATATCAATACAATTTTAGGGGATTAATTTAAACCTATATAGAAGCTAGCTCATAGTAGTATTTTAATGTTTTTTGTCCGTGAGACTTCTGCGGAATATATTGTTAAGTTTGCAGCTTGAATACTACTTGCGGTGGTTAACTATGTGCAATATGCTTTTACAGTAAAATTATAAGGACTTTATCTACTTAATCAAACTAAATTAGAAGTATTCCATCTGAAAATTAGTGATATACATTTAATACTCGGATATTCGTAGTTTGTCCACAAGAAATTAAACTTACCTCAAACATTAAAAAACATCGGTCTCAATTAGCAACAAACTCAACCATTTTAAACATGTAGAAGCATGATCAGTGTATATAAATTATGTTCACTGCAGTTTGCACTGTGTCAGATACAAGGTCCGTATCAAACTGCAATGTAGAGGTAAAACTGTAGATCTACAAGATTTTAACAATGTCCGACCTATTTCCAACCAAAAAACATCATTAATGATTGAATTTTAATTGGAATAATTTCATAATGGAGATATGCGACAATGATTTACTGATGTGGCAGGTGATCTGGTACCGATCAGGCACCATCAGACGGAGTTTCGTTAATTGTCAACGCAATTTGACGGTCGTGAAAATTCTAACGTGTCTAATGGTCTCAATTAGACCTGGCAAATCGGATAATCGGTTCGGTTTCGGATCGGATCAATCTCGGATCGGATTAATGTTCGGTTATGATATATTTTTGGTATAGTTCGGATCGGATCGGATTTGATCCGGTTCGGGTCTAATTCGGATTAAAATCGGATGAAATTTGGATTAAAATAGGATGAATATGGTTCGGATCAAATTCGGTTCGGATCTTTTCGGATCATTACTCATTCATTTTTTTTTAATTTGTAATACTTTAAAAATATCTTATTATTAAATATATTATTTTTTATATAAAATAAAGTACTTTTTCAAAAGTATTGATTAAATATCTATGATATTTTTGACATGAAATTATTCTAATTAAGAATTTTGCTTATAAATAGATTAATTTATTGAATTAAAAGTGACCTAATATATGTGGATTATGATATGTAAATATCATAACTCAACTAAAACTGAATTCACCATTTTCGGATTTAAATCGGATCTCGTATTTCGAATCATATTCGGTTCGGATAATTTATTATTCGGTTATGATCGGTTCGGATCATAATCGGATCGGATAATTTTCGGTTAAATTTTCGGTTCGGATAATTTTCGGATCGGTTCAAATCGGTTTTCGGATAATTATCAGTTTAACTAATTCGGATACAAAATCAGATTTGGTTCTATGAATTTCGGTTCGGTTCTTCGGATCCAGATCCATTTTGCCAGGTCTAGTCTCAATGAAAGTTTTTATCTATTATGTGATCTAATTAAAAAATTTTGTGGGTTGGATGACTCAATTAAAAGTTTGTACTGAGTTGAGTGACCTAATTGTCATTTAACTCTATTATCCATTGCGAGAATTTGGAAGGAAATGTAATCTAACCAATTATATCTTTATATATAATTAGTGTAAAGCACTTAAATTGTATGGTTTGGTTGGTCGTTCGCGGGTCCTACATAGCTAAAAATTCTCTACGGGTCCTACATAGCTAAAAACTCTCTACTGTAAAATAATTACACAATTAGAAATAATACTCTACTTTAGAGAAAAAGTAATATTTCTATAAAAGTAAAGAATAATAGAAGTAGTATAATTTTAATATTTTAAATATTTACACTAAAATTTATTAAAATTGAATTTATAAAAACAATGAATAAACATATAAATAATCATTATTTTAGTGAATTTGTATATATAAAAAATTCGTAATTTTTATCATTTCAAGAAATACATCATAAACCGAAATAATATATACATATGAAAAAATATATTATTAATTTAGTGAATTTATATTTTTATGAAAATATACAAAGATATCAATAAATAAATAAAATTATAAAAACACTAAAATAAAATAATTTATTAAACGTCTCGTGCATTGCACGGGAGCTAGTATAATGATAACTTCAAGGTCCTCTTTGTTTGGCTCTGTTAGACATGAAGTAATATGCAGTACTACAAGTCCTAGAAGCTTGTAATAATGCAAATTTAGAACTCAAAGGAAGTATTATGTAATGTTTTAAACCAACATTTTTTTTTCTTAAGCTGAGGTACGTAGTCACGTAGATAGAAGATTGCGTACTTATCTACCAAAGTTGGAACAAATAATGAAGTTATTCATTACAGTATTGATGATAACGCACGAAAGTGATGAAGTAATGAAGAAACTATTTGAATGGAATTGTGAAAGATTAACCTGTGTTTGAGTGGGATGAATAAAAATGAAAAGAATAGAATGAAATGTGAATTATAATTTATAACATGTGTGACTGTTCTCTTTATTTTTTTTAATTCTTTTTTTCATTTTATACATAATCACATAACTTAATGAGACACTCCGTTTTGACCAATATTGCTTGATTCCTTCTTATACTCAATTTCTTTTTGCAAATTCTATCATATTACATGCACACGCAAAGAGACTTTCGTAAGATCAATTTTTGGCTAAATATTAAAAACTTATTTAATTGTTATTTTAAAAAACTGAAAGTTACATTTTTAAATATATTTTTCAATAATATAATTTTTTTTATTTTTTTTATTATATAATATATATATAAATTTCAGTTAAAATCTAATCAATTTGACTGATCAAAAGACACGTGTATAATTGGACGAAGGGTGTAACTAAAGTCAAGCGAATTAACTAAGGAGTAATATTGTGGACCATAAAAAGTAGTATATGCAACACATAAATCAACAAAAAATTCAAGCGAACGAATTAAAGAAAAGAGTGAATTAGTTGGAGAAGTTTCGGTCGCAGAAAGTATTATAATTGTCCAATACGGCAGTAGATTTGGAGTAGGTTTATTAAAAAATTCCGAAATGAGTTAGAAGCTTTCTGAAAGTGCCACTTAAACGTCTCAATCCTTTATGGCATAAAAATTGGCAAGCAAGAAAGAAAACGTATCAAATACATAGATAATTCCTTAATTAATTGTTTGTTAAAGTTAAAGTTGCATCATAAAAAATTGTAAGCCTGCCCGTGGTAATGAAGTTCCAAGAATTGAAAACAGGGATTCGTCTAAAAACCATCAGCTTTGACTCTGAAGAAGGAAAAATTCCTGGCAGTTTCTTTTCGAATCATGTTTAGAACCTTCTCTTTGTAGAGTTTAGGAAAGAGCAATAAGCTACCTGATACGTATACTATGTTCTAAAATCAAATTGGTATACTTACGACACATTTTACTCGTACAATTTTTTAAATTTTGCTCATTTCTTCTTGAAATTGGAGTATATTTTATAATATATAAGCTCGATGTATGGACTATATTATTATAATATAAAAATAAAGGTGTTTAGTAATTCAATTAAGCCTTTTAATTGTTTTTCAGTTAGCATATTAAGTATTTCTAATCTATACTTCAAGATCTTTAATTTACGATCAGGTTACCATTGTACGAAGTCCTGTAATGAATTGTCTGCTGTTCTTTGTCAGGTTATAAGTTGAATTTTCAAAACAGTTTTCATTTTTCATTGTTTTTCTAAACATTCGACTATCGAGTGACGCTCACATAGACCTGACAATTTGGATATTTGATTCGGTTTCGGATCGGATCAATTTCAGATTCAATTAACTTTCGGTTATGATATATTTGGGTATAGCCCGGATCAAATCGGATCTGATTCGGTTCGGGTTTAATTCAGATGAAAATCAGATGAAATTTGGATTAAAATCAGATGAATTTGGTTCTGATCAAATTCGGTTCGGATCTTTTCGGATTATTACTCATTTTTTTTAATTTGTAAAACTTTAAAAAATATCTTATTATTAAATATATTATTTTTAATATAAAATAATATACTTTTCCAAAAAGAATGATTAGATGTCTATATTATTTTTGACATGAAATTGTTCTAAATATGAATTTTGCTTATAAATAAACTAATTTATTGAATTAAAAGTGTCTTGTAAAAATTATAACTAGACTAGAATTGAATTACCATTTGTTTAGTTCGGATTTAAATCGGATCGAATCATATTCAGTTCGGATAATTTATTATTCGGTTATGATCGGTTCTAGATCATAATCGGATCTGATTATTTTCGGTTAAATTTTCGGTTCGAATAATTTTTGAATTGGTTTGAATCGGTTTTCGAATCATTATCGAATTAATTAATTCAAATACAAAATCGAATTCAATTCTATGAATTTCGGTTTGATTATTCGAATCTGAACTCGTTAGGCTACGTTAGTCGTCTACTCTCAGCCCACAGGTCACACCCCACTATAAGGAAAAATGTGTCAAAGTACATATTATTTTTAAAAAGAGATATATATTTACGTATAAAATAAGTACGGCACACGGTTTGTGAAAAGGAGAACGGTACAAGTGCTTTTGAAACCAAGCAAAAACATGACTTTAATATTATTTTTTATTAGCTTTATACTCGTGCAATGCACATGACGATTAATATGTTATTTTATTTTAGTGTTTTTATAATTTTATTTATTTATCAATATCTTTGTGTATTTTTATAAAAATATAAATTCATTAAGTTAATAATATGTTTTTTCATATGTATATATTATTTCGGTTTATGTTGTAATTCTTAAAATGATAAAAATTAAGAAATTTTTATATATACAAATTCACTAAAAGAATGATTATTTATATGTTTATTCATTGTTTTTATAAATTCAATTTTCATAAATTTTAGTGTAAATATTTAAAATACTAAAATTATACTACTTCTATTATTATTTACTTTTATAAAAATATTACTTTTTCTCCAAAGTATAGCATTATTAATAACTCTAATTACTCTAATTGTGTAATTGTTTTATAGTAGAGAGTTTTTAGCTTATAGTAGAGAGTTTTTAGCTATGTAGGACCCGTTTTATTTTATAAATTCAATTTTAATAAATTTTAGTGTAAATATTTAAAATATTAAAATTATACTACTTCTATTATTATTTACTTTTATAGAAATATTACTTTTTCTCGCAATTATTAATAACTCTAATTAGAGTTTTTAACTATGTACGACTCGTTTTATAATAGAGAGTTTTTAGCTATGTAGGACCCGCTGACGACCAAACCAAACCATATCATTTAAGTGCTTTACACTAATTATATATAAAGATATAATTTTAAAATTCTGTATATAAATACATTTTTGTCCATAAATCAGCTACATATTTGATGTTTAACAAATGCTACTATTTTTGAAAGTGTTGGTAAATTTGTTGTGCTATTAGAAAAAGTGTTGTCGTAAAATTTAGATAAATACTTGATAATTTATTAAATTTGGATATATTATATGTTATAAAATGAAAATGTGATAATAATATTATTGGTAAAGTTTGATGTTGAAATCTTCTTCTACCTAACGTACATATTTTTTCTAAAAAAATGTTTTAGATCACAAAACTTTTCAAAAGTTGTTTTTGAAATTCACCGAATAGTCTTTGATCTCATTTTGAGCAAAATAACTGATTTTTATTTTGCAACAACATTACTAAACGGGCCTTAATAGTATTATTCACTTGAAAAGAATTTTTAATATTTTTTTAACATAAAAAGTATATAAAATATTAAACAAAGGTGCTCTTATCTAATTCTACCTTTTCTTGCATAAGAGCATCTTCAAGTCAGGAAGCCCTTAGCCAAAATGTGTGTACTGACGTATATAAAGTAACAAAATAGCCAACCTCTCCTGATTTTGGTCTCTCCAATCATCAATCGCAACCTCTTCTGATTTTGGTCTCTCCAACCATCAATCGCCCTTGTGTAAAAAAATGGCCAACTATAATTTGTTGGCTATATATAGACAATCATTACAGATATGTAAGGCAAGCCACGTCATTTGAATTGAACAATTTTGTTCCAAATTTTCTCCACTTCAGCCAATTGCAAAGTGAGGTATGTTATATTCCATCTTTCTTTTAATTATTCTTAATCAGATTCGCTGTATAAATGTTAATTATAATATATACTTTTAAAATTTAGAAAATATTTTCTAAATATAAAACCACATTTTTAAATTAATTAATATTTATATTCATTATTAAAATTTAATTTTTACTGAAAAATATTATTCAAACTAATAAAAATAAAATGTTCAAAATATAGCTAACCTTTATAGCTAACCCCGTTGAAACAAAATTTTTACAGATTCAACAAATTTTAGCCAATCATTAATTTATATTATTTTAGCCAACCATTTTAGCTAACGCTATCGAAAATGCTCTAATAGAAGTAACCGGAGTAACCGAGTAAGTTGTAAACATACCATATAAAAAGCACTGACCGTTGAAAATATTAAAAAAGCAAACCAAAACCTCTTTATTTCTTAAAACCTTCACCTCTCTGAGTGTCTATAAAATTATAAATTCCAGCAACATATCGGAGCACATCAAAGCAAGAAAACAAAATCTTCTCATATTCTTACTAAACAGAAGATGCATCAGAGCTCATCAGCTTCAAGCTTAGGCCCTGGCGGCCTAGACTTAACTCAAGCCTTCTTTAAACCCATCAAAAGTTCTTCTCAACCTGGCCCCTCCAATCGCCACACCAAAGTCTCTGTTATCGGTGTTGGCAACGTTGGCATGGCCATCGCCCAAACTATTCTCACTCAAGATCTTGCCGACGAGCTTGCTCTCGTCGATGCAAAATCTGATAAACTTCAAGGTATCGTACATGAATACAAATTAAATCTGTACTTTATTATTTACTCTAAAATATTGTTTATTATTTAATTTGTGTTTATGTATGATTACAGGTGAAATGCTTGACCTGCAACACGCGGCTGCTTTTTTACCCAGGACTAAGATCCAGGCTTCAGTTGACTATAATGTCACTGCCGGGTCGGATCTTTGCATTGTGACTGCTGGAGCCCGACAGAATCCGGGCGAGTCACGGCTAAATTTATTGGAGAGGAATTTGGCCATGTACAAAACAATCATACCGCCTTTAGCTAAACACTCACCGGATGCGATCTTGCTGATTGTTTCAAATCCGGTGGATGTACTGACTTATGTTGCTTGGAAGCTCTCTGGATTTCCTTCAAATCGGGTTATTGGGTCGGGTACTAACTTGGATTCGTCCAGGTTTCGATTCCTCATTGCGGATCATCTTGATGTTAATGCACAAGATGTTCAGGTGAGATTAGTGTGCTATTTGATTTTCTGCTTTTTAAAAGTGTGATTATAGTTTAATTTGTTTGTCCTGTCCTGTTTGCGAGTTGTTGCTAGTGCTGAATAAATGTTTTTGAACTGTCAATGTGTTACTCTACTTGCTATCAGCTATATATGATGAGTTTGAACCCTGGGAACATTTTTTCTATTTAAAAATACCGATCAGATTGTGTACATTGCCAACTTCCTTATATGATACCTATGGCAGAGACTTGTGCAAAGGTAAAAATTCGTGTGGAACATTTAATTTTGCAGGAGTAAATTTTCTACAAGATCTAAAGCACCAGACGGTTTTCAGATTTGTATGCTTTTATGTCAATTTGTTCTCTGTACTTGATAAATAAACCAACATGTGTTTTATAGCTGTTTCCTTTGTAGTGAAAAGAACCATCTTTCACTTGTGGGATTTGTGAAATTTAATGTTGACATGTAAGGACCTTAATTTCGAGAGAAAATTAATTTGTGCAAGAACCTCTAGCTGAGTTTCAGGATCCTTAGATGTGGTAGAATCTAACATATTTAATGAAGCTAGAGGGCACTTTGGATGGTTCTACTACTAACTATGATACATATGAACAATCACGATAGTCTAATATTCAATTTATCACACTGGTTTGTGTCCCATATGTCAAACTAGTGTTTGGAAGATGGATGACTTCCTACATAAGCTGATTAAAATTTATAATGCATTATATACCTAGTCGTCGTTACTGCAATTACTTGCTAACATTGTTGTATCATTTTGACCCTTTGTTCTGGATTGCAAATTTGGAATTATCAGTCGCCATTGGCATTCTTATAATATAATGTCACCTTACATGTGTACTACATGGTCACATTGTGATTGCTTGCGTAGGCATACATTGTTGGGGAGCATGGTGACAGCTCGGTGGCACTGTGGTCGAGCATAAGTGTTGGAGGAGTACCAGTTCTCAGCTTCTTGGAAAGGCAACAAATTGTTTATGAGAAGGAGACACTAGAGAAGATTCACAAAGAAGTAATTGATGGTGCATATCAAGTAATTAATCTCAAAGGTTATACATCTTGGGCGATTGGATACTCTGTGGCTAGCTTGGCTCGCGACATTCTCAGGAACCAGAGGAGGATCCACCCTGTCTCGGTTCTTGCAAAGGGCTTCTATGGCATTGACTTCGGAGAAGTTTTCTTGAGCTTGCCTGCACAGCTTGGCCGGAATGGAGTATTAGGTGTGACCAACGTGCATCTTACTGATGAAGAGGCACAAAAGCTCAGAGACTCGGCCAAGACTATTTTGGAGGTGCAAAGCCAGTTGGGTGTTTAAGCGAGTAATACTGAAATGTTTATCTTGTGCAATTTTAGTGGTGTTGAACTTTGGTTGGTAAATAAGTTGGAAATCCTTGAAATTAAGCGAGTTTATGAATTATGAATAGCATGGGTTTCTAATGTGAAGAAAAAAAAAGGATTTATGGAACATAAATGACTGTGTAATGGAAAAATTAAAGTTGAGTAATTAAATCTTCATTAAATTGACTATCAATCTATCTATCTACGTTTTAAAATATAATAAATTAACATAAAAATATTTTAGAAGTCTACGAACCGAAGTCCCAATTATATAATTACGTTAACTTTTGTTTAAATATGAATTTTTATTATGAATGATTAATTTGAGTGAATTAAAAGTAGAATAATGTATATGAATTATAGTTATGAGTTTTTTAATATTATATAAAATAAACAAAAACCTAATTCATCACTTGTAATTCGGATGAAATTGTATTTCGCGTAAAATTTAATTTTGATAATTTATCATTTGATTTAAATCGATTTTAAGTTATCATCTTATCTAGTATTTTATATTATTTTAAATTAAATTTTTGATTCGGATAATTTTTGAATCAGATCAAATTAATTTTTGAATAATTATCAAATTATCTAATTCGATTATAAAATCAAACTTGATTCCATATATTTTAGTTCGATTTTTAGGATTTGGGCCCAATTTGCCGTTCTCGTTATTACTAACTTTGCTAGCTAAATGGGGACTAAAATTATCCATAGTTGTACTTTTGGGTAGCAATACAAACTCTGAATTCTTTCAAATTTTTAACCAATCACTAGGTAGGTTGGGAACAAATGGTTGCTGGACCATAAATTGACCAAAATCGAAAAGTTGGGCCGAAACCTTCCAGAGGTGCAGCGTCTCACAAACCCGATGGGTAAGAGCAACTCCAATAACACTTCAACGTTATTTATAATATAACTAGGAATACTGATGAGCAGCTGCTTGCTTCTGTCGCACAAGATTAGGAATGATCAATAACACGAGCGAGCCACAATGGCTCCTTGGTGAAACGGGTAATGCAACCCTTGCTACTTCCCTGAACCACTCTTGTTCACATTTAACCCCCTAGAAGATCCTTCTTGGAATGGTTTAACTGCTCCCATTCTTTGAGGATCCATACAAGGATAATAACTACTCTCCTGCTCCTTCATTCTTCCGTCAAGCCCGCCCACATAAAGAGTTCCTGTTCTTTGATCAGCTGGAGGTTCTGATGAGGGCATTTCACCTGCCTTGTTCAGTAGTTTCATTGCCACCGGATCATTAACCCTGATTTCACAACCAAAAAGGGGTTAAAATGATTACATTAGTGAAAATGAATTTCGGTTAATTTATTAAAATACTGAAACAGAGGATGTGAAGGCTAAAGTTGAATGAATAAGTTCTTATTTAGAAAGGCTGAAATTAAAATGGACTCTCGAGAGCCTGGTTCTCGATTCTACGGATTCTTGGTGAATATACAAACAATATAGGCAGGCATATAAACATGACAGAGAGAGATAATCACATACCCGTAAAAACGATCTTTAATATTTTGCCGCGATAATTCTCCACCGACATGCATCTCATGCCTATAAGGGCACGCAGCACCTCTATTGCATTTACCCCTCATGTTGAAACTACAAGCAGGAGACAGGTTTCTCTTGTAAAAAGGAGTTGTTCGCTGAAGTTTTAAGATAGTATCATTCGGGCACACCTTTCCATACGAAGATTCATAATCCAGACCTGCTCTTGCCTGAAGTTGAATAATTACACGTAAATATATATGTTAGCAAAAGGTGAATGTCCGTGCAAAATGAAAGTGCAACACTAAAGAAAATGGTGTCAACTCATGATCAATTGACCTATGAATTATGATATGCCAAAACACCAATTGTTCATGACATTGAAATATGGAGTCCAGTACTAGAGAACCCAATAATTCCAACCAACCATATAACAGAGAAAGACGTTAAGATATGCAGGTTTACTGATGAAAAACAAAGAGAATAAAAACATACCCTGCGGTCATGCTCCTCGGCAAAGAATTCCCTGTTTACATCACTCTTTGGAATGGAACCACTGGAATTGATACTTGGTGCAGTTTCAATAACCTGAACAGGCAGCCCATATTGGAGATCCAAAATGCAAACTTGACAAGCATTTTTCAGTGTACTGCAAGTTTGGCAAATCTCAGTTTTTTTAAACCTCGCACCACGGCCAGGCCTCCACCTAAAAACCGAAAATGGCCTACTGCAAATTTTGCACTCGTTACTGTGATTTGCTTTTGTCTGCATAAATGCGAAATAGTCATGGTTAGAGCTTTCAGCATAACAGTACATAAGTCAAACACATCCAAGACTTTCAACAATATAATTTATTAGTGAAGCTGACATTACAAAATCAGCATATAACAAATTACTAACGTTTCTGTAAATTGCCAACTATCTTCTCTATATGTTATTGTCCGGATCAAGTAAATACAACAGTTTATAACCCCAGCATAATATATCAATAAAGTTCCAGCAAAAAATCAAACTACACAGAGTGAATGACATCCGGAAAAAAATACATGTAGAAAATTGGAATTGGGATAGGATATCATTCCAGCAGGCATAACACAATATGAAGTGAAAATGGGTTTAAAAAAAAACTAACCATTCGAACGTATGGATTGTCTCCCAGGCACGACTCGCAAATGATTGGGAAATCGGTCTGTTCTTGCCATCTATTTGCCATAATTCTGTATATATCAACTGCAAAGAGATACATATAGTGATTAAAATTACACAACCATTAATTCAAGCCATCGAAAGTTCACTAATGGAATAATTAACTTACCTTCGGATAATTAACGATGTGGATGCGTAAACTAAACTGTAGCGAAGGGCACAATCTCAGGATTAATAGTGTCAATAATTTAACCCCAGTTTAATATTTATAGGGATAGGTCCGGTGGGAAGAGTCTATGTATTTGTTACGTGGTTGTGAACTCGGATTAGTACTTTTTTTTTTTTGGATTTTAGCAAATGGCAAGTCAAAATCGGATTGTATGACAAAACAAGTTCAGAGAATTATTCGAGTCTAATTATAAATAGAAAAAAATTCCAAAAAGTTTTTTAGAGAAATTTTTCCGTGAGATTTTTTCCGAATATTAATATAAAAATCTCAAATTTAATATATTGAATATATACTTGTCTTATATATTAATTTTTATGTTATCATACTCCTTTCTATGAGACATTTTTTCGTTGAAAAAACACTTATATAACTTTACATATTATATTTCAAATAGAACTTTTAGTTATGTATTACAAACGCTTATTCTACTTCTGGTAGAACTTTTAATTGCAAGTACTTCTTTTATATCTAAACTCTTCTCCTCTATAAATCGAAACACCTATTCTACTTCAAATAGAACTTTGCAAGTACTTCTTTTATATTTGAACTCTTCCCCTCTACAAATTCAAACACCTATTCTACTTCAAATAGAACTTTTAATTATATGTCTTCGCTATAAATTCGAACTCTTCTCCTCAATAAATTCGAACATCTATTCTACTTCTAATATGTTAAAGGATATTTTTTTATTTATCAATATTTAAAATTCTAAAATTCTAGAAAATTAGAAAAATAGATTGAGACGATTTTAGGGACGCCACCTAATCTCCCGCGTATCCTCCTTTATATATATATATTGATTTTTAGTGTAAAAGTTACTTCAATACAACGTTATAATAGTATAAAAGTTACATCAAATGAATAGTTTAACATCAAATTTGATATCAAAAATACATTTGGTGTAACTTTTACACCAAATTTGACATCTTTCATAATTCATATATTACCCTTGTATTTGTGTTATTTATAATGTAATTTTTAGTGTAAAAGTTACTTCAATGCAACATTATAATAGTGTAAAAAATACACCAAATGAATAGCGTGACACCAAATTTGGTGTCAAAAGTACATTTGGTGTAACTTTTACACCAAATTTGACGTCTTTCATAATTCCTATATTGCCCTTGTATTTGTTGACAAAAACAAATTTATTCCTCTTGATATGGGCTGAAAATAACCCTAAAGACATAATTAATGATATATTAATTACACTAAGTTTGGTCCGTAAATTAGGCCCAATTAATGAGGCAATTCGTAATTAATTAAAAGGCTGATTGTACAGTCCGTTAAATGTGTCCAAGTTGTGACCTACATCTACTAGAAGTAGTCTTGAACGACACCAAACTCTAAAAGGAGTCAGCCTCCTACAAAGAAGGATTCACAATCCTGATCTAAGAAGGTGACTTGGCCCCCAAGTCACCCAATTCTACCCTAAATGCAGGGCTCCTGACGCCTATATAAAGGACCAGATCCTTCAATCAGAACTACGTTTTTTGGCTTGATTCTCAATTACGAATTGAGATACGTAGACATCTTGTGAGGACCGATTCAGTCACGAAACACAAGAACAACCATTAAAGCTCGAAAGCTCTCAAACCCTAATCATTAATTACACCCTAGTTTTTATTCCACAACACCTCTCATGCCCTATCTATTTCTTGTTTTATCCCAACAAAGTACTTGCTTTTGAAAAAGTGAAAATATCATATCTTTTTTTAGACAGTTAGTGCAAGATATATTGTAAATAGATTGGAGTTGCTTTTGTATGTAGTGTAATTTTCACACTAAAATAGTGTAAAAATTACACTATTATGGTGTTATGGATTGTAGATGATACTCCCTCTGTCCCTCTCATTTCTTTACAATTTTCTTTTTGGTACGTCCCTCTCATTTCTTTACATACCAAAAATAGTAACATTTTATAATATAATATCCAATCACATTCACTACTTTTCTCCACTATACCTACTTTATACCCACTTTATACATTAAATATTGATTGTTCCCACCACTTTACTCATTTTTCTTACTTTTTCCTATTAATTTAGATTTTTCTTAACCTCCGTGCCTACATTGAGGGGGACGGAGGGAGTATAACACTTGCATATGCAAAATATAATAAGAAATGAAAGAAGCCCAAATCATTTTGTATTTTTTTAAACCAGGATGAAAAATCAACTCATTTTGTAAATTAATTTTTCCCATTCCATTTTCTACTTGTAATATCTATAAAAAAGAAAAAGAAAGTCATCTTAATAGTAATTTTTAATGATTTATCACTTTTTAAATTTTTGTCCCTGTACCGCCGTGGCAGTACTTGAAAAGAAATTCATATTATACTACTTCCTCCAAAAATAGTAAACATTTTGGATTATGCATGAAATTAAGAAAAATGTAAAAAAGGAGAAAAAATGAATTATTTAGTGAAATCTATTAAAATTAGTGAAATAAATATATGACATTTAATATTTTTTGTTTGTTAAGTATATGACATTTAATAATTATTAACAAATGAACTAAATATTCAAACACTACGTCATAGATGACCTACAGTAACTACTCAACTATGTCACCTTAGACCCAATATAACGTTGCTACATGCCCAAAAAGGGCTAAGGTAACATCAGGGCTCAGTTACTTTCTCTCCCAGTTGCCTTTGGCGTCAAAGGCAACATGTCGCCTACTCTAGGCTAACATAGCCATATATGTTACCAAAAATGGCCTATAGCAACATACTGATCACTCTATTATAACACCAAGTCTATGTTACCACAGATGTTATAATTTTGTTAATTAGTGGGGACCATGTGTGGGGCCCACATGTGGAGCCAACCAGGGGCCCCCATAAAATGTATAGCAGGTTTCAATATATTGTACTTTAGGTAACATCTTTAGTTTAAAAAAATAAAAATGTAAAGTTTAAATATAACACTTCCCATTAGAAAAACAATCAATTCATACAAACCAACTACATCATCCCATTACAAAACAACCTACTACATCCAATTATAAAACCAACTACATCATCCAATCACAAACCCAACTACATAATCCAATCAAATCCGTCAATACGAAGTTAAGAACATAAGTAATTACAATGTTAAAGTGTACTATAAAAAATAACAAACGCAATAGAAAAACCAAGATAGTAGTTCAAAAGGTAATGGTATGTGAATCTTTGAAATGGTTTTTGGATCTAGAAACTTCATAACAGCAGGCCAAAACACCTTCTTGAAGGCACCACCAGCATTGACACTCTGCATCAATAATAAATTACAATTATGTTTTTGGACCTATGAATTTGCATATCACGCTTATGTACTTCAAATGAAATGTTATAATCACGCTTACTGATATAGACTGCAACAAAGTTCAAAAAATATATAATAAACACTTATTGCAGAAAAATAGTGCAGTTTAATGCAGAAACGTAGCAGAAACGAAGAGAAACAGTGCCGTTTACTGCAGAAAGCCAGAAACAGTGCAATTTTACTGCAAAAAACAGAGCAGAATGAAACTGCTACTGCCTAGTGACTACTGGACTGCAGAATGGTAAACTGCAGATCTCTTAAAACACTAGTGACTACTGGGCTTCTTTTAGCATATATTGAAACTTGTAATCATGCAATCTATGCTACAAATTATTTTTTTAAAGAATATTGCAGCCTACTAATGCTACCAAAAAGAGAACCAAAGAGAAACTAAAAAAACTTAGAACCATATTACTAACCTTGCTTTTTTAACTTATGTATCCTTATTGACTACAATTCTTGTAATTTCTCCACAGTCAAGACCAGTTCAAGCTGTATTTAAACAAAAATAAGCTTAGTGTATACAATTCACATCATAACTCAATTGTCAACTATTTTAAGGCATCAATCTTGAACCAATTCATTCGTGAATTAAAATATTGTATACTAATAATCAGAAAGCGAAATATATGTGATATTACAAATGAGTTCATATAAAGAGCCTCTTTAGTGCTTCCATGTTGTGCCGGAAAACAGCAACGAGAGTTGAATACTGCAAGAAAAATGTCAAATTACGATCACATGTTTTTCCAGTAATAGTCAATGCTATCAAGTTATAACACAAAAAACTGCAATGCATAATGCAAATTTGACATGCATACAGTTTCTAGCTTATGACCTGCATATGGCTCAACGCTTATAAAGTGGCTACCAGATTTATTTTGTCCTGGTCTAGCCAACTTATGTGTTTTTGATGATCGGTGCTTTGGAATACCGGAGGCTTGGTGCTGAATAATGCTACTAGTATGACCATTTGCAGGGCGAGGACAAGACCTAAAAAGTTTTCATTTTTATTGAGTTGGATATAAAGCAAATATAGCATAATAAATATAAGCAATTCAAAATTCTTTATTCTGTTTACAGACAATTTGTAGACTACAGTTTTAAAAATGAATTTGGAGATGTATTTAACCGGCAAAGTAGGTAAAACTAGCAAACCCATACATACAAAATCGTAAGAGTTCTAGAGCTTCTGTTACTTGTTTATTTTTACCCAAACATTCTGTACATTAATTGTTTGTCACTTCATTATACCTGAATTTGGTCATTACTTCCCCATCTCAAAATATTTCCAACAACCCCAAGTGCAGAACCGACAATTGTATAATCTGCATGACTGTAATAGTAGTAGACATAAGCACCAAAACAATTTTACTATAAATTGCAAAAAAGATATGGAAACAAAAGAAAATTGGTATAATCCACTTACAATGTTAGCCCAATCAACCTTTTTAAGGTTCCTTGTTCAATTGGTACAATTATTTCAAAAGAAAGATATGAAAGAACATGGCATCACTAGTAGAAAACAGGCCTTTTACGTCGGTTAAATCGACCTTATACGTCGGTTAAATGGCGACGTATAGAGAGGCGACGTATAAAGTCACAGTCTTTTACGTCGGTTAAAAAGGCGACGTAATAGGTAGAATATACGTCGGTTATTAAGCCGACGTAAAAGACCAAAATAACCGACGTATAAAAGTCTGAGTAACCGACGTATAAAACAAAAAGGCGACGTATATTGTTATCTTTTTACGTCGGTTCTTCTAAACAACCGACGTATATTGTCCAAAAAATTTTAAAAAAAATATTTTGTTCCTCTGTAATCTAATCATACCTAGAAACCTGTGCAATAATCAAAAAAACATACATTAACAAAATTTTGTACAACCAAAAACTACAATAACCTTTGGGGAAAAAAAAAACTACAATAACCAAAATGTTTACAAATTCCCGATCTAATGGGTCAACCATGTCATGTAATTAAGATTGTACAAGTTACACTGAGATTGAATGATAATTCAATGATAAAATTTAAAACTAAGTTGCTTGGAGACGGCTTGTTTTGTAGTAGAGACAAGTTGTTCCATCCGTTCTGAAAGGGCATAACAGGCTGCCTTGTATAATAAGAAGCAACCTGTAGGACATTAAGTTTTTTTTATTAAGCTCAGCAAGACAATATAGTAACATATGTGAAGGCAACTGATCTATAATCAAATTAAATGAACTTACATCATTCCATCTTTCATCAAGAAACTCATTGACAGCTATTACATTCTGCCCATACATCAATGGAGAAATATAATAGCCCCATTTCATCCATGATACTATGTCATCTGCAACATTTATAAAAGAATGTAATTTAAGATTTTTTAAATTGAGGAATATACATCTTAAAAACATAGTAAGTGTAAGGTCTAGAGATAGTATAGGATTCTAAGTAGCCTACCTTTAGCGACTATAAATCCACCAAGGAGTAAGACCAATAGCATCGCAAAGGTACCAGTAGCCTAACTCATAAAGATTACAAAGGCTGTCAGATAAAGGAATAGTGGTGCTGTGACAAGCACATTGCTCAAATTATTAAGGAACATCCACATGAACTGCACATCCCAATTTACAAGACCCGGTGAGACAAATTAAAATAACAGATCCAAAGAGCCTATATTCTACAGCACAGAAACAGATGTCAAATAAGAAAATGCTTAGTAAATGGACCAATGGGGAGAAGGGAGAAGGAACTACCACATGGACATAGATACAATTCAAAATATAATGCTGCAATATCTTATTTTGTAAAATGATAAGACAATACCCTGACAATCAAGTATAAGTTATTCTGAGTAATTCCCTTGCCAGCAGAGAGGGACTTAAACTCATGCAAAGCTGCAGCAGCCTGTGATAATTTTTCACCCTATAAAAACATAGAAAAATATCACACACTAACTATTAAAATAATATGATAGGCAACTGAAGAGATAATACCTTACGTGGAGTTGACGCAGATTCTAGAAGATGCTGCACAGTACAGTCAGTACAGCTCAAAACTTGAAGCAAGACTCTTCTAAATAGGATGAACGGTTCCAACAAATTCATATGCAATTGGGAGCCTTTTAATATGCAGCTCCATTCAACATAAAGCCGTGATAACTACAAGGGTAAATTCAACATTAATTTATTGTATACATTAAAAAATAAAAAAGAAAACAATGAAATGCATTTTTTAAAAATAAATTTACTAAAATCATTAATTTGGGATTCAATAAAATTATAGCGGCCTGACATCCACGTCGTAAAATAGGGGAATGAAACAAACTCAAGATTAAAAACAAATCTGGATTTTTATTGTTCATATTCGTTTACAAGTAGATTGCAGTTATAATGCAGTCAGAATCGTACTCTTTTCACCTACTCCTCATCCATCTATTTAAAATTTCTATCTACAAGATTCGAAAGCCGAACCTGTCATGCATTACCGCAATGAATGACCATTAAGATATTGTTAGTGCTCGTACCTGGTCTGCTGTGGGAATCACAGGTTCAGATGACAACTGCTGTCTCTCAGTATTATGCTCCATCTCTTCAGATAAAGATGATCGCTAGCGTAAACCCCATGCCATCCCAAGATGATGAAATATCTACAGAATTATTGATGATGATCAAATAACAACTTCACTTACCTGTATAAGAACAAGACCTATCTGCAAAATTGACCAATACTATAAAGAAAGTGCAATTCAATACTAGGAATCTAAGGTTCCTGATTCTAGTGGCTCTGTGAAAGTTCTCCATAATCCATCAGCAGATAAATAAAGATAGCTCCTATTAACCAATAAATATTTGCTATCATTTTAAAAACTTCGCTCCAACTTCAAATGAAAAGACACTCCCATTTTTCACTTCCGGGCAAAAGTTCACTGCATTTAATATCTTTTTACTAAAGATGAGTCTCTTAACATCCCAGGTCAAGGATAAATAAATAAAAAGCGCAAGACTAGATACTCTGAAATCATAATGATGTTGATTAAATAGATCATTTTAACATATTCAGATTTATCGAATGTTCTGAGTAGCATTCAGTGCTCTCCCTGAAGGGCCACACGTATGTATAAACAACAACTGCTTCAAGACAAAAGGTCATAATAACTTAATAAGTACCTGCAGTTTGACGACTGCTGTGTAAATGTACTATGTGCTCTATTCACTAGCATGGTACATAGATAAAAGGAGTTCCTATCGTACATAGTCAATTATTTGAGTCACTAGCGAAACATACAATGAAAAATTTATCATCCAGAAAATACAATTTGATGACACAGTCATTACCTGCTTTGAAGCTTTTAGCTTTAAGTTAAAATCTTTAGCATCCCCCTTTTGCTGGGCCAAATAGCATCTCCCCTAGTAGAATGTCGTCACATCAGCAAGTGTATTAGAAATAATTGTTGAATATTTAAAAACAAGAGATTGTAGGAGGTAAAAGAGCAAGTCATATACAGGTGGTGACACGCTTCTTCTGCCCACCAGAGATACCCCTCCGCATCACATCTCCTACCATGATATCAGCACATATTATAACCTTAATAATCCAAAGTACCATTACTGAATTAGACTACAAATTCATCTAACAACAATCCTAGTTAAACACACTAAACTACCAGGCCAATTAAACGAGTATATAGTCCAACCAAATGTTAAACAAGGCTGCCATCATCTCCAAAGATTTCGAATTAGTAACTTACGTAATCAAGCATACAATTGCTGCAACAATTCCTAGTACTAAAACTACTACACAACCATTATTTAACCGATTTCAAGCAGTTAAACACATGTACTTACAATCAAATATGCAGAACTCAATCTCACCAATGACAATTAAAGTTTACACACGCAAAACCCCAAATACAAATACTACTGTAACCAATTCAAACATTTATACAGAATTTACAAATCAATTAACCAACAATCAGATGATTCAGAATCTTGGGTTCAAGAATCGAACCCATCATCGATTCCATATACACGGTAATTAACATACAATTGTTTAACTAACGATATTCTACAAAGAATCATCGGTTTAATAAACAACATGGAACCACCTGTTCACAGCCTCGCCGGAAAGAGAATCGGCGGTGAGAACTCGACAAAAAAAAAACAGATATGAGAAAGGGAAGAGAAACAGGGGAGAGATTTACCGAGAGAGGCTGAGAGAGAGATAACAGGAGAGATGAGAGAAATCGAGAAAGAGAGTTCGAGGGTTTTGTTTTCAACCGAAGAAGAAAAGCGGTGGTTTGTTTGTGTTTAAGATGGGTGATGTAAAAAAAATCTATATACGTCGCCTTTATGCTCAACCGACGTATATAATAGCATTATATACATCGGTTTTTCCTCAACCGACGTATATAGTAGCATTATATACGTCGCATTTTCCTCAACCGACGTATAATGTCATTATATACGTCGTCTTTTACTCAACCGACGTATATAGTAGAATTATATACGTCGCCTTTTATTCAACCGACGTATAAAACACTTATATACGTCGCCTTTAGGCGGAACCGACGTATATAAGTATTTTATACGTCGCCTTTGGATAGAACCGACGTATAATAGGCGACGTAAAAGATCATTTTTGTACTAGTGCATGCTCGCATTACACGGGTAATAGAAATTATATTCAGTTGAAAAAGATTGTCCAAAATAGCCAGAGCTACATCTACCGGCCAATAATTTATCTTATCTTGAAGGAGGTCGTCTAAAATAGTGAGAGTTGCGTCTACCTGCCAACAGTTAAGAGTTGTATAAAAAGCATAGGATTGTCACAATTTGCTCCAGTGGGAAAAAAGAAAAAAAAACAGCAAATAACCTCTTCACAAGTAAATGTCTCTAAGCTAAGGCTCTGTCCACGATAAACAGTAAGCATAAATTTGGCCAACTCTTTCATAACAGAAACGTCACGGCAATAAAAATGAATTTACAGGTAATAAACATTCCTATAAACTTCTCTGTCCTATATATATATTTTTTTTCACACAAGTAATTAAGCACAAACTGATTTGTTATCACTGTTATACCCAATATTTACTCGTGAAAAGATACAACCCACCTACTTGTGAACAAAAAATCTTGAATTGCATGTTTGAAATTGAATTTAAGTGCTTTATATGTATAATGATAGAACATATCCAACTTTTATCAACAAATATGCAACACCTAGTCATGAATGATAAACAAGAGATATGCTCAAACTTTATTCCAACACTGTGAGTCTATGATCTATTCTTAGAAAGTTGTCCTTCATGGCCTCATAAAAGTATGCAGGCTACAACGCTAATTAAATGACGCATATAGACAATTACTATTATATATGGTTAAACTACTCTTACCATTAAAGAAATTGCCAAAGGGCATCATAAGGACACCTAAAATAGTGAAATGTTATATTACACGCTAAACCTACCAAACTGCTTTGTTTGGTGGACAAAAATCTCGATCATTAGGGCTCAACCTCGAAGTGTAGAACAAGGGATTTGAGGATAAATACATGAGTTGTTAGGTCCAAAGTATCGTAGAAGGGGGGGTTGAATACGATACTCACAAATAATTTAATTTCGTTCACGGATAATTCATTCAGTTCTATAACGAAATCAAACACACCAAACCAAACCAAGTTTCGGGGAATATATCTTTTTATAAATATAAACCTCGATGGGTGCTACAATTTCTAATCCGTAGATTAGCTTCAATGAGTTCTAAGTTATACACAATCAAAACTTTGATAGATTTCAAGCAGAATTAATTTCTATGGTATTTTCTCTCTGGCTCGATCTCTCTCTCAGTTATTGCTTCTGTGTGAAATAACTCGACTGAGGAAGACACTGCCTCTCTCTTAGTAATTGTAGACTTAGTTTTAGAAAACTATCGAACCTCAATTGTAGAAACAATCTTGGCCGTCCAATTCTCATCAACCTGTCCAACAAAGAATACTTTTCACTTGCTCCTTAATTAAAAACCATCGAATGAATTAACTTTATTCACCATTCGATAGTTTTTAAGACAAAACTATCGAATACTAAATAAAGTTAAAGTGGTTTTCATTTGATTACTTTAAAACACATTCGATGGTTTTCTAAGATAGAAAAACCATCGAATCTTTTTCTTTTCTTTTATCTTTTAATCAATACTCCTGAGCTCCTGGGTGTTTAAGTAATAGACTGTATCACTTTCTTCTGAGACGATAAAACAACTTGATCTTTTCAGTGCCGTCACCTAGTGCAACTGGTCTGGTTCACAGATGAATAACACTTGATCAATTCTTCTTCTATGTCTTTAATTTAATGCTTCTGATAAGTCCTTTGTCGTTCTGGTTGCTTCAATTAAATCACTGGAATCCCGTGGTACTTAACCCTAAATCATTCACATACTTTTGTCGTCTTGAATGTCTTGTTTCTTTTGCTGTCACTGAGGCTTGAACATTTTCATGAACTTCTTTCTGTGACCTGTTTACGGACTTCAAGAATACATAACGTATTTTGATTTTTTGAGTTTACCTTTTCTTCTTTGATTCTGGATTCATGTGCTTCTGTTAATACTATTGTCTGTCTTGTCCTTTGTTGAGTTGTAGTTATCTATTTTACATCTTATGTTACATTATGCTTTACAATCTCCCCCTATTTGATTGGATAGAGTTCGACAAGCAAATACTTCGAGGATAACTCAACTAACTAAGGAAACATGAAACTACTTAAAGTAAGACAACGTAATAATATTAAATGCATTCTGGATCAGATATATATACATTTCCAGATTTCATAAATCAAAAAACAATAAAACTTTTCACATTGAAGTTGCTCCTCTTGTCTGAGCTGATAGTTCTGTTGTTCTTTGCTTCTGTTCTTCAGTCCAATTCGATCTCACCTTCTTCAATCATTGGATCGGAGTTAGCAGCTTGATAATCAATCACTGATAGATAGTGCAGTGGTTCTCCAGGTTTAAGGATTGCTCCTTGGATGTGTCTTCCAATATATTCAACCTCTTGACCCACTCCAGCCCATAACCATGCAATGTTAACATCTTCCTTGTTTAGCTTTGGCATGTTTGGTAATCTGGTATGCACTTCCAATCCTCTTTCCACTCTTTTCCTATAGTAAGGAACATTCTCCATTAGAAATATTCTAAGAGTGTCTGCTGCTTTGTCCTTCTCTGTTGATGAGAATCCAGTGGATCTAAGATACTTCTCAACTGATATTAGATAGTTGCTTGGATAGTCTCTCAGTTTGTCCTCAGCCAAATAGCAGATTCTGAACAAGTCATTCGTCATGAATCTAACCATTGGAGGATCTTCTGTAATCTCTGGACCGACTTTCATCAAGATTTCCTTAACGTGCTCACGGAGCAGTTCATTTAGTCTTGTAGTTCTTTGAATCTTGATGAGTAATACCTGCAGTTCTTCCTCAAAACTGCTTGGTGTCTTTCTCTCTCAGCTTGCCTGGCATCTATTTCAGCTCTTTGAGCTTTCACCATCTCCAAGGCAGCTTCTTCTTCCAGTGATAGAGAATTTGCTTCTTCTTCCATATCATCATCCAAGATAGGATGTTCTATTGGCTCTGGATAATATGGATCATGCTCCTCCTGTAGTGGTTGCTCTTGCACGATCTCAAATTCCTCCTCACTTTATTCTTCTTGCACAATTTCTTCAATCCAGTACTGTCTAACTGGAATAGCATCATTGGTTTCCCAAACTCCCCATCCAGTTGTTTGCCAACCTTCATTAGTCACTTCATTTGTTTCCCCTTCTCCAACTTTCTCCCCCTTAGTTGAGGAATCCTCGATGAAGTTATCCTCATTGTAAAAGGTAGTAGAAGGATCAGGTTGTTGCTGTGAAGGTCCGAGTTGTTGGTTCCTCAACATATTCCAAATTGACTGTACCCCGTCACCTTGATTTTCCATAAACTCCATAATCTCCTTGAGGGTGGATTGAACATGTACCTCTCGGTAATAGCAAATCATCAATATTTGGAAGGGTTAGGGTGTCACTCCTCACGTTTGGCTCTGGGTGTAGACTCAACGTTCCTGTCGGTGTTTCACTCATTTTTCCTTTCCCACTCAGGCCAGGTGTAAGTGTTTTTTTTTCACTCAATCCCTTTGTGCTAGTTGTACCTGCAGAAGAAAACACCGTAGCCGTCCTTAAGGAGGTCACCGGTGGTGCAATGGGGCTTCGCAAGTCCCCGTCCTTGGATAAACCAAGTTGCTGATCATCATTAGATGATATATCCTTTGAAGGATCTAGAGTTTGAATCTCTAGGGGGTTAGAAACAGGCTCTATTAACAGCAGAGATCCCGAATCTTCCCCAATAGTCTGTGAAGACTTTACCTCAGTTGACTCCTAAATAGTAATTGATTCATTGTCACCGAGTTGCCGATCTGCACCTACGTCAGACCCTTTACCCGCAGGATCCAGATATGTTCCATCTGGGGAGGCAGACAATGACCCTTTAGATTGTGCATTTAGGTCAAAGCCTTCTCTCGACGTCTGTGAAGACCCTTGGTTCTTAGAACCTTCAACCAGTGAACCTGACCGTAATATGGTCGGAACACCAGTTGCTTCCGTCAATTCTTCCTTACTTGATTGAGCTATTGGTTCAGATATAGCTTTCGTTAGTGTAGCCCAATCAGCATCAGAAAAATCAATAAAGGGCGCTTTGGAAGTTTGAAATAAAGTATCAACAGTTGCCTCAGTTTCTGTTCTTCTCCTTTTAGAGGTAGGCAGAGCTGCTGTTGAAGGGTGTATCTCCTTATGTGGTGCTGCTAAGGCACTATCTCTCTCTACACTCACGGATGTCTGAATATTGGGTATAGGAGGGGAAGGAGGTTCGTTTATTGTTTCATTTGGCTCTTCCAAAGGCTCTTCGACCGTGGTTAGAGGTTGTGGGTTTGCAACCTCCTGGTCAGGAATGG
The DNA here is from genome assembly GCA_030848705.1 of Heracleum sosnowskyi. NCBI lineage: Eukaryota > Viridiplantae > Streptophyta > Magnoliopsida > Apiales > Apiaceae > Heracleum > Heracleum sosnowskyi. The sequence continues at coordinate 120,285,900 of CM061241.1, forward strand.
CCACTGAGGGCTCTGGATCAACATCCATTGGTTCATGTGCCATTTCAGGTTGAGGTGGAGGAATATTACCTTCAATTACCTGTTCCCCTGGGGGTAGAAGTGGTAGGGGCACCGTTCTTAGATATTCAGTGAGAATAGTGGGTACCCCTGGAAGATGATTCTTTCTTATCAGAGCGGTTATTGCATTGCTCTGCATCCTCATGCACTCCATGGTCTCCTCACCTTCGAATATCTTTTCTATTTAATACAAAAACTATCGAAAACCTTTTGTTGAAAAACTATCGAGAATTAAAATAAAGGAAAAATTAATTCTCTCCGATAGATTTTCTTTTTATTTAAAAAACCATCGAGAATTTAGATAAAGATTAATGAAATTCAATTCGATGTTTTTTCAAATTTTCTTCAAAAACTATCGAGAATTGTTTTCGATAGTTTTTCTTTTCCTTTTCCAAAAACCATCGAAAATTACTTTCGATAGATTTCTTCTAGTACTTAGAAAAACTATCGAATTTCCTAAAATTCGATATTTTTTGCTTCTGTTCAAATTCTAAAACCTGTTCATGTTCTAAAATTCAAACCTTTTATTTCCTGTCAAGTTTTATTTTGAATAAACTTTTTCAAATTTACCAAAATCAATTGTTAACAGAAAATTCACAATTTTCTTAGAATAAAATCAACTAAATATCATTAAATGATATTAATCAATTAAAATCCAATAAATTATGCTGCATTAATCTACAATGTTAAAAACAAAGTAAATTAATTCAAATTAAATAAATGCTTGAATATTTAGAACAAATATTAGCACTTAAATAATTTTCAGAATTAATAACCAACTAAATGGCAGAAGATATATCATCCATAATTATGACATAAAATTAGTACAAAAATCCTAACTACGAGAATTGCTCCAGAAAATAAATTCACGAGCCCTAAGGATATGGAAATTCTTAAACTCATGTATTCACTAGGACTATCTGCAGTTACTGACTTCTAATCAAAATCAATTAGAAAGATTTAACATCCCAAGTTCACCAACCAGCTTATTGAAAGTGGATTCATCAAGCGGTTTAGTAAAGATGTCTGCAATTTGATCCTCTGTGGGTACAAAATGTAACTCCACAGTTCCATTCATGACATGCTCTCGGATAAAATGATACCTGATGTCGATGTGCTTCGTCCTCGAGTGTTGCACTGGGTTGTTTGAGATTGCTATGGCACTTGTGTTATCGCAAAATATTGGAATCTTTGTCAACAAAAGCCCATAGTCACGGAGTTGGTTTCTCATCCACAAGATCTGATCACAGCAGCTACCAGCAACAATGTATTCAGCCTCAGCTGTTGATGTGGACACTGAATGCTGCTTCTTACTGTACCAGGAAACTAACCTTCTTCCAAGAAATTGACAGATTCCTGAAGTACTCTTCCGATCAATCTTACAACCTGCAAAATCAGAGTCTGTGTATCCAATAAGATCAAATCCTGTATCTTTAGGGTATCAAATTCCAAGATTTGGAGTCCCCTTAAGATATCTAAATATTCGCTTAACAGCTATTAGATGAGATTCTTTAGGATCAGACTGAAACCTAGCACACATGCATGTTGCAAACATTATATCTGGTCTACTTGCAGTGAGATAAAGTAATGAGCCTATCATACCTCTGTAGCCTGTGATGTCAACCTTCTTACCAGTTTCATCCTTATCAAGCTTAGTGGCAGTTGGCATAGGAGTCTTTGATATAGATGAGTCTTCCATTTGATACTTCTTCAGAAGATCTTTAATGTACTTGGACTGAAAAATGAATATACCATCTTGTTTTTGGTATACTTTCAGTCCAAGAAAGAATGACAATTCACCCATCATGCTCAATTTCATAACGACTCTGCATTAACTTAGCAAATCTCTTGCATAGATCATCATTAGTAGAACCAAATATTATGTCATCAACATATACTTGCACCAATATCAAATCATTTTTATGCTTTTTGACAAAGAGAGTTTTGTCTACGACACCTCTTGTAAAATCATTTTCAAGTAAGAATTCAGAGAGAGTATCATACAATGTCCTTGGAGCTTGTTTGAGTCCGTAGAGAGCTTTGAATAGAAAGTACACAAAGTCTGCCAGTTTTGAATCCTCAAAACCTGGAGGTTGTTCCACATACACTTCTTCTTCCAACTCCCCGTTCAGAAAAGCACTCTTCACATCCATCTGATATACCTTATAATTGGAATGTGCAGCAAATGCCAGAAACATTCTGATGGCCTCAAGTCTTGCTACTGGTGCATAGGTTTCATCATAATCAATTCCCTCTTCTTGAGAGTAACCTTTAGCAACCAGTCTGGCTTTGTTTCTCGTTACAATGCCATCTTCGTCCAACTTATTTCTGAATACCCATCTTGTTCCAATAAAAGATTTTCCCTTAGGCCTGGGTACCAACTTCCAAACTTTCTGCCTTTCAAATTGATTGAGTTCCTCTTGCATAGCAATCACCCAATCTGGATCATCTAGAGCATCTTTAACTTTCTTAGGTTCTATTTCTGAAAGAAACCCAAAATAGTGACATTCATTTTGTGATGTTCTCCTAGTTCTCACTCCTGTGTCCGGATCACTAATGATCAAGTGAAAGGGATGATCTCTATTCCATACCCTTTGTCTTGGCAGATGCGATCTTGATGATTCTCCTTGTTCTAGATGTTGTGGAGTGTGACTAGTTGATCATTCTCCTGCTCCCCCTGAGTTGTTGACGGTTTGATCTGATGATTCTATAGACTGACTAGTGGATCCTGTAGAATTTTGAGGATCTCCACTTTGGTCACCACTTTGTCCAGAATCATTATCATTATGATTATTATTAATAACTGTAACAACTTCAGGTACTTCTTCATTGTCAGAGAGATCTCCTGATAGATTTTCAAATACCAAGGATTCAGAGTTCTCTCCAGTTTGCAGGCCTGGTCTTTTGGTGTCGTCAAATGTTACATTAAAGCTTTCCAACACCTTCTTGTCTTCAATCACATATACCCTGAAAGCCTTAGATTCCAGAGAATAGCCCAGAAAAATGCCTTCATCTGCTTTGGCATCAAACTTGCCAAGATGTTCTCCATCTTTAAGTACAAAGCACTTTGCACCAAACACATGAAAGTACTTCAGTGTTGGTTTCTTGTTGGCCATTAACTCATACGGAGTCTTTTCATGATCTTTGTTGATCAGGGTTCGATTCTGAGTGTAGAAAGCTGTGTTCACTGCTTCAGCCCAAAAGTAAGTGGGAATTTTTGATTCACTCAACATGGTCCTTGCTGCTTCAACCAAGGTCCTGTTCTTCCTTTCCACTACTCCATTCTGTTGAGGAGTTCTTGGTGCTGAAAAACTGTCTTGATATTCCTTTCTCTGAGCAGAAATCATTAAGAACTGTATTCTTGAATTCAGTTCCATTGTCTGATCTGATTGTTCGCACAGGTAGCTTAGCTTCCACTTCTATCTTCTTGATTTGATCAATGATTAGTTGTGTTGCTTCATCCTTTGTTTGTATGAACAACACCCACGTGTACTTGGAGTAGTTATCCACCATCACCAATGCATATCTTTTTCTTGAAAGTGACATAACATTGACTGGACCAAATAAATCCATATGAATCAGCTGTAATGGTTCAGTAATGCTTGTCATTCCTTTGCTTCCATGTGATGTTTTCTTCTACTTCCCCTTTTCACATGCTTCACATAGTCCCTCCTGATTGAATTCCATCAGGGGCAACCCTCTCACTAACTCTCTCTTTACCAAAGAGTTCATAGTTTTGAAGTTCAAGTGTGAGAGCTTCTTGTGCTATAGCCAAATTTGTTCTGAAGATGCCTTTGCATAGAAACATGTAACTTCTCCTTCACTGGTAGAACTTAAGTCAGCTATAAACAAATTTCCTTTTCTCACTCCCAGTAGAGTAAGCTTCTCATCCTTCCTGTTGGTGATCAAACACTTGTCCTTTCTGAAATCTACATTGTAGCCTTTATCACAGAACTGACTGATACTTAGAAGATTGTGCTTTAATCCTTCAACAAGAGAGATGTTTTCAATGATGACATTTCCAGCTTTCAATTTACCATATCCCGTAGTGAATCCTTTGCTGTCATCTCCAAAGGTTACAATCGGGCCGGTCTTCTTAACCACCTCTATAAGCAGGGACTCTTCACCTATCATGTGTCTAGAACAGCCACTATCCAGAATCCACACAACCTTTGAGCTTTTAACCTTACCCTGCAATCACAGATTGATTAAGCGGACTTTGGTACCCAAAATTGTTTGGGTCGTGAAGGTTTAGATGATTTAACAGGAGTAACATTCAATTTAGTCTTACCCTGTTTGATATTCATAGTATCTGTGGATTTAACATTAACAGTGCTATTGCTACTATCATTCATCAACTTAAAATAAGCAAGCATGATGTTGTACTTACATAGCAAACACTCTTTTTTTCCACAGGGTTCACGAAGATCAGGCATGTCAGACATGTTATGCATTTCAGAAGTATTAGTAGTTTCTACTTTAACCTTTTTACATGCATGTGTAAGGTGTCCAGCAGAATTAAAAATAGCGCACAACTTCCTAGATGCAATGGGAGAATATGGAACCATTTCCTGATTAACAATCTTCTTCTTCCCATTCCTGTTCTTTTTAACATTACTAACTAAGTCACCTACTTCAGTTTTAGGTATAACAGTTTTTACTGAATTCCTAGGCAACTTAGTCTTTACCTCTTTTTCCTTCAATAAATCCTCCTCAAGCAATTCTTGTCTTATGAAAAGGTCATCCTCATTAAAAGGTTCTGAGAAGGGCTTGACAAAGACTGGACTGACCACATTCTTAAGAATATGTGGAATATCCTTCTTGACAACAGAAGATGTCATAGGAAATTCCAGAGTCCTTTTCCCAGCCTTTTTGGAATAGTCAAGTCCTATAGCAGTTTTATTACCCTGGGTCTGAGTATCAATGATCTCCTTAGAAATCAGGGCGGAACTCTTAAAAGCATTCAGCTTCAAATCTAAATCTGAAATCTGCTTCCTGAGGATAGTCTCTATCTCATCATTACACTTGACCTTGTTCTCTAAGTACGTATTCTTTTGCTTAATATCTTCTAATGTGACAGCTACAAGCTCTAGTTCTTCATTTTTAGATCCTAAATTTTTAATCTTAAGAACTAGTTTAGCATTTTCCATTTCTGATGCTAGCATGCTTGTGTGTACATTAAACAATTCTACACTAAGATCTTGAACAGTTTTCTTGTACTCAGAGTTAGACATATCAATTGTAGTTAAGATAGGTACCTGAGATGATTGTGGTGATTCCTCTGAAGAGTCAGCCATTAGGGCAACATTTACATACTCTTCCTCTTCATCCGAATCAGTGTCATCCCAGTGCTTTCCCTCTGCTATATAAGCCTTCCCTTTCTGCTTTCCAGAAAATGCCTCCAGTTGCTGTTTAAGCTTGGCATTCTCTTTCTTCAAATCCTCATATGAGTCTTTCTTTCCATAGACATCTTTCATGTCTCTTGCTTGACGAGGCTTCCGGCATTCAGTGGCGAAATGCCCTAACTCATTGCAGTTGTAGCATCTTGATTTTCTTCTATCAATCATGCCAGTATTGTAGCCTCCCTTAAAGCCTGTACTAGGTGTATAATTGCTCTTCTGGAATCTGTTGGTTGAACCCTTGAACTTGTACTTAGTGTTTCTCTTGAAACGAATATGACTAAACTTTGCAGCTAAGTACGCCATGGTTTTGTCTTCCATTTGCTCAAGCTCTTCTAGGGTGTAGTAATCACTTTCATCAACACCCAGATTCACAGAATCCATTTCTGCTTCTATTATCACCTCTTTTCCAGCTCTAGGGGTTTGAACCTGAATCTCAGAAGTTTTTGGTTCATCCACTACAAGTGCTGCTGATCTCACAAGTGCATTGTGCTTGCTGTCCACTGTCCCTGATCCGTAGATTATCACTCTTTGTTCCTGTTCCATCTCATAGGTCTTCAACTTGCCATAGATCATCTCTAATGACATCTTTGTGAAGTCAATTCTTTCCCTTATGGATGATGACTTGTGTTCTACATGATGGGGCAGCGTCATCATGAACTTCCTGTTTGATTCTCTCAGTGGATAGGTCTTTCCTTTCATTGCTAATTCATTGAAGAGTTTAGTATATTTCTCAAAGACCTGAGTTATACTTTCTCCTGGCAGAGACCTAAACGCTTCGTATTGAGAAGTCAGGATGTCCAATCTGTTTTCTTACACGTCTTCAGTTCCTTCCATTATCAAGTTAATGGTATCCCACATATGTTTCCCGCTTGTACAGTTCATCAACTGATAGCTCATTTCCTTGTCCGCGGAGTCCGCCAATATCAACATTAAACCGGTGTCCAATCGAATCAGTTCTTTGTCAGAATCTGTATACTTAGTAATATCCTTAGGTTGGGTGCCTTGAGGAATCCTGCTACCATCAGGAGCTGTAGATTCACTAACTGGTTTCATTGGTACAAACGGGCCGTTCTCTAATATGCCAATATACAACGGATTAGATGCCTTGATAAATAACAACATCTTCATCTTCCACAAACCGAAATCATCTCTAGTAAACGGGGGAACTTTAATACCAACGGTTGTCTTTGGAGCACTCATGGTTTCTGAAAATTTCAAATTGTTTAAAATTCAAGAAATTCCAATTAAATGAAAATTTTTGAAAGTTAAAAAATTTGCTTCGAATTTTCACGTTACGTTTGATTTTGGTCTCATTCACCAGATCTGATTTGTATATCAATCAAGTAGCTCTGATACCAATTGTTAGGTCCAAAGTATCGTAAAAGGGGGGGGGGGTTGAATACGATACTCACAAATAATTTAATTTCGTTCACGGATAATTCATTCAGTTCTATAACGAAATCAAACACACCAAACCAAACCAAGTTTCGGGGAATATATCTTTTTATAAATATAAACCTCGAGAGGTGCTACAATTTCTAATCCGTAGATTAGCTTCAATGAGTTCTAAGTTATACACAATCAAAACTTTGATAGATTTCAAGCATAATTAATTTCTCTGGTATTTTCTCTCTGGCTCGATCTCTCTCTCAGTTATTGCTTCTGTGTGAAATAACTCGACTGAGGAAGACACTGCCTCTCTCTTAGTAATTGTAGACTTAGTTTTAGAAAACTATCGAACCTCAATTGTAGAAACAATCTTGGCCGTCCAATTCTCATCAACCTATCCAACAAAGAATACTTTTCACCTGCTCCTTAATTAAAAACCATCGAATGAATTAACTTTATTCACCATTCGATAGTTTTTAAAACAAAACTATCGAATACTAAATAAAGTTAAAGTTGTTTTCATTTGATTACTTTAAAACACATTCGATGGTTTTCTAAGATAGAAAAACCATCGAATCTTTTTCTTTTCTTTTATCTTTTAATCAATACTCCTGAGCTCCTGGGTGTTTAAGTAATAGACTGTATCACTTTCTTCTGAGACGATAAAACAACTTGATCTTTTTAGTGCCGTCACCTAGTGCAACTGGTCTGGTTCACAAATGAATAACACTTGATCAATTCTTCTTCTATGTCTTTAATTTAATGCTTCTGATAAGTCCTTTGTCGTTCTGGTTGCTTCAATTAAATCACTGGAATCCCGTGGTACTTAACCCTAAATCATTCACATACTTCTGTCGTCTTGAATGTCTTGTTTCTTTTGCTGTCACTGAGGCTTGAACATTTTCATGAACTTCTTTCTGTGACCTGTTTACGGACTTCAAGAATACATAACGTATTTTGATTTTTTGAGTTTACCTTTTCTTCTTTGATTCTGGATTCCCGTGCTTCTGTTAATACTATTGTCTGTCTTGTCCTTTGTTGAGTTGTAGTTATCTCTTTTACATCTTATGTTACATTATGCTTTACATGAGTATTTTTAAAGTTTGCTGCTCAGACAACAAATACCTGAAATCTTTATAAGACCGTCGTCAAGATATTAGTAAAAGGCCGGCAAAAAATCCACCGAGGACCAGTCTCCTTCAGTTCTACAAAATACAAAGTTGAATAACTTGTTTTAAATAAAAAGATTTGAGATAATAAATTTAAACAACTGCAGATTTAGAGTGTTCAGTGTCACTCCTAAGAACATCACAGTCGAGTTGCTTATTAAATAGTAAGGTACAATGATGTTCCGCAACATTTATTCAGAGGCAATAGTGCGAAAAACAGGGTACATTTTATTCATCGATAGTAAAGATACTAACAGGTTCAGATCCATCGAATAAATATTAAACTGTTTAGAAATATAACTCATAGTTACCTCTACCTTTTATTCGTCGATATCCAGGTACTCGAATGACTTCACGACAAATTTCACCTCATCTGTAAACAATGAAAATACATAAGCTAAATCAGAAAATTAACAGCAGAACATTAATAGCAGCACAATCCATGGATCAATTCATGATTTCGAATATTATGAAGAGAGATTTATACCTCAAACACTTTCGAGTACAAAGCCTACTTCGATTAAACCCAACTCAAACCCTAATTGAATCCCTCCACCATGCTTCAATTAACCAGTGCAAACCCTAATTTAACTCCTCAATTAAGCTTTGATTAAACAGCGCAAACCCTAATTTAAACCCTAATAGACAGAGAGTGAGAAGAGAGAAGAGAACCCTAATAGACAGAGAGTGAGAAGTGAGAAGCGAGAAGAGAGGATGAGAAGTGAGAATGAGAGAATGAGAGTGAGAGCGCGTGTTTTCCCCCAAATTTCCCCCGTCCGGTGTTTTCCTCAATTTCCCCAATTTCGTTTGCCGCTGGGTGTTTTTGCCCCAATTTCATTTTGCCGCTCACTGATATAATTTCTTTTCTTTAAACAAAATTATTCTAATAAGTTTGATATTAAATAATAATTATAATTTAATAATTTAATTATTTTGTTCTTACAATCTATTTTTAAATCTATTGTTAAAATTAGTTTTGCAAGCTGTTACTTTCTCTAATAAGCTTTTTATTGGTTTTAATCAAAATTTAATGTTTTTGATTTTTTTTTAAAAACCTTTTCTAATATAAATTGATTAAAAACATTTTATAAATATAAATAATTCAATTATTTAACAGAATATTACTTTTATAAAAATAATAATTTTATAAAAATATTACTATTCAATGATTTTTTAAAAATTAATTACTTTTAAAGTGAAATAATTATTGAATTATTAATTTTAAATAAAAAATTCAAAATTAATAAACTAAGGTAACGCACTCACGTGTTACTCAGTTACAACACCTTTTTTTACAGCTAGAGTAACATGGGTTTATGGATATGGTAACACCGTTGTTGGAGGAATTTCGTAACAACACAAATCAGATGTTGCTGGAATAACGAAATATGAAAATAGGGGAATTTAGGATTTTTGGATGTTTGGGGGCTGAGCTCGTATGATGACTCCTCAGAAATTGAATAGAGAATGAGTTCTTTCTCTTCATCTTTCCCGAGTGTCAATTACCGTTTCATACAAGGTGCCTACATACCCTTTTATATAGGGATCAAGCCTCACGTAGTTCTTGGAAAACAAGTCATTGGATAAGCCCATAAATAGTCAGCGTTTATCCATCCACATCTCATTCCCATAAATAGTCCGGTTTTATCCATCCACATCTCATTTCCATAAATAGTTTGGTCTTCACACGTTTTCCTACAATCTCGCGGCATCTCCGCATTTCTTTCCATGATTTGAAGAATATCGTTTGGAGATATTTTCCGTTATTCGTTGATTGAGATTGATTCTTTCCTCGTTTCAGGGATAGGATATTACTTAGTGATAAAATAATTAATTATTAATTTGAATTAATAATTATTAAACGGAGAAATTTGGAATATGCCAAAACTATGATGTTGTAATAGGTCCAAAATTTCATAGCTAAGGTAACATGCAAGAAGGTAACACTCATACCCAGATGTTGTAAAAGGCCATCTATGGCGTAGTGAAAAAAGAAGTGTTGATAAATTAATAGGAAAAAAAAGAATAACGGTACCGAAATGGGGTACAAAATTTAGATGTAAAATGACGTGGACTGAATGATATATCAATTTAAAATATTTTAATTGGTAAAAATTATGTGAATACAAAGTACATTAATTTATAGTCAATCACATTTGTCATTTTGTAATTATTTTTGTATAATTAGCAACTCCATCGTTATAAAAAAAAGTACAGTAACTTCTAGTAATCCTCAGGGGTGGTGTCTGAAATCTATTTAGATTATAAAGGCTGTTGCCATTTTTGCTGTTAAATTACTAAGTTGTCCTTCCGTATTGTCTGTATTTACATGTTTATGCCACTTGACTACGTTGACAAATACTATCAATTCATTACAACCACATACTTTTGTATGTTTTATACGGCTGCTGCAGGCTTCTTTGAGAAGCTTATAATTTTCCCAAACATAGATACATACATGATTTTGAATTCTCAATTCAAATTTCAAAATACAAGATCTAAAAGTACATGCTTCTCTTTGTTCTCTCTCTCTCCATCGTTGTACATACATATTACTTTCAATTTCGAATTCAAATTTCCTCATTCTGATTGTAATCCTCTCTTTGTCTTTTTTTTAAACAGACTCAATTTGTATCTATAGCTTACTGATTTGTTTGTTTGTTTTTTTTTTTTTTGTAATTGTAGGCTCGACTTTGTAGATCCAATATTAAGTTTCTGAAGCTACTACTGATTTTTAAGGTTCGACTTTGATGTTATAGTGATGTTTTCTTGATGTTTGTGTTATCGCGAATATAGTGTTGTTAATATTAAGTTATGTTAATTTATTTGTATCATATTCGTATGGTTGCTATTGTGCAATTCATTTTTTGCTTAATTTATTTCATCAAGTGTTGTTTGTATTTGCACTCAATGTGTTTGTTAAAAGTTTCAAATGAAACTTTAACTGATTTTATTGTAAAAATTTATGTTTCGGATGAGTAATGGAGCGTTATGCCACTTCTTTCTGTCTATCTCTCTATTTATGATTCAGATGATTGCATGTTCTCTTAGTTCCATTATTTGTAAGATTGTATTTGTGTTAGTATTTAGAGTTAGTACGAGTTTTGCTACCAATATTTATTAATTGTTCTCTCCGCATCATAAACCATTTTCATTTTTACAATTTCAGTTTTGACATTCTAATATTTCTATATATTACTGTGATTTGTTTTTATTAGATTCCTGGATTAGAAAAAGGCATGTTGATTGAATTGTAAGGTACGACTCAGATTGATGTTAGTAGTTCTGTAAATCAGTTTACAAAGATTGCAACCCTAACACTCATAATTTTGTGAATGTATTTTCCGTATTTACTTTCAGATGCCACTTGACATATTGACTTTATACGGTGAAGTGATCCCGACCTTTTGTTTTTTTTAATGTCCCATTCTTTCTAAGTTTTTGATGAATATTCTTAGAAAAGTTTTTTGTTCTTTTTCAGATTTTGTATTTTGTGATCAAATGAAGGTAATATGTATCTCAACGGGACTTGCAGTTGTAATTGACGTTCCAAGAGACCAGAAAACATAATTGGTATGCTTTATTTTACTGTTTTATTAATTTACATTGATTTTCCCCTTAAAATTTTGTGATGGGTACTTTATTTTTGGCTGACCATACTTCCTATTCAAATTCAAATTTCAGGCTTACAACTCTCTTTTTATGTACTCGATTTGAATTTATCCATTAGTGAATGATGAGATTAGGTATTTGGTTTATGTCTCAATTATTTCACTAAGTGTTTGGTATAATGCCCGAAAAAACTAATAATTTTTTAATACAAATGTCACAGAATTTTACAAATTAAAATTGTTCAATTTGTTCTCTCATTTTTTGATAGGTTAAATTATATGGACTATGGCGATATTGTTAACACGTAATGAAGTTTACTTCACAGGTGATATAGATTGTTCCTCTACTCATTTTGAGGTATTAAAACCCCTTTTTATGTATTTTCAAAAAAATTCATAGCACATGTGGTTTGTTTCATGTTTTGGGGTTAATCTTTAAAAACAATTACTCTGGAAAGCATTAGTTGATGTATTAATCTATTTAGATATTTTAAAGGCTGTTGCATTTTTAAGTCTTTTTCCTAAGTGATTGTTATATTATGAAGAATGAATGTGTTGTGAATTATGATGAGGTATTTTCAGGAACACTATGATGATTTAATTATTTGCCCTATAACTGTTTGTTTATATTTGTAAGTGTTAGGTCCTGATATGTTTGTAGAAGGGGGGTTGAATACAAACTGTACCGTTTTATCGAATTTGTTCGGTTCGTGATTTAACAATTCAAGAACAAATAAGTGCGGAATAAAATGAAACAAGATTCAAGTTAAATATAAAATATATTAAACTTGAAGGGTGTTGCAAATACAGTACAGATTACAAGGTTTGAATCTCAAACTATTTAAAACAAATCTAGAATAAATTCGACATGAATTTATCTATTTTTGTAATAAAAAGATCGAATATTAAAAACTAGTTCGAGATCAAATTCTAGGGATAATGATCCGCTAGATTGTCAAACAAGTACAAGTAAATAACTTCTAGTGGTTTGGATTTAACAATAATGCTAGAAATGATTTACTGTAAAAGATTTGAGCTCCGGCAGTTGTTTGGTGAAGACAGAGAGAGAGAAAAATGAAATGTTAAAGTTTGGCTTCTGTCTTTCTATTTTATGATCAAGTGTTCTTTTGAATGATGTACGCCTTTTTTATATATATAGACAACTACACCTCACTTTTTGATCCACTGCCTTCTTTTCATTTATGTACGCACTTTTCCTATTTAATACTACAAGTACTCTCGGTAGTACTATCTAATGTATTGGTAGTACTAACCAAGGATAGTACTACTAGTATATTTAGATAGTACTACTAGTATTAATTAGATAGTACTACTAGTATATTTAGATAGTACTACTAGTATTAATAGCTTTTAATTAACTCTAAATTAATTACCTTACTAATTAATTTACATAATAAATTAATTCTTATAGAATTAATTTAATAAATAAATTAACCAATAAAAGTAAACTAATTAAAAGAGAATTAATTAAAGTCTATTTTATTTTATTGTCTCACTTTTAAAAGATGTACGCCACTTTCTTTTTATAACAAAAATCAACCAACTTTTGTTAAGTATAAAAATGTACGCCCTTTCTTAAAATGAGTTCATAGTACTACTAAATAAATTGGTAGTACTAACTAAGGATAGTACTACAAGTGTACTTTGATAGTACTACTAGTTTAGAATTAATTCTAATTTAATTTATTGAATTAATTAATTTAACAAATAAATTAATTCTGAGTGAATTAATTTATAGATTAAATTAATTAATTTCTAGTTTAATTAATTTAAGGAATAAATTAATTCTGATGGAATTAATTTATAGTTTAAATTAATTAACTTCTAGTTTAATTAATTTAAGGAATAAATTAATTCTGATGGAATTAATTTATAGATTAAATTAATTAACATATAGAATAAATTAAAAGAGATTTAATACTAAATCAGAGAACCACTGAAATTGATGACAAACTTCCACTGACTGATGTTGACACTCGATGTACTGTCTGGTTCATGAGCGACAAACTTCAATGACGGTTCTTCATCTTTTGACTTTAAGTTGTGGTCCATCTTCTTTTCCCCTTTAACAAACTCTGTAACCTGTACGCTTCCTGTCACACTTCTGAAATCTCTGTCACTTTAAATAGATCCACTTTCTTGAATACTTCACCGAGGCTTGATCAAATAAATGAACTTCTTCCAGTGTAGAATAACTTCAAGTCTGTAGATGACTTTAATCTTCATTCTTTGACAGATATAATCTTCTGAGATTCCTGTGACATCTGAACTAATATTTACTTATTACATTCTTGTTTAAGTTGAGTAGAATCCTCGAATTACAAATAGGCTATAGCATATGCCTTTCAATCTCCCCCTATTTGTTTGTTAGAAAATAACAACCAAATACCTAGAGGATCACTCAACTAAAACCAAGAAAAAGATAAGACTCTTAAACCTAAGTAAATACTAGAAAGTTCTGGATCAAATATGACATTTCCAGATTTCACCAGTAAAGATAAATACAAGACAGATGTTCCTCTAGACTGAACATATGATAACATCTAACCTGTCTTGATTTACCTAAGCTCTATACATATAACATTTACAAAACAGAGCTAATTACCTTTACTCCCCTGAAACTCCCTCTTTACCTTTTATATCTTTTTCAGCTCCCTTTTACTGGATTCTCCAAAATTCTCTAGAAACTTCTCCCCCTTAGTTGAGGAATTCTCTACAGATTTAAGTTTATGAGTATCTGAAGCCAGTAGGAGTTGAGATAGTTGATGGAGTTGATCTTGGGAAGTAAATTTGTCTTCAATATTTCCTTGAGCAGTCCTAGCTGATTGTTGACAGAGGTGGAAGAAGAAGACCGTTCAACCACTTGTGCTTGCAAAATTTCTTTATCAGCCTGGGTTCTGAATAGATGTTCCTGTAGATCAGCTATGTGAGCTAACTACATTGCAGTGTATGTGTCTGTGTGTGCACTCACTTGAATTTCTCTTGTAAGTGTATCACTCATCTCACGTGCATGTGTTTCACTCAGTGTTTGACTCTTATCACTCAACATTAGCTGTCTGTTTGCTCCTTTTTGATCAGTACCTGCATTGAAACTCACCCTAGCCTCTTCAAGAGAGGTCAGTGGTGGTGCAATGGGAGTTCGCAAATCCCGATCCTCAATCATGTCTATCAAATCACTTGGATTTGAAATCTGAATTGCTTCAGTGATAGACTGACCAAGTTGCCTTCCACTTTCTCCAGATAAATCTGCGAGTGGAAAATCCCTTAGGGAGCCAGAGGTGTTCACTCTGGGAGGGGAGAAAATGATTCTATTTGATTTGGCAAAGAATCAAATTTTCCCTCAGATGCCTATGAAGGCACTTCTACCGTAACAATGGTAGGCACTGTAACCAGTTGCAGGTGCTCTGCTTTCACTGTGTCCTGAGTTTCATCTAATGAAATTGTTTTCTCCCATTGTGAGTAATGAGAGTGTGCTTGACTCAGTACAAAGTGCCATGGCCCTATGGCGAATTTCAATAGATTCATTCTGTTGAGAGAATGTCTCTAGATACAGTTCATTGGCCATTTCAAAGTCCATATCCTATTGAGAGGATACAGATGGGCTGACAGATGCCTCAGTATATGTTGAATTTCTTTAGAGGAGGCAGAGCTGTGGGATCACTCACTATTTCAATCAAAATACTTCTTTATTTAACATTTGATTTCTGTTCAGGCTGAGAGGTCAAGTAATTAAGTTGTAGACTCATTGTTTGGCTCTAAGACCTGGGATAGAGATTGTGGATCTACAATCCCTTGGTCAGCCCTAACAACCACTTGGGTTCAGCAACCGTAGAAGAAGTGGATTGAGAGATAGAAAGTAATACCTGAATTGGAATTGGCACTGAATCTCCAACTAAGCAAGAGCTAGATCAAAAATACTATATACAATATATTTATACAAATAACTAAGATAAATAGAAAATAAAAGATAATAAATAATAAGCAATAAAAATAAAATACAATAATAATAAAAAAAAACATATTTACATGAAACTATTTACATGCAACTAAAGAAATAAACTGAATTAAAATACAATGCAGAAAGTATTTACATGAAACTAAACAAGAATAATTGAATATTTTAAAATAAAAAATTTTCAATAAAAATAGATTTCTCTACAATTTTAACTTGTAAAATTTGAGAAAAATATTTTTAAAGAAAATAATTCATCTTAACTTACTCAACCTAAGAAGCTTAACAATTAGACAAGACATGTCAATAATCTACAATCAACATGCAAAAGAGAAATTGAGATGATAAAATAAATTTACAAGTGATTTAAAAATATATACAACAAATGAACACTTGTAAATTTAATTAAGAACAAACATAAAAATAAACAGAGTTAATCACTAAAACTATTTAACATACCAATTTACCAACCAATCTGGTAAACATGGATTCATCAAGAGATTTAGTGAAAATATCTTTTGTTTGTTCCTCTGTGGGTACAAAGAGTAACTCCACAGTACCATTCATGACATGCTCTCGGATAAAATGATACCTGATGTCAATGTGCTTTGTCTCTTGTGATTATGCCATCTTCATCTAATTTATTTCTGAATACCCACCGAGTACCAACTACTTTCTTGTTCTTTGGTCTAGGTACCAGCTTCTAAACTTGTTGTTGTTCAAATTGATTGAGTTCATCTTGCATAGCAATCACCCAATCAGGATCAGTCAGTGCTTCCTCAATTTTCTTTGGTTTCATTTCAGAAAGAAACCCTGAATAATGACATTCATTTTGAGTAGCACTTCTAGTTCTGACTTCAACACCTGGATCACCAATAATCAGCTCAAAAGATTTGATCTTGATGATTCGCCTTGTTCTACATTATGGTGTTGTGAATGACTAGTTGACCCTTCATTTCCTCCCCCTGAGTTGTTGGCAGATTGTCTTGGTGATTCTTTTCCAGTGTTAGTGGTATCTCCATTGTAACCAATGTTTCCACCACCATCACTCTCACCATTATCATTGTTATCACCAGCAACAACCTCAGGTGGATTCTTATCATCTGATTCTGAATCTGACATTTCATCAAACTTCAGTTTCTCAGATGGATTTTCTGTTTGGATATTAGGGAGTTAGGTGTCATCAAATGTAACATTGATGTTCTTATTGACTGATAACATTTCTTGATTTCAAACAGGCCATATCCTCAGTTATACCCTTGCTGTTATCTCCAAAGGTAAGCACTGGGCCAGCTTTCTCAACCAAATCTGATAGCAGGGCTCTATCTCCGGTCATATGCCTTGAACAGCCACTGTCAAGAATCCATATAACACGGTTTACCTGTTTAACTCCCTGCAATATCAAATTGATTAGACCTTCTTCGGAGCCCAAAATTGATTGGGTCCGGCATACTTAAAGAACTGGCCTTTGTCAGGCAAAACAACATTTTTAACTATAACTACTTCAACCTCTTTCACATAAGAGCGTTTCCATTTATAGCCAGCCTTAACACATTTCTGAGTAGGCTTAGGGATAAATGAATCCACTCTAGTATGAGGAGGACTAGTAGTCTTTGTTTTAACATGCTTCTTATTATTAACATGTTGACGTGGAGCAGTCTTATCACTAGATACATGCTTTTTATTAAAGAAAGCATACATAACATTAAAAGCACAAGACATGCAATTACTCACACCACATGCTTTATGAGAAGAATTAATAGCAGGCATGTTCGTTCTACAGTTGTTTTGATCCAACTTATGGATATCTGATTTAGTCTTTTTAGTTGAAGCAACTTTGACTGGAATATCAGATATACACTTTTTGGACTGTTCAACTTCCAAAGCCATATCTTCTTCACGAATCTCTTCAGCAATGATTATAGAGTATTCATTCATAGGCTCTGCCTCAGACTCCCTACAGAAGGGTGTTTCAATACCCTTAAGTATATATGGAACAACCTTTCCTTCAGATTTGTATCTACAAGGGGAATTAATTCCAAGCAGTCCAATAGCCTCATTATAATCATACCCTATACTGACATGATTACCAACAGCTTGCTTATTGAGAATTTCTTTAGCAGTCTTACAAGAACTGAAATAAGCATTAGCTTTGGTCTTAAGCTCACTAATCTGATCTTTGAGAATGGTTTCCAGTTGAATATAACATTTAACCCTATTCTCAAGAAAAGCTACCTTATTAGTAAGTTCATCTTGATTGATATGCACTAGTTTTAAATCTTTTATTTCCTTTTCAAGATTTGTGTTTAAAAGATTTATTCTATCATTTTCAGTGCGTGCAGAACTTATGGTGCCACCAAGATGATAAATCATTTCAGCGTCAGTAAACTTTACCTCAGACATGTCTGGTGAAGATAACATGGAATCAAAGAGTTTGCCTCCTTTTGCCACAAGTGCAAGATTTCCAACTTCTTCATCTTCACTGTCTGTATCATCCCAGCTCTTCCCTTCAGCAACATAAGCCTTCTCAATCTTATTCTTCTTGCTAGAATCAAATGAGTTCCTTATCACTTGCCTTGGCTTTTTACATTCAGTAGCAAAGTGACCCAACTCATTGCAATTGTAGCATCTGATTGAGCTCCTCTCCACAGTTCCAGTTTTGTAGCCACCCCTTGTGCCACTTGAAGATGAGGAATCACCTCTCTGAAACCTGGGCCTGAACTTAAGATTGGGATTCCTCTTGAATCTAAACTTCCCAAACTTCCTGACTATCAAAGCCAAATCACCATCCTCCAGCTGATCAAGTTCTTCTAAAGAATAGAAGTCACCACCAGATTGATCAATGGATGTTAATCCATATTCAGCATCAATAACATTCATGTTAGAACTGGAAGGTTGAACAGCCTTCACTTCCAATTTCTGTGGGACTTCAGCAGTCAATTCAGTAGTGGTACCAACAATCTTCCCAGTTCCATACAGCTCCCTCTGTTGAATCTGCTCCAGCTCATAGGTCTTCAGAACACCATACAATCTCTCCAAAGCAATCTCATTCATATCTCTTGCTTCTCTAATTGCAGATATTTTGTGCTCCAAATGAGGTGGAAGTGTAAGAAGGAACTTCTTGTTAATCTCCTTGTTGGTGTAGTGCTTCCCATTGAGATTCAGATCATTGATTAATTTGTTGTATCTCTCAAAAACCTGAGAGATACCCTCACCAGGGTTTGATCTGAAATGCTCATATTGTGAAGTGAGAATTTCCAGCATATTCTCTCTAACTTCCTCTGTCCCCTCATTGATTATCTCTATGGTTTCCCAAATGTGTTTGGCAGTATCACAGTTTAGGACATGATTATGCATGATAGGATCAAGACAATCAATAAGGATCAGCTGTAGACAGGAATCCAAGGTAACATCCTCTTTTTCACCAGGAGTGAAATCCTTGGGATCTTTAGGGTACATCCTAGCAGCCCTAGTAACAATGTTACCCTCTTTTAATTCTTCCTCAATAATCATAGGAAGTTTTGGTCCATTCTTCATCACATCAATGTATTTAGGATTTGCAACCTTAAGAAATAGGAGCATTTTCTTCTTCCACATTGGATAATGCTCCTTGCTGAACATTGGGATTTTCACTGTACCCACTTTCTGTGTAGTAGACATCTTTTGAGATTTTTAGGAATAATAAAAAATCAGAGTTTAAGAAAAATCTCAAAACAATTGGATCTTTGATTTGTATATCAATCAAAAGGCTCTGATGCCAATTGTTAGGTCCTGATATGTTTGTAGAAGGGGGGTTGAATACAAACTGTACCGTTTTATCGAATTTGTTCGGTTCGTGATTTAACAATTCAAGAACAAATAAGTGCGGAATAAAATGAAACAAGATTCAAGTTAAATATAAAATATATTAAACTTGAAGGGTGTTGCAAATACAGTACAGATTACAAGGTTTGAATCTCAAACTATTTAAAACAAATCTAGAATAAATTCGACATGAATTTATCTATTTTTGTAATAAAAAGATCGAATATTAAAAACTAGTTCGAGATCAAATTCTAGGGATAATGATCCGCTAGATTGTCAAACAAGTACAAGTAAATAACTTCTAGTGGTTTGGATTTAACAATAATGCTAGAAATGATTTACTGTAAAAGATTTGAGCTCCGGCAGTTGTTTGGTGAAGACAGAGAGAGAGAAAAATGAAATGTTAAAGTTTGGCTTCTGTCTTTCTATTTTATGATCAAGTGTTCTTTTGAATGATGTACGCCTTTTTTATATATATAGACAACTACACCTCACTTTTTGATCCACTGCCTTCTTTTCATTTATGTACGCACTTTTCCTATTTAATACTACAAGTACTCTCGGTAGTACTATCTAATGTATTGGTAGTACTAACCAAGGATAGTACTACTAGTATATTTAGATAGTACTACTAGTATTAATTAGATAGTACTACTAGTATATTTAGATAGTACTACTAGTATTAATAGCTTTTAATTAACTCTAAATTAATTACCTTACTAATTAATTTACATAATAAATTAATTCTTATAGAATTAATTTAATAAATAAATTAACCAATAAAAGTAAACTAATTAAAAGAGAATTAATTAAAGTCTATTTTATTTTATTGTCTCACTTTTAAAAGATGTACGCCACTTTCTTTTTATAACAAAAATCAACCAACTTTTGTTAAGTATAAAAATGTACGCCCTTTCTTAAAATGAGTTCATAGTACTACTAAATAAATTGGTAGTACTAACTAAGGATAGTACTACAAGTGTACTTTGATAGTACTACTAGTTTAGAATTAATTCTAATTTAATTTATTGAATTAATTAATTTAACAAATAAATTAATTCTGAGTGAATTAATTTATAGATTAAATTAATTAATTTCTAGTTTAATTAATTTAAGGAATAAATTAATTCTGATGGAATTAATTTATAGTTTAAATTAATTAACTTCTAGTTTAATTAATTTAAGGAATAAATTAATTCTGATGGAATTAATTTATAGATTAAATTAATTAACATATAGAATAAATTAAAAGAGATTTAATACTAAATCAGAGAACCACTGAAATTGATGACAAACTTCCACTGACTGATGTTGACACTCGATGTACTGTCTGGTTCATGAGCGACAAACTTCAATGACGGTTCTTCATCTTTTGACTTTAAGTTGTGGTCCATCTTCTTTTCCCCTTTAACAAACTCTGTAACCTGTACGCTTCCTGTCACACTTCTGAAATCTCTGTCACTTTAAATAGATCCACTTTCTTGAATACTTCACCGAGGCTTGATCAAATAAATGAACTTCTTCCAGTGTAGAATAACTTCAAGTCTGTAGATGACTTTAATCTTCATTCTTTGACAGATATAATCTTCTGAGATTCCTGTGACATCTGAACTAATATTTACTTATTACATTCTTGTTTAAGTTGAGTAGAATCCTCGAATTACAAATAGGCTATAGCATATGCCTTTCAGTAAGATTTTTTGAGGTATTTTATTATCTTTAAACATCTGATAAATAATGTGGTTTTAGTTTTATATATTCTGAATACTCTTTTCTTATTCATTTATATCACTCTTATTTTGTTTTTGATTTAACCTGCTTATTTGAATGAAACTTACTTCTATATTTGAATATTCTTATTATGTGATTAATGGGACAATGTTCTTCAATAAAGGATGATTCATAATTGAAAAGTGTTGTGACTTCCTTTATCTGTTTGTATTATAGTAGGATGTGTATTTACAGATCATGTTTATGTGTAGTTAGAAAATTAGTATACACCAACCCTGCTTTTTTGTTTAACTTTGCTCTGTCACTAACTGGCGTTGGTTTACATTTAAGTCTTTTTGGCTTTTTTACTGTTGATTCAACATTACAACTTGAAGTTAACCAATTCTTAGGCCAGTTCTTTCAGTCAGTGTATGTATTATCTTTGTACAGGTATTTACTTATAGATGGAAAGAAGAATAATATTCATATTGGTTCCGGCACAATGTTTCTTAGATACTTGAGGTAATATTGTCTGAGTTCTATATTGTAATCACATATTTTATGTACTCAAACTAGCCTCAGATACCTTTATTTTTTCATGAAATTTTCAATTTGTAAATCACTAACGCGCACTTCCTGTTGATATAATCCTAATAAATCTTTTCTTGAAGGCATGCTTAATTTTTATAATTTAATTACATATATACTTCAACACTCATGTAGAGAGCTCGGTCACCAGTTATTTGGCAGGTACCCCAAGTAGGCATAGTGTTCACACATTAGTATAGCCATGGTAGGAAGTATGAATATTAGATCATTATAAGACTCATAGAAAATATCCTTTTATATAAATGGATATCCTTTTATTTAGTTAAAAGACTTGAATTAAATATGTGGATCAATCATGCAGTTGGGGAAATTAATGAGAGAGTTGGTGAGGCCTCCTGAGAAGGAAATGCCAAACTGGTGAAAGAGTTTAGTTATTATAATGTTCAAGGCCTTCTCATGAGCTCACAGATACTGCTATCATGAGCTCACAGGGACTATTGGCCTTAGCGGGGTTTGAGGAGAATATGATGAATTTCACAAGCTGAAACAAGTATAAATGTTTTTTCTTTTGAAGTGGTGCTTTAATTTCACTATTTTGTGCATATTTTTTAGGTGTGTTCTTTATGTCAAAGCTGTATTTTTTCTATGTAAGTGTATGAAACTAAATGTTGAGTGACATTTTGTGAATAAGATACTCTTAATGATAACATGTTGAAATGCCGGAACTACACGGGAATACCCGGGACATCAAGGTTATGCGTTGGTCGTGTTTTCTTCTTTGCAAAGAGTTCTTTATGGCAAAATAGTAGACCACATGATGAGTAATAAAAAGATTTGGTTTGATGTAGTTCTATGTTTGGATAGGAATCTAATGCAATTATGATTATTTTCTTATTGAGGATGACCTTATGTTTTGCACGATCATTAGATATAAATTTAGTGGTTAATTCTCAGAATTTTCATATGTTGATTGATTTGTTACTACAAGTTTGGTTTTATATATGAGTAGTAGTTGTCTCAAGTTTGGCAGATGTACTGGATTTTGCTGTGAGCCATCATGATTAATGGGACTTGCATTCATATTTGGAGACTTGAAAAGGGACCTGCGCCAAATATATGCAAACTCTAAAATATACATCTCTTCAGTGTTCATGGATTGCATTTTTCAATAGGGTCCTGGATTGTCAGGGACCATTTATTTAACAATCTGTTTCTGAACCGTTGGATCAACATTTTGACGGTCAAGATTAAAAAAAAATAATTTATCACTCCGTGTATTTTTTCCGCGGAGCACTATTCCTTCGCGAAAATTTATCGCGGAACACTGTACCCGCTCCGCGATTATTTTCCGCGGAGGAGCTTCTGCAGTATAACTTCTCAGTGGAACAAGAAGGGTGCTTATCTTCTCAGAGGAGGTGAAAACCAATACTTGACATGTGTCCATGTTGTTGTTCATCGTTGTTTGTGCACTTGACACGCGTCCTCGTTACACACAAGCTGTCTGTCTACCGGTATTCAACTTGTTTCTACCCTTTATTTACAAAACAAACTCTGTATCTATCCTTCCAAGTATACACATAGCTAGCAAGTAATACTACAGAAGCTCCTTCGCGGAAAATAATCGCGGAGCGGGTACAGTGCTCCGCGATAAATTTTCGCGGAGGAATAGTGCTCCGCGAAAAAAATACGCAGAGTAATAATTTTTTTCTTTTTAATCTTGACCGTCGAAATGTTGATCCAACGGTTCAGAAACAGAATATTAAATAAATGGTCCCACTACAAGAAATTCGACATTTACCTACCAATTTTAAATGTAGATAAATATAATCTATTGGTAAGTAAATAGTTTTTACCTACCAATAGAATATTGGTAGCGATTGGTAAGTAAAGGATGGTGGAGAAAGAGTATTTACCTACATATATCTATATTGGTAGGTAAAATATCACGTGGAGCCCACTACATTGACTAATCAAGATTGAGTCAGCAGCTGATGTGTCATTAGTCTATGTGGCTATGCCGGTATACATGGCACCTAGTAAGCAATCTATGTGGCGCCTCGTCACCAATACACATGGCACGTCGTAACATGTACACATGGCACCTTGCAAGTGGTCCACATGTCATCTGACAAACGTTCCACATGTTTTCTCATATTTATCCACATGGCACCCAAGAATTATCATGGTAGCATTTTTAATGGTTACTAAATTATATTTGTTCTTTGTAAACTCATAAATTTAAATTTAAAGCAAAATAAATGTACAATTTTTTCTTAAAAATGTCACAAAAAGAACCTAAAAGGCTATTACAGTACTAGACGAGCTATTACAATACAAAATCAAACGGACTTTAAAGTATACAAAAGAATTTCATGAAATCTCTTTTATACAACTGAAAATTGGTCTATATTTCTGCACTAATTTCTAGATTCAGGACATAAACTTGTTCCATAAGTGTTGCATCTCCTCCGCTTCATAATTCTGTACAGATACTTGAAGACCATGATACCACTGAACAAAGCTAACAAGCCAACAACAAGTAATTTTGACGAAGAAACAACCTTAATCATCCTCACCTACAAAATAGATGTATACTCAAAGTAACAAACAAACACGTTAACTGTTGTAAAACTTTAAGCAAAAAAACAAATAAAACACAAATAATGCAAACTTTAAAGTATGATAATTGCTTACCCATCTAGATTGAAGGATCATAATTTTCAATGGTGAAAACTAACTAAACCAGAGTGCTATTGGATGATAGATCAAACTGCAACCATAATTATTAAACACTGAAATAAATCAAATCGATTCCCAATTAAAATTGTATAAAAAAACTAAAAAAATGTACCAACAAAATTAAAGCAGCATAAAAATATAAGATTATCACACACATAATTAGCCAAAACTTGTACTTTAATCTAACTTCAAACAATTCTAAATGGGATTAACAAAAACTTAGAATTTACATAGGATTCCACTAAAAAATACCAAATCATGAAACTTAATTTATGATAATAGAAGCCAAAAAACATACTACGTTGCAATTATGAACTGTGGACATAGGTTAATCATAGAGCATGTGTAGGGTCGAATTACCAAAACTAAGATCAAAACATCTGAAAATGATGGAACTCTCAACTCACGAAACCAAGTGACAATAACAATTATAAAGGATAGAATTTAAGAAGGAAAAAGATATCTTACTTCTGACCTCTGAGACGGGTTTTTCCATTGGACAATAAACATAGTTTTTGGTTCTTCAAAATCAAGATGCAAGTCAACATGGATTCAAGACGCAGATCCATGTTAAAAATGTTCCGCTGATTGACAAAAATGGGCTGAAAGAACCTTTGTATCCGGAATAGATAAGGCGGTTAAACAACTTTTAGAACCCGCTAATACTTCTCTGTCAAAAAGTTGAGCCGGATTTGTTCCCCCCTAAATTTTGGAAAATTTTCATGGAGTGCCATAAATTTCAAATTTCTAAATTTTATGATTTAATGTACTAATTTACAAATGAATACTCGGATATATAATAAAAAATATTGTACGTTTACAATTTTTTTTTAATTTTTTAATAATACTATACAGGTTGTTTTGAGAGTTTTTTTAGAAATATCTAAGTCTAGAATTTTTTTTGCAAAAATATTATTTTTTAGAAACATATATTACAAAAATATTAAATTTTTGAAAATATTTGTAAAAACGCCTGCAACTTTTAAATCAAATTCACCTCAAATGAAACTAAAAGCAACTTCAATTATTTTTTTTAGAAAAAAGTAAAAATATGTTGTATTTAGTTATTTTGATTGCAGACCGTATTTTAAAAATATTTTCAGAAGATTGTTAAATCGCAAAAAGACTTAAAACAAATAGTTTTATTGGTAATACACTTTCTTTGTTCCATAGTTTGACTTTTTAAAATCCATTTACATGAGTTTAACCAACAATTAAAAATATTCATTTTACAAATTACTCCCTCCGTTTCAAAATAGTAGTCCTGTTTTGACTTTGAGTGTTCAAATTGATCAAATTTTGACTGAAATTTATATAAAATGTATAATGAAAAAAATTAAGAAACTTATATCATTGAAAACTATGTACAATTTACTTTCAAATATATTTTCAAGTTTTTAAAAATTATAAATATATCATTTGTAATTTACGGTCAAAATTTAGTCAATTTAATCGTTCAAAGTCAAAACAGGACAACTATTTTATATCAGTTATTATACTGCGTTTACATTTGATATGAAGATTGAAATCAGAAATTAGAAATCGTGGTATAAATTATACGCATCTCCTCAGATAGATAATTCTATTTTAATTGAACTACAATTCCATATTCGCCCGCAATTTTTGCTTTTTCATGGTTAGCTTCTCTGTAACTCTGTAAGTAAATGTTGGTGATCCACGTCTTTGCTTCAGTCTTCACCCGCCGATTGCCATCAATTTTTTCCATAAATTTTTTTTTGAAATTTATTTGTTTATTGCATAAATTATGCCAATATTATGTGTATCTAGTTTTTAGGGAATTAAAACACCACTCCAAAATTAAGAATTCCACAGAAAAAATTCAGTTTTTATAATTTTTAATATTTTAATATTATTATAATGATGAAAAACTTTAAGACGGGCATTTTATCTAATATACTAGCTACTAATCGACATAATATATGAATAGCAATTAGACTTTTTTTTAAAATCTTCTAATAGCCTTAGATTTAAAGCTTTTAAATTCTCTGTCCCATGTTTTATTTATACAAAAAGAAGATAAGAGTTGAAAAAAACGCTGAACATTCAAATAAACAGATGAAGAGGAAAATTAAATATTAATAAAAAAATTATAAATTCATCTATATTCGGGATGACGGCGGACATGGCAATTAATATGAATATTCGCATCAATATGTATTTATTTATTTTAGGATTTCTTTTGACATGTCAGCATGTACATAATTGTATTCAAATAAAAGAAACAAAATGCAACTGAGTGCTAAAGTTAAATGAAAGTTCCCTCTTATATTTGAATAAGTAAATTTTTTTTATTCATCGTTATTATTGGCAACCAAGTCCGATAGTGAAAAGGGTGTATTTGCCTACTAATATTTTTGACAATTAGTTATTAGTAGATAAAAGTTGTATTTACCTACTAATTTATATTGGTAGAAGAATTATTGGTAGGTAAATATCAAATTTCTTGTAGTGTCCCTACAATCAATTGTCAGGACCAGGACTCTTTTCAATATAATAATTTGATCTTCAAATATAGTTGCAGCCTATTCCATTTGTAATAAGCGCACAAACATTAATATTTTATATATTTTACGTACTATTTGTATCGTTTAATTCTATTAGTAAGTTTGTTAACTTATGCTTACCGGCAGTGTGTAAATAAATTATAGAAAATGATGAATATTCCTTATTTAAAAAGAAAATAATAATTGTTTCTTCGCTAGAGCCTATATTATGTGCATTAAGATAATTAGCAAAAACTTAAAATTTAATATCAGGATCCCCAGCCTCTTTGAGGAGTGTGCATTCTGAAATTTTATAAATGAAACAGTTTCTTATGACATAAAAAAATAGATATAATTATTAAATTACAAATATAATATCGAAAAAAATTAAAATTTTAATGCTGTTGAGGAGCGGGCAAACATACTTGTTAGAATAACTACTCCTAAAAATACATAAATCTCTATACAGTTTCGGGGTTATCAGGCCCATCTTTCTGTAGCTTCTAATCTCTATACAGTTTCTTTGAATTTTAAATATTGTCAACCGGTTTTTGGGGTTAATAATCAAGTGAGTCATTAAAGTAGGCTCAATGTA
This sequence comes from Heracleum sosnowskyi, assembly GCA_030848705.1. NCBI lineage: Eukaryota > Viridiplantae > Streptophyta > Magnoliopsida > Apiales > Apiaceae > Heracleum > Heracleum sosnowskyi. The sequence continues at coordinate 120,313,402 of CM061241.1, forward strand.
TCAAGTTGGTCACTGAACTGAAAACGGTATCAATAAGGTCATTAAAGTAGATTACGGGTACATTTGATTAATTCTGCTAAATTTTTGTTAACGGTAAATGATGATGTGTTTAGTATAATCTGATGTAGGAATTCAGAACACTTTATCGGATGCTTGCCACATCAGATTATATTAAACACATCATATTATACTAAACACATCATCATTTACCGTTAACAAAAATGTAACATAATTAATCAAATGTACCCGTAACCCACTTTAATGACCTTATTGATACCGTTTTCAGTTCAGTGACCAACTTGATACATTGAGCCCACTTTAGTGACTCACTTGATCATTAACCTGTTGTCTTATCAGCCCTATAAGTTTGAAACTTGAGGCAACCTATAACCCTATTATCGACCTATTCGCGTAACTCTATAGGCAACCGATTCTGGATTTATCGCGAGATCTAGACCTACCTAGACCATAAAAAGATATCAAGTCCCAACAGGTAACTACTACCAAATGTCCCATAATGTTATGATCGTTGATTTGCATTTCGTAAATTCCTTGATAGGTAGGGCCGTTAGCGAACAGAATCGTTCGTGAACAAAACTCGAGCTCGGCTCATTTTAGATGGACTCGGCTCGGTTCGTTTACTAAATGAACACGAGCTTGAACATGAAAATGTGTTCGGTTAGTAGATGAGCTCGAGCCGAGCTTTACACCCGTTCGACTCGAACTCGGCTCGTTTTGCTCGGATCGGCTCGAGCTCGGCTCGAACTCGTTAAACTCGGTTCGATTCGTTTAACTAATTATAAATTTGTGAATTTCATAATATCCTTAATAATTTGAATATGTTAAATAAAACTTAATTGCGATCTATTTTAGTTATTTTGTGGTTGAATAGGGAATTGTATTTGTTAAATATAAAAGGTATAACATCAACGTACTATCAAAAGTTAAACTCTTTATATCCAATCCAAATTAGTTTTACATTATTAAAATTTATAAGTTGCATTCATAAAATTACAAAATAAAGTGAGTAGAGAAAGAAAGTTTGTCTTATTAATTTATTACATAATATTATTTAAAAGTGGCTCGTACCTCTTAAAATTGAGGAGAAAGATGGGACTTTTAGTGAATTTAAGGTTAATAAGAGTATCTTGGAGAAAAAAAAGTTGTAAACCTCCTCAAATTTCAAGTTAAGAGCCAAGATAAAGAGACTCTTAGAAAGACTCTAAGTTAGTGATAAAATTGTTTTATTTTAACTATTGTTATTAGGTGAAGTGAGTAAGGTTTGATTACTCATAAATACAAATATTAACCTAATATGATTACTAAAAGAAAATAAATTAACTTTTAGTATTAAAATTCAAACATAATCATGTATTCTTAAGATGTGATTTTAGGCGTGAGATTGTAAATCGAGTAAGTTATTTTAAAAATTGGATTTGGTTCAGTATAAAAGTACGAACTATAAGTGAACAACTCGACTCGACTCAAGTTCGGTTTGTGTTCGGCTCGACTCGAAATGTTCGTGAACAAACTCGTGTTCGGCTCGTTTATTAACGAACCGATCTTGAACATCACTTTTTGTTCGATTACAAAACTCGGCTCGACTCGGTTCATTTTAAAAAAAATCAAACTCGACTCGATTCGGACAAAACTCGGCTCGACTCTGTTCGTTTTCAGCCCTATTCCCTGTCCTTCCTTTATCCAGACGTATATTTGATCTGCAGCGGAGGCGAATTCTTACCGTACACTTAATTCAGTCGAGGGACTAAACTCACCTCCAATCCTATAAATTAAGAAAATTTGCTAAATTTTGTTAAAACATACTGTACATTCGGAATCTCAAAATGGGGTATAGTTTTAGTGACTAAAACTAAATCTTCATATTTGGAGTTTTATTATTCATCCCTCATCTTATTAAATAATCTTTTTTATTTCATAACTTTTTTTTTTAACTCTTACACACATGCTAATAAACAAAAATAGGAATAGAGATGAGGAATGGAACTTAAGAAAGTTTTGAAATAAAAAAAGAATGTGAGAAATTTTTTGAGAAATTTTTATTTTTAGTAAATTTTTGGGATGGGGATGAGAGCAGTGGCGGATCCTGATCCGAACTTAAGGGGGGTCAAAAAAATTTAAGGGGGGTCAAAAAAATTTAAGGGGGGTCAAAATTCTATAAATTAGGGTCAACTTATTTACATAACCTGAAAAAATATATATAGATAACTAAAAACAAAAATTTAAGGGGGTCAGTTGACCCCTCTTGCCCCTATTAGGATCCGCCTCTGGATGAGAGTTCCGATGTGAATGCTCTTCGAGTTATTTTTTATACACAGGCGGCCTCAGAGTTGGAATTTGAATAAAATGATGAAAGTCTTCGTGCATGCATGTATGATGTATGGCTATAGACTATAGTGCTTAGAGATTGATTGTATATATTAAATGAAATTTGGAAGCCTTCATGTAGAGGGCACATATGTCCCGTCAACTTTACGAAGTTGATAGAGTTGTTCCTGATTTATTGATTCCATCAGAATATTTATACTCATCAGGTCGACCAAAGAAGTTTATGACCGCAGTTTATATATGGATACCCAAAAAGGTAAGAAAAATGTAACACTTGCGAACCCTTGCGGAGTTTTCTGTAAATGAACATAGCTGAGTCGAGTTTTGTCCGAATCGAGCCGAACTTGATTTTTTTTTTAAAATGAACCGAGTCGAGCCGAACTTTCTAATCGAACGAAAAGTGATGTTCAAGATCGGCTTATTAATGAGCCGAACACGAGTTTGTTCATGAATATTTCGAGTCGAGCCAAACACAAACCGAACTCGAGTCGAGTCGAGTAGTTCACCTATAGTTCGTACTTTTATACTCAACCAAATCCTATTTTTAAAATTACTTATTCGATTTAAAGTCTCACACCTAAAATCACATCTTAAGAATACACGATTATGTTTGAATTTCAATACTAAAAATTAATTTATTTTCTTCTAATAATCATATATATTATGTTAATATTTGTATTTATGAGTAATCAAACCTTACTCATTTCACCTAATAACAATAGTTAAAATAAAACAATTTTATCACTAACTTAAAGCCTCTCTAAGAGCCTCTTTATCTTGGTTCTTAACTTGAAATTTGAGGAGGTTTGCAATTTTTTTTCTCCAAGATACTCTTATTAACCTTAAATTCACTAAAAGTCTCATCTTTCTCCTCAATTTTAAGAGGTACGAGCCACTTTTAAATAATATTATATAATAAATTAATAAGACAAACTCCCTTTCTCTATTCACTTTCTTTTGTAATTTTATGAATGCAACTTATAAATTTTAATAATGAAAAACTAATTTAGATTGGATATAAAGAGCTTAACTTTTGGTTGTACGTTGATGTTATACCTTTTAGATATAACAAATACAATTCTCTATTCAACCATAAAATAACTAAAATAGATCGCAATTAAGTTTTATTTAACATATTCAAATTGTTAACGATATTATGAAATTCACAAATTTATAATTAGTTAAACGAATCGAGCCGAGTTTAACGAGTTCGAGCCGAGCTCGAGCCGATCCCGAGCAAAACGAGCCGAGTTCGAGTCGAACATGTGTAAAGCTCGGCTCAAGCTCATTTACTAACCGAACACATTTTCATGTTCAAGCTCATGCTCATTTAGTAAACGAACCGAGCCGAGTTCATCCAAAACGAGTCGAGCTCGAGTTTTGTTCACGAACGACTCTGTTCGCTTACAACCCTATAATCTTAGGGATTGTTTGGTTCAGGAAATGGTATGCGATTGAAATTAAGAATGGTACGGTGTTAATGTATTATTTTTGATATCGTGTGTTTGGTTGAAGGCTGGAATGAATATGTTTGATTTAAAATATTTTTGAGTTATTAATTTTAAATAATTTAATTATTAATTTAATATATTTTTGCATCATTAATTTATTTTGTGTTAAAAAATTATATTTAATGACTTCAATATAGATGAAAATAGTAGAAATAAAATAATACCCCATACCCACCTCCCTCCTACGGTATCAAAAATCCTGATTTGAGTAATAGATTTTTAATTAAATTTTACTCAACCAAATACGAGGTATGAGATTAGAATAAACAAAACCCATACCTATCAGAATTATTCCAACAAAACTACCCCTTGCTCGTTTTACACCGCTCAATATATAATTAGTTCACGAATTGTGTTAATTATTCACATATAAATTGTCTTTACTTTTTCGTTATGTCTTATGCAACTTCCTCAAATGATTCAATCTTTTTGATGAATTTTTGATAATGCTAAAAATAAATAATATATTGTTGTTTTAACTTCAATTTTGAATCAACCGAGAGTTATTAATTTTAGTCAATTGAATAATAAGAAATTGTTGTTCTAAATTAAATTTTTGAATCAATGCACTTACAAGTTGTTACTTGAATCCCTTCCGAATACCTAAAAAAAATTATTAATTTTTTGAAAATCAATATAAATTACTACTAAAATCTCTAGGGCCATCATTTTCATTTGAAGATACATGCAATTTCTTTCAAGGATACTTAAAACTTTATTTTATCATGCAATTAAAGTTTGAACATCTTATGTTACTAATTGCATCTCCTCCGATCCGTTTCTCTATCTAACATTCTAATTATTCCTTTGATTAAATGGGAAAAAATGACTTAAGGTCCTATTCAGCCTATTTTTCACTCTATTTTATTATGCGTTCAACGAATTACTCTGCTCATACAATAGCTAGAGACGCAGGTTCAAAGTCTATTAGCGATGAATGGTTTAAAACATATTCCTTCCTTATCCCCTCTGTCCCCTGAGTTCTTTACTAGGGGACGGGGCTCGACACACATTTTCATAAATTATTTTAAATATTTTTTTTTTCTGAATAAAAATATAATGTTTAAATTTTTATTTAGAAAAAGAAAATTTTGAAAATAAGTTGTAGAATTATATTTTATAGGAGCCTTAAAATGCGTGCCAAGCAATGTAAAAAAACTGTAAAGAAATGAGAGGGACAGAGGGAGTAATTTCTTAGGCTAATTAATAAATTTTATGTTGGTTCCAGAAAAAAGAAAGGAAAAAAAATGACTTTCAAATTTTTGTTGTATTTTATAAGTTTGAAAATCATTTTTTCTATACTAGTACACTTATTTAAATAACTTCACCTCAATATATAGTTATTCATTTATAAATATATATAGCGGAAATTTGGTCAAATCAACTTAAAAATTATAAAATAATCATTTTATTGAAAAATAAGGAGGTACATTGAACTATAAATTCAAATGTTTTAAAGTAAAACTCTGTTTTGTAGTTAGGATGGTCCTTCTAATGAGTACCTTTTTGGCGGTCCTTACTCCTTATACAGAAATTACACCGTTGAGTTTAATCATAGTTTATAAATAAATGTAATTTAGTCCGATTATCAAACACTTCCCTCCCTCCTCCCCCACCATAAAAATGAGGGTTCAATTCTTATTTCTAATAATAAAGCTACAAATTTTTTATCAAAAATTGAAAAAAGTTACCAAATTGTAAAAGAGCGTGTGTTCTTTATGAGTACGTCTTATAGTTTATTTGCAAGTTACTTTGACCAGCTTGCGCAACTTGACTAATTCTGATTCTCCGTTTATAAATTCATTATACACAGCTGAAATCGAACCTGGGACCTCAGATATGGTTTTATCCAAAGATCCTCAACTAGATGAGACACCGGTGCGGGGCGTAGATACCCGTCTCTTTCATTAACAGAAATCCGTGATTTATGATGATCTTGGCATGAATTATAGTTCGTAATGTTTAGTTCTCAAAATTTTTGTGTACTTACTCGATGAATTTGTATTTGTACGGTTTAATTTTTAGAAGAAAGTAAATTAGTGGAAGAAATAAAAAGTTACAATTAAGTTCGATCTGTAATTATAAGTGAATTGGTTTCTTCTCCGTCTTCAATTTCAAAATGCAGGGAAGGAGATTACAAATGAATCTCCACTCTATTATTTCCCAATTAAGAACCAGTCGCGCCAAGACAATAATTTCATATATATACAAGGCGCACGTCCATTTCAATTCCCTGCTCTATAAACAACTCAATTTGTCGGAACCTTCAAGTTGTAAGGCCAAGTGTAAGATATTTATAACTTCTTAGTTTTAACCAAATCTCTTTACATAGTTCACAAGTGTGCGTCCCCATTTGTAATTCAAACTTCTTTTCACTTAAAAAAGAACAAAAATATAAAGATCCTAAACAATTTTATCTATAAATAGCATGACATGTAACCATTTACTTCCATCACAAACTAGCCCTTTAATTTCCCTTTAAAAGCTCATAATTCAGAGACTATAAACTATGGCTTCAAAGGTTCTAGCATCAAGCACCACTCTTCTTTTGGTCTTGAACCTTCTTTTTTTCACTCTCGTCACTTCTAGTACTCCTTGCCCTCCACCACCAAAACCTAAATCACCAAAATGCCCATGCACAACACCAACCCCAACCCCAAAAACCCCGGCAACACCTACTCCTAAAACCCCGGCAACACCAAGTACTCCAAAATCTCCGACAACGCCAACCCCAACCCCAAAATCTCCAAAATGCGACGGTCTTAAATTGGGTGTTTGCGCTAATCTTCTGGGAGGTTTACTTGGTCCTATCCTTGGAACCCCAGATAAGGAGCCATGCTGTAGTCTTCTTCAAGGTGTTGCTGATCTTGATGCAGCTGTTTGTCTTTGCACCGCCCTTAAAGCTAATATCTTGGGTATTAACCTTAATTTACCGATTACTCTGAGCTTGCTGCTTAACTATTGCGACAAGAAAACTCCCGATGGCTTCAAATGTACCTAAGTTCCTATACATGTAAGCCTCAGTTTTCATGCCACTGATGTCTTTTTATTTGTATTACACTTCTGTTTTTATGTATGCAATCTTAAGTCATGTTTTGAATTGAAGAGGGAGGCACCTTGCCTTCTTTCAGGTCTGTAAGTTCGTATTGTGTCATTTTCCATTCAGTTCGCTATCAACAATAAATGTAATCTCGCGCTCCTTTTCCATTATCTACTTCAATATTCTTCTCCCATGCGTTTTCTGTAATGCATTATTATTCAACAATTCACGTAATTGTCTCACATCCGTTTACGCAGATTTAACAATACCCCTTGAGATTAATTCGATACATGTCAAAGTCTATATACCAAGAATCAACATAATATATAACTTAGCCTGATGCTTAAACCACCTGGTGCATGAACGTAGATTAATTAAGCGGTAAACCCTAATTCTGAAATTTCTGAACATCAAAGCAGAATCCTAGCACACACTGCAGTCTGCAAATGCAATTTCCTTCATTTATCTTTCTTGTAAAACAGAGCTAAGAAAACTATTGGCGATCATACATCATATCTATAACGACCTAGCTAGTTAGTTCTGTATCTATAGATATCCTAAAACAGAAGAAAACAAGAGACAAACTGATGAAGCTTAGCCAGTAGCCATAGCAGGATAGGAAGCAGAAAAATATGAAGCAGCTACTTCTCGACAATGTCAACTTGTAAATTAAGGACTGTGGCTGCGCATTGCGTCGCAGGTCATAGATTTATTGCTATAAATTCTTAAAAATTCTTAGGACGTAAGTTAATAATTTTTTGATAGTATTTATTACTATAATAAAAAATACAATCTAATAACATCTTCTTATTTAATTTATAATATTATTGATTAAGATAGTTATACAATTATTTTTAAAGTCTTTTATAAATAAAAAATGATTTAAAAATGATGTGTTTATATATATATATATACAATACTATTATATAATATACAATACTATTATATAATAGACGAAACATTATAAGTTTGGTTGTTGGGTATGGTACGTTGTGATTTTACTTAATTGCTATTTCGTGTTTTTACTTAATTAACCTTACTTATTTATAGAAATATATTATTAAATAATCATATTACATATTTATAATCAATTACCTTTTCCCCTAAAATACATTATTTTTTCTAACAAATTCCCTTCAAACATGACAATTACCTTTTTTAACTAAAACATGTTAGTTTTTCTATTTTTTCTTACTAAAATCCCTCATTTTCCAAAAATATCACGGACAAATCTTTAGTTATTTATTTTTAAACCTATAATATTATAATTATTTTTTAAAAGTTCACATATTTTAACATGTCTATTTATTTTTCTTAACAAATGCAATCACTAAAAATATTAAAATATAAATATTAAAATACGTATTTATAACAAATTACTCTAAAACATATTATAGATTTTTTCTAACAAAGTCTCTTATTTTCTAAATATATCACGGGAAATTGTCTTTTTGAATTTATTTTTTCTATTTTTCTCACTAAAATTCATTTTTTTCCCCAAAAATATCATAGGAAACCCTTTACTTATTTATTTTAAAACGAATTTAAATACTTTTAATTATTAAATTTTAAAACCTCATTTTCCAAAAATATCACGGGCATTTACCTTTTTAAACTAAATATATGTTACATTTTTTCTTACTAAAACCTCTCATTTTCGGACAAACCCTTACTTATTTTTTTAACAAATACAATTAATAAAATATTAAAAATATAATAATAAAATAACAATTAACAATCCGTGCATCACACGGGTTTTAAGCTAGTATATATATATTAGTGTTATGACAAAAAAGAAATAAGAAAAGTAACCTTGCACATTGTGAATATAATGATTTAATTGCTTGTATGTGCAAATATGAAAAAGTAAAAAAATAATAAAATTGTTTGCATAAGATGAAAATGTTAAAAATAATAATAAAATTGTTTGAAGATTCATGAACACATAGAATTGAATAAAACAAAAAATAATTTAAAAACAACTTAAAATTATACTACATAAAATAAGAGTTTAGGATATAATAATTATAATACATGAAATAGTGATTTAGAATTTAATATAATTTAATTTAGATTAAATAATTATATTTTTAGAAAAATTAAATATTTTAGATTAAATAATTATAAAAAAGGTGCGAACAAAAAAAAATGTGAACCAAAATTTTGGTGTAATGTTAAAAAGGGTAAAGGTTATAAATTATTGTAGTCTCGATATATCCAATCTGGTTTATACCGAGAATGGTAATATTATAATATATTACCATTCTCGGTAGCCAGAATATTACCATTCTTCTAATATGATTATTAGAAGAAAATAAATTAACTTTCAGTATTGAAATTCAAACATAATCGTGTATTCTTAAGATGTGATTTTAGGCATGAGACTGTAAATCGAGTAAGTAATTTTAAAAATTGGATTTGGTTGAGTATAAAAGTACGAGCTATAAGTGAATAACTCGACTCGACTCGAGTTCGGTTTGTGTTCAGCTCGACTCGAAATGTTCGTGAACAAACTCGCGTTTGGCTCGTTTATTAACGAGCCGATCTTGAACATCACTTTTCGTTCGATTAGAAAGCTCGGCTCGACTCGGTTCGTTTTAAAAAAAAATCAAGCTCGGCTCGATTCGGACAAAACTCGGCTCGGTTCTGTTCGTTTACAGCCCTGACCCCATGGATGTACTCATCACTCTAAACTTCTTACGAAAATGACTTGATTTTGAAAAATCGAACTTTTGTGTGGATTGAAATAAAGATTAGCCATAGTAAAGTCATTTTTTCCATCCAGCTACGTATCCTTCAAGTTGCGAGATAATTCATATTTCTACCAAATGTACATTTGTCTTGATCTGTAATTTCAATTTTTCATTTAAAATCATGTACAACAAGGTCCTAATCCTTTCATCTATAAATAGTAAAACAATGCAACAATTTATTTCACACCACAACCTAGCCTCCCCTTTGATATCTCTTTACAAAGTAGCTGTCTTAACGCTCAAGTATAGTTTTCTTCTTGAGATGGCTTCAAAGGTTCTAGCAGCAAGCACCACTCTTCTTTTAGTCGTTATGCTTCTTTTGTTGTCTTTTGTCACTTCGCACAAACAAGTGAAAATACCCCCACACAAAAAATGTCCAAAGGGTTGTGTACCAGAACATAAACCGACAAAATGTCCAAAAGGTTGTGTACCAGAACATAAACCGATAAAACCGGATCACGGCAAAACTTGCACAGAACATCCCACTAGCCCTCCAAACACCGGCCATCCTACGCATTCGGGTGCTTGCTCGCAAAAGGAGGCATGCTGTACTCTCCTAGACACTCTTGTCAGTTCCTTGGTAGCTAAGAATGGCGGAAAAGACCAGAAAAAGAAAGGGAAAGATCAGCACTGTGGCAAGGGTAAACCATCCGGAAAAAAGCACAGCTCTGCCTGAGGATGATAAAAGGACGAAACAACGTTGTTTTTACCATGATCAAAACTATATCATTTTGTTTGCATAAAAATATATCTATAATGTAAACCTTGAAGTTTGAAATTTTTGTTTATGTTCTGAAATAAGAGGGAGGCAACTCGCCTTCTTTCTAGTCTGTAAGATTTTGTGTCCTCTTAGCCCACATGCATTACACGCAATATAATATTATTGAATAATTAATATGTAGTCTTACATATAAGGTTTTCTTGTTCTTTTGCTTAGCCACATGAGAGATACTATATATACCGAGGATTAGGGTTTTTATGCTTATTATAGAACCAGGAATATCAACTCACTACAACAAAACTGCCCATTTACGACGGCCAACTTACGACGGAAAAAAAAGCGCGCCTAATTTACGACAGAATCAAGTAAACCGTCGTAATTACTTACGACGGAAAGAAAATCCGTCGCAAGTTTATTATTTTAATAATAAATTTTCACATCAGCGAAATAAATTTAATTGTAAAATGAATTATTTTTTCTAGCGGTGAACTTACGACGAAAAATCCGTCGTAATTTCGTTTAGGGGTCAACTTACGACGGAATGTTCGTCGTAAATTCATTTATTGTAATTAAATTTAATCGTAAAATGAATTATTTTTTCTAGCGGTGAACTTACGACGGAAAATCCGTCGTAAATTCGTTTAGGGGTCAACTTACGACGGATTCCGTCGTAAGTTGTCAGGCGGCAAATTCACCTTTTCATCTAAAAATAGGCGGTAGATTCAAATTTTCATTAAAAAATAAGCGGTCAATAACTTACGACGAATTCCGTCGTAAGTTACGAGTACTAGTCAATATAGTAGTGATCTACTAAGATCTCCAACCAAATTAATTTTTTATTTTTTGAAAACTTGGGAATATCATTAAATTAGATATATCTTGACATTCGTACGGTTCGATCGTCGAGTAATATATTTTAAAAAATAGAAACAATAATATGGGACACAACACTAGTTACGAGTAATAGTCAATATATATAGTAGTGATCTATTAAGATCTCCAACTAAATTAATTTTTTATTTTTTGAAAATTTGGGAATATCAATAAATTAGATATATCTTGACATTCGTACGGTTCGATCGTCGAGAAATATATTTTAAAAAATAGAAACAATAATATGGGACAGAGAAATAGAAACAATAATATGGGACAAAGCACTAGTTACGAGTACTAGTCAATATAGTAGTGATCAACTAAGATCTCCAACCAAATTAATTTTTTATTTTTTGAAAACTTGGGAATATCATTAAATTAGATATATCTTGACATTCGTACGGTTCGATCGTCGAGTAATATATTTTAAAAAATAGAAACAATTATATGGGACACAGCACTAGTTACGAGTAATAGTCAATATTGTAGTGATCTATTAAGATCTCCAACCAAATTAATTTTTTATTTTTTGAAAATTTGGGAATATCAATAAATTAGATATATCTTGACATTCGTACGGTTCGATCGTCGAGAAATATATTTTAAAAAATAGAAACAATAATATGTGACAGAGCAATAGAAACAATAATATGGGACAAAGCACTAGTTACGAGTACTAGTCAATATAGTAGTGATTAACTAAGATCTCCAACCAAATTAATTTTTTATTTTTTGAAAACTTGGGAATATCATTAAATTAGATATATCTTGACATTCGTACGGTTCGATCGTCGAGTAATATATTTTAAAAAATAGAAACAATTATATGGGACACAGCACTAGTTACGAGTAATAGTCAATATTGTAGTGATCTATTAAGATCTCCAACCAAATTAATTTTTTATTTTTTGAAAATTTGGGAATATCATTAAATTAGATATATCTTGACATTCGTACTGTTCGATCGTCAAGTAATATATTTTAAAAAATAGAAACAATAATATGGGACACAGCACTAGTTACGAGTAATAGTCAATATATATAGTAGTGATCTATTAAGATCTCCAACTACATTAATTTTTTATTTTTTGAAAATTTGGGAATATCAATAAATTAGATATATCTTGACATTCGTACGGTTCGATCGTCGAGAAATATAATTTAAAAAATAGAAACAATAATATGGGACAGAGCACTAGTTACGAGTACTAGTCAATATAGTAGTGATTAACTAAGATCTCCAACCAAATTAATTTTTTATTTTTTGAAAACTTGGGAATATCATTAAATTAGATATATCTTGACATTCGTACGGTTCGATCGTCGAGAAATATAATTTAAAAAATAGAAACAATAATATGGGACAGAGCACTAGTTACGAGTAATAGTCAATATTGTAGTGATCTATTAAGATCTCCAACCAAATTAATTTTTTATTTTTTGAAAATTTGGGAATATCAATAAATTAGATATATCTTGACATTCGTACGGTTCGATCGTCGAGAAATATATTTTAAAAAATAGAAACAATAATATGGGACAGAGCAATAGAAACAATAATATGGGACAAAGCACTAGTTACGAGTACTAGTCAATATAGTAGTGATTAACTAAGATCTCCAACCAAATTAATTTTTTATTTTTTGAAAACTTGGGAATATCATTAAATTAGATATATCTTGACATTCGTACGGTTCGATCGTCGAGTAATATATTTTAAAAAATAGAAACAATTATATGGGACACAACACTAGTTACGAGTAATAGTCAATATTGTAGTGATCTATTAAGATCTCCAACCAAATTAATTTTTTATTTTTTGAAAATTTGGGAATATCATTAAATTAGATATATCTTGACATTCATACTGTTCGATCGTCGAGTAATATATTTTAAAAAATAGAAACAATAATATGGGACACAGCACTAGTTACGAGTAATAGTCAATATATATAGTAGTGATCTATTAAGATCTCCAACTAAATTAATTTTTTATTTTTTGAAAATTTGGGAATATCAATAAATTAGATATATCTTGACATTCGTACGGTTCGATCGTCGAGAAATATATTTTAAAAAATAGAAACAATAATATGGGACAGAGCACTAGTTACGAGTACTAGTCAATATAGTAGTGATTAACTAAGATCTCCAACCAAATTAATTTTTTATTTTTTGAAAACTTGGGATTATCATTAAATTAGATATATCTTGACATTCGTACGGTTCGATCGTCGAGAAATATAATTTAAAAAATAGAAACAATAATATGGGACAGAGCACTAGTTACGAGTACTAGTCAATATAGTAGTGATCTACTATCGATGAACCAATCGTACGGAGCTCAATTTATATCTAATTTAGTGATATTCCCAAAATGTTAAAAAATAAAAAATTAATTTGGATAGTGAAATTAATAGTCAACTATTGATTAATTTGGATAGTGAATTTAATTAGTTTGTAAAATAAATTAAAAAAATTAAATAAAAATTTTAAAATGACCAAATTTTGAATTTAAATTCATACACAACCAAGTGGTCATAATCACTCTTTGGGTGATGAATATTACAATACTTTCACTAATTTTCCATTTTTTTACTTTTCCCCCATTTTTAACTAATTTGTAAAATAAATTAAAAAATTAAATAAAAATAGAAAAAACAAAAATTAATTTTTAAAATATTTGACTACTAGTTACTAATCTGGGAAAAATATTTGGTTTTTAAAATATTTTTTGATTATTTTATAAAATTTTATATTTATTTTTAATTTAAAAAAAATAAAATAATAAACTTACGACGGATTTTGTTTTCCGTCGTAAGTTCAGTGACAAAAAACAAACTATTCCCATTGGCTACAAACAATTCACGCGGATCACACCCTTTCCACCGTTAGATTGAAACCAAGAAACATACATCCAACGGTGTATATTAAATCAAACCCCCACATTTTTTTTACCACAAAATCAAACCCCCACATTAAATAATAACCCCATATTAAATCATAACCCTCCCCATATTAAATCATAACCCTCCCCACTCCCCCCTCCCCCTCCCTGCTCCCTCCTCCCTCCTCCCTCTTTCCCCTTCCCCCCGCACTGTACACACATATATACATATATATTATTAATCTTCAAAAATTCATAACTTCACTTCTATTTATCACCTGCGATTTATGCATATATATTTGTGCTCCTAAAATCAAAATCTTCATTTTGATATTCATAATAACCAATTCCAAAACAATTTTGTTTTGGGCAATGTTTTGATTTTAATTCGATTTTGATGATTCAAGGTGTTTTTGATGATTATGAGCTTATTATATTATTGCTGGGTGAGCTTAGGGACGATTCCGGGATTTTGGAGGTGGTTGGTGTTCGTCGGAATTTTAGAAGATGATCGGATTTTGTTGGAACCAATTATTTTCTATATTGTATATTGGCGAATGTTTAAGTTATGATGTGTAAATGATTGTATGTTTTTTTTAGATTTATTAAAAATGGTTTTTGGTTCACCGGATTTTGGATTGTTGGCCGGAATTGATGGTCTAAATTTTCTTTTTAAATTATGGGTTAGTGTATGTGTACATAAGGGTGTTAAGTACTGCATATAATTTATTGGGATTTTTCTGGGCAAATTTTCGAGTCGCCGGAATATTGAGAAGTCGCCGGAATCTGGGGAAAAAATTTCTGGACTGAATTTACGACGGTTTTAAAATCCGTCGTAAATTATTCATATCCCGACTAACTTACGACGGATATTCCGTCGTAAATTAGTGATTTATTATTAAAAAAATAATTTAGTTTCTTTTATTTTTAAATGAAACTGATTGAACTTACGACGGAACTGGCGTCGCAAGTTTAGCTATTACTTTAATACCAATGTGGGCCCCATTGGTTCAAACTTACGACGGAAATGTGAACTTACGACGGAACTGTGAACTTACGACGCAATCCGGAACTTGTGACGAAAATCGGAATTTGTGACGCAATTTTGAACTTACTACTTGAGCAAAAGCGACGGAACAATTTCGTCGTAAATGGTGGCATTTACGACGAATTCAATGCAAAAATTCCGTCGTTATTGGCCCAGTTTGTTGTAGTGACTTCGGCCTTGCATAAACCAAAAGCAAGCAGTAACCCCTTAATAGTACTCCGATACCTTTTAAATCTTTTATTGTTAGGTAAAGTCAATTATAGGTATTTATATATACCAGAAGATAGCAGTGATTATTTTTGGAAATTTATTTTATTTATATTAATTTTTAATTAATATTATCAATTATATATGTTATTTTAAATTTTGACTTAAAATTGTTTACAATTATATTATTTTTTCATGAAATTAGTTACTGAATTTTAAAAATATTTTACTCATGAAAATATTATTATTATTCAGTTAATTATAAAAAATGTATATGTTATCCCTTTACAACATAATAGAATCTCAATGAACTGTCGAGCACTATCAAATGAAATGTTAATGACAGATTATTTATATTTCAATATCGAAAGTAAAATCATTTTAAAATCTAAAACACCAACTTGTGTTTAGATCCAAAAGATTCTCATCCAAATGAATTTCTTTATTTTCAGCAACAACTTTCTATTATATAGAAAACGTAAGAGATTAATAGTTGTAATTTTTTAATTATGTCACCATAATTAAAAGTAAGAGAAACTATGTCACCAATACCTGTGTCATATATCTTTTTCGACCTTTCAGCTCATTAGGTTTATTTCGCTGCTCATTAATTCAGAATATCTTGTTTAATGACATCTTTTTATTCCAGCAGATATTTTAACTTCCAATTTTGAAAGCGTAGTTATAAGGGATAATTATATGGGTAATAACAAATTAGCCAAATGTAGTATACATATAATTAAAATTTTGTTTATTCAACCTGGGATAAGATCTAGAAGATTTTCATCCAGTTGATTTTCTTTATTTCTAGAAATAGCTTTTTTATTATATATAAAACGTAATTAAAATCAAATTAATTTTAAAACTGAAACACCAACTTGTATATAGATCCAAAAGATTCCCATTCAATTGAATTTTTTTTCCATAAACAACCTTCTCTTATATAGAAATTATATAGAAATGTAAGAAGTCATTAGTTGAATTGAAAAATTATATAAAAATAAACAAAAAAAACTTCGTCACCAATACATGTTTCATATATTTTTTGAGATATTTATCATTATATTTATTCTACTACTCAATAGTTTAAGAATATCTTGTTTGACGATATCTTTCTCTTTCGATAGATCTTTACAATTCCAATTTTAAAGGGGTAACTGTAAGGGATAATTATAAGGGGACTAAGAATTCAGTCTGTAAACTATGTATATATAATTAAAATTTTGTAAATAAAACATGGGCCAAAATTTAGAGGATTGATATCCAGTTGAGTTTCTTTATTTCTAGAAACAACTTTTTATTTTTACATAAAACACAAGAGATCATTATCTGAATGGAATAATTCTAAAAATTAAGAAAAAAGAAACTTTTGATAGTAATATATGGGACATAATTTTTTTGTGAATTTAATCATTACGTTCATCTCACTACTCAATAGTTTCAGGATATCTTGTTTGACGATATCTTTTTTTTTTGTATGCACACCTTTTGTCTTCCAATTATAAAGGAATAGCTAGAAGGAAAAAATATAGAGGACTAAGAAATTAGCTCAATATCGTACAAAGTATGGATGATTTAAATATTTTAAGCCTATTCATGAATTAACTAACCGTACATGATATATATATATATAGTTAAATTCATTTGGGACTATTTAAATATAATAAGGCTAGTCATGAATAAAGAATAAATATAACAGGACAAATATAATTGTATTCAATTTATGCACTTGAGATTGATGATGTAAATATTTGAACCTTTTCTATGAAATTGATTCGCATGCAGATCGGAACAACTTGGCATGCTGAAAAGTGAATTTACTTCTACACAACTTGTATTAACAAAAACTTGGCATGCTGAAAAGTAAATTTACATGTCCACAACTTGTATTCGATTAGTAACTTTTTTTGTACTTTGGTAATGGACAATGATCACTTCATCGGTAATGACACCTACATTCATATTCGTTGGTGTTTCATATTCTAAGTTCAATTCAGCAAGACACTAAGATTATAAAAGAATTAGAACTACAATAAGAATACAAACTTCCGATGACCTAAACTACAAATTACACGTATTATAATTTGCTTATGTTGTGATCTTATTGTGGGCCTGTATGGAAACCTAAATAAAAGGCAAATTATAGCTTACATAGGGTGTTTGCCAACCCAATTTATAAACCAACTTATAGCTTATATGTTCATAAGTTGAATGTCAGTAACAACGTATATTTTCCTTAACTTATTGACTTATTGCTTGATTTCTTTGTCTTTTAATACTTCTTATTTTTACATTTGTGTTTTTAATTTTTTTTTAATTTAAAATGTATGTATTTAGCTCATTGTATTTAATAATTATTTTTAAAATGAAAATTATCAAATTTGTAACTAACTTATAAGTAAATTTATCCAAACACTTAAGAATTTATCCACTTATCACTTATATGACACTTATTCATTTTAAGGTATAAGTCAACTTTTTAAAGATACCACAAACACACCGTAACTCCTCCAGCATGGGATAATGTCTATTACATGATATAAAATATAATAATAGAATATATTTCGGTACAATAGTAATATAATTTAATAACAATATAATATATTCGTACAATAACAATATAATTTATTGTAGATTTAAATTAGATTATTATTATTTAAAACAACATAGAATTTTACGTGAAATAAGAGTTTATGGTATAATAACAATATAATCTATTTTAGATTAGATAATTTTTTTTAATTTCAAAACAACAGAGAATTAAATTTTTTTTTTGAAAAAAATTAAATTTTACATGAAGTAGAAGTTTAGAGTACAAACTAGTACAAAACTGGACATTTAAATCGCATAATTTACGTCGCACATTTGAAAAGCCGATGTATATAATACTTTATACGGGGTTTTACATAGGCGATGTATATTACCCTTTTGGGACCACTTATTACATCGGTTTTCCAAAAGTTCAACGTATATTATGGACATATACGTCGGTTCACTTTTAACCGACATATAAAATGTATATTTACGTCGGTTTTTTCTACCCGACATTAAAAGTTGTTGCACATAATTGATTTATACATCGGAGTTTTGGTTTGCGACATATAAAGGTGGTATATATATATATGACGGCTTTCTATAATACGATGTATATAACAATTTAATTAAATTAAAAAAAATTTAATTAGACTAATTGAGTCAATTTTGACTCTATTCTTCCCCAATTCAAACACTACGGTAACCTGTCTCTCCCTATCTCTCGAGTCTCGACCTAAAACCTAAAACCTATTAAAAGGACCCCAGGGCAGGTAATATCTTTACATAAAAAATATTAAAAGTGCCATTCGTTTTGTTTCAATAATAATTCCAGTCTTGACTTAATTTGTTTGTAATTAGGACCCTGAGAAGAAGAAAGTTCATAAGCCAGGTTCTCGGAAACTGAATAAGGTTGTTAGTAAAGAGTCAACAACGCCTATCCTCAAGAATCAAGCTAATTTTCTTAGTGAGGACAAACTTAGTGAAAAATGTTGAACTTTACGTTTCTTGGTTGATAGTATGCCTCCTGAATTGGATACTAAAGTTGTTGATAAAGATGTGGAGGTATTCAAATTTCATGAAAGTGCTAAAGTTCCGATATATGTCACGAACCAAGATGTCTATGAGTTTTTGAGGTTAAGTTGGCTTAATATACCGGTTGTGCAGATTTTTATGATGTAATTCCTTACTCATTTTTTTAAGATCTAATTAGATCTTTATTATGCATAGAAACTAACTGTGCATAATCCATATGACATCAATGGTACATTCAGAAGTTGTGCAAGGACTTGGAAGATAATTCATTTGCATTCATGTGTCCATCTGTGTTAGCATTAGCGCGTGAATCTAAGTATCATAATGATACATCTAGATACATGTGTGAGGTTATGATAGACGCCAAGGAGAAACGTTTTGTCCTAGCACCGTACATCCAAAGGTAAGAACATACGCATTCGTTAACATTCCAATTTGGCATATTTTTTAGTGATATTTTAATCTAATTTGGTATATCGTTAAACTGCAGAAAGCATTGGATGTTGCTTATGTTTTGTGTTGACGAAAGTGATGTCTACGTGTTTGATCCACTTAAGCAAAAACGACACATACACGTGAAGGATCCTTTCGAAACGTAAGAAAAATTTTAATCTTGAAAAGCAATATAGAAATGTTAATTTCCTCTTTAAGCAGTTCAAAACCTTTTTTGTGTATTAATTTTTTTTGTTCTTCTATAACAGCGCATATAAAGTATATACTAAATATGGTGGTAAGAAAAATAATCAAAATAACCTACTTTGGTTCCACGAAGCTGTTCAGGTATTGTACTATATTGTTTTTAGTTTTGAAAGTCTTTTTCTTATTTCTTTATCTAGTTTTAAATTTTAGTTTGTTTTGTAGTGTCCTCAACAAAAAGGAGGTACCGAGTGTGGTTATTTTGTGATGAGATACATGCATGACATAGTAATGTTATCTCGTAAAGATCCTAAAACTAAGTGGATACACTACTACAGATTTACACTTGCATAGCGCTTATTTTAACACTTGCATAGCGCTTTTAAGCGCTATGTAAGCCGCCGCTATGCAAGTGCATAGAACTTATATAGCGTTTTTTTTGTCAGTATGCAAGCACTGCCCTTACATAACATTTTTTAAAGCGCTATTGAAGCTGGTGGTATGCAAGTGAATGTACTTACATAGCACTCTTGTATACGTTATGCAAGTGACCTATTCCATATATTATATCAGTTAAACAACACTAAGAAAAACACTATTTTCTGCCCTTTTTCTACTTATAATACTCTTAAAAATTCATAAATACAATAAAATAAAATAAAATAAAATAGAATAATGGCAAATTCAAAATAAAACTACAAAATGTAAATATCATTAATTCAAAAAAAAAACCTAACTGTATAAACCATACAAGGAAAACTACCAGTCACATATTATGTACTCAGATATTTTTCCTAAAACTATACAGAGAATGATGCAAAGGATCTGGCAAGTTCAAGCTCTAACAAATTTTTAGAGCACACAAAATCTCGACTTCTCCGCCCATTACGATCAAAGTTCAGGATGCGAGGAAAGAAACCCCGTCAAAATTTAGCACATTTTACGGATTGCCCATGTTAGAAACTAATGACTTCTAGCGCCTCCATCGCAAGACAGACCAGACTGAGGAATCACTCTGCATCTTGAATGTGAAAATCAAGAGCCTTTTTAACATACAGTATGGCAAATCCTCTCAGTATCAGGTACATATCACCTCCCTCGAATTAGCAGATACAAAAGCAGATCATCGAACAAAGGGGTGTTGTGGGAACAAAGTAACAAAAGAGAAATATCTTTAGTGCAATGCCCAGAAGAAATCCTTGAATAAAAAGACTTGGTTTTCCTGCAAACGAAAATTTCATATCAATGACCTAATAAACATCTCAAGATATATAGCCAGGAAAGTGTGATTACAAATAATTATATTTCAGAAAATTATAAATTCTACTCAATATCCAATAAACAAACTGAAGTATTAAGTAGGTAATCCAAAGTAAAGCATACCACATTTGACTCATGATAGTTAATTTTCTCTACAGAATCTCCGCGTCCCATTTCCTGGAAAAAGCCATGAGCAGTATACAACTTTGGCCCTGTGTCTGGCATCAACTTCACAGAATGATTCAAGTACTCCTTTTTGTTTTTTATTGAAAAATATTCAATTTGATTCATTTCTCTTACCATTTAATTCACAATAACCAAAGGCAAGTTACTTAATCACTCATTTTTTGAAGTAAGATGCATCGCTATAATCAAGTGAGATGCATCGTTATAATCACCACAAATTGTTGCTTTGGCTTATCACAAAAGAGATTAATAAAACAACTATCTAGTAAAATCACCAAAAAAAGAACAGGGCATCTGAACAAAAATTAATGCAGAAATAGCAAGTGTCAAATTACCTTAATATGTTTTCAGGGAATATCTTGAATAATGTATAACCTATTTTTGCTACTTTGAATTTCTATGTGCAAATCATGTATTCAAAGGCCACCAAGTGCATATTACAGATATTTATATACAACACATACTCCAGCGGCCACCAGATAGATGGTGAAAGACCTAATTATTTGTTAGCATTGATTACTCTCTATGATTTTACATTTTATGTGTGAAGCAACCAAGCAAAACTAGTTTAAACATTTAATATAGATGAAGGCCCAACATCAGAAATGTAAACTAATGTGGTTACAATAATCTTTCATATAACAAGTCCTCTACATATTTACCAAAATGCTCTATTTATGAAAGTGTCCACAAGTTATTAGCTTTTTAAATACCTAACTAAGTTTCATTACATACATAGTAATGTAAAACACTTATTACAATCACAAACATACTTAGTAGAATTTAATAATAGACTGTCACAATTAAATCAATAGAAAAGCTTGCCACTTATAATTTAGTCACTGAATCAATAATATTTTGAAATTCAGCCTACAAAAATGGAAATGAAACAGATTACCTTGGCCCTTGGGCAGAAGGCACCATCATACAACTGATACAAATGACTAAGAAGTGTAAATACAAGCAAGACAATTTACATGTATTATACCGATATGTATTATACACTAACAGATGTTATAGGAAAATATAAGCAAGTCCAAGTGAAAAAAATAACCCAATTAAACCGAAGAACCCAATCAAAAACCCTAATTCAAAACCCAACTAATTAAGAAGAACCCAATTACTTAAAACCCCTAAAATCAAGAACCAACATAGAATACTCACAAATCGATTTGAAAAGATCGATTTGCTCGATGAAGATGTTCAATTTGTTAGTGTAGGTGCCCTAGAGGCAATACATTGTTTATTTTGATAAACTTTATGTCATTTGATTATTAAGTAAATGTATTTATTATGACTTTAATGACTGCGATATATTTATTAGCATAATAAATGTCCTTAGAATTATGATACACATTATATAGTTTAAGTATATAACTTGAACTTGAGATTATATAATATATCTTATTCTTAAAGGTCCCTAGTCGAGTATTATTATATATAGGACAATAATAATACATAAATAGACTAGTATGTTGATTGACAGATAACCACATCTCATTGGTTATAAGTATGGAGATACTAAAGTCAATGCATAGGTACATGTAGGAGTACATGGTACTGGACAGACCCACCGTGAGATTCTTCATGTTAATAAAGTCATAAGAAAGACTCACAGTGATAATGGTGTAATGATCCTTTGACTTGAGATCATTATAATTCTGTACGAGGATTAATATACTTTGACTACATTAAAAGTTACCTTTAACCGGGTAATGATAAAAGTGGACATCGGGTATATTGTGAGTCGTATGAGAAATATAAATGATAGATAAAGGATTTAACCCTCCTATTATTAGGGGAGATATTATTGGCCTCTTGATTGAGTAAGACTATGAAAATGCATGGCCATGCTCAAATATTGATTTGTTTTAATAGTTTACTCATTGATCAAGGAAACCCGGATTAAGCATTGAAGAGGATGACTAAATACATGCCTCGAGTTTAATCTATAATATTTGGTTAAAGGGATTATATTACACGGAAACATTAATCACGAAAGGTTTAATTGGATCACCAATTATTATTATTACTTGGGTAGCAATGATGTATTACTAGATGCCGCTCATTGTTTATATTTTGTTATTGGATATTGAAAATATTGCCAACGTAATAATAACCTAAAGGGTTACACAATAAGAACGTTTAAAAGGAGTTTTAATTTAAATATCAGATTTAAATTAAATAATTATAAATTCGAAATTGGTTAATTAATTAATTAAGTTGGACTTAGTTAATTAAATGATATTTCGAATTTAATTCATTAACAACCCAAATCAGTTTGGTTTAGTTGAAGCCCAAGCTGATTAGGGTTAGGCCCAATCTCTCTACCCTATATATACATAATGATGTATAGTTTTAGGGTTGGTTCAGAAAAATCCGTTTTTCAAGAGAGGCTAGAGAGAGAGAGAAGGCAGTTTTATTTGGCTAGTACCTGCTCCTTGGATCGTTGGACGATCGGACGTTCTGTGGACGATTTAGAGACACGGATCTTGAAGCAAGGTTTGTGTGGTGATTGCAATCTAGGACCTCCATCTTACAGAATTCGGAAAGCTCTTAACTGGTATGATTTCGTTTCTCCATAATCAGTCACAACTTATACATGGATCCTGCGTTAGGGTTTCGTAAATTTTATTATTTTACGTCTGTTTTTCGCTGCGTTTTTACAATGAAACCCAACACAATTTATCCTAGAGAAAAGATCCATTTGCTCCATTAGATTCCCGAGCACCTCAGAGAAGATTAGATAAATTCACGAAGACAGTTGAATTTGTCCGACGAAGCCTCGATGCAGTGTATTGAAGACAAGATAAAAACTAAAAAATATGGGTATAATAGAACTTAAAAGTAAGTTAAAAATAAAAAGATACAGTACTTTCACAGTTTCACTACGATAGCGCTTCTAAAAACGTTATTTTTTGTGTTTAAAAATAAATAAAAATAATCAAAATTACTTAAAATATGTTATCTTGGATAGCCTTTTTTTAAACGCTATAAAAGTTCAAACTTAAACAGAGCTCCAAACAAAAACGCTGTGCTAGTATTTTCTTTTTAATTTATATTTAATTTTAGTGTTGATCACAATGTCTTGTATAGCGTTTTTTTTAAAACTGTTGCGTAAGCATCTTTCTTGCATAGCACATAGCAAAAAGTGCTATGTAAGTAGTGTTTCCTAAGCTTAAATGTGTAGTAGTGATAAAGGTATTATATAAAATGGTGTAATATTGTTATAGATATAAAAAAAACCTAACATTAAATTTATATGTAGTTAACATTTCTTTTGGCAGGATCTTGGAAAAAAATACGCAAACCAACAAATTGGAGAAGTTCGAGATATTTGGGCAAATTTTTTTACTCGTGAATATATGTGATCAGGTACACTTTAAGTTCAAACCAATCTCGAATATATTTTGTTCCTACTCTGTGCTAACATGTTCAAACATATGTTTTTTGCAGTAGCGCCGGTAAGGAGGAGTATGATCTGATATTAGCTGAGCGCTTGCAGCAAGGATATGATCTGATTAGATATTAGCTTTAGCTTGCAGCAATTCTGAAATAGATATTATATTTTGGATTTAAGATAGACATATTAATGTACGACATGTGTTGAATTAAATGTATGATGCACTGAATTGTACAAGGAATTTTAAAACATTATTGTGGACATATTTTCAAGTCTCCAATTTTAATTTAATCAAAGATTTTGTTGAGAATTTTGGAGTGCATTTTTTACTCAGAACAGGTTTTATATTTTAGGTCTGTTATAACAGGGTTTTTGGTTTTTTGGGTATTATTATAAACAGGGCAGACATTTACATTTTTCCTTTGACAATATACGTCGGCTCTTGTCAAAGTGTTGCGACATATAAAACAACCATATACGTCGGTTAGAAAAAACACAGACGTAAAATTACAACAAATATACGATGGTTCTATAAGCTTGTATGACGCTGGAACACCTTTTATACGTCGGTCTTTTGAATCTTTATACGTCAGTCTTTTCGGTCTTTTACATCGGTTTTACAACCGACGTATATGACTTTATATGTCCCCTTTTTCACCGACGTAAAATGTTTATCACTTTATACGCCCCCTGCTTACGTCGCCTTTTTGTCGACGTATAAGACCTTTTTAACCGACGTAAAAGGTCAGTTTTGTACTAGTGACAATAATAATATAATCTATTTAAATTAGATAGTTATTTTTTTTAATTTAAAAACAACATAATAATATATAATATATGAGTCGAACATTGAAGTAGCAAGTGAGTAGTAAATTTATACTCTCAAAAAAAACTTGATAGGATTGTTTAAATTTATGGCTTAACTATCTATGCGATCATTGATAATATTGACATATGTATACCAGTGTTATGACAATGACAAAAAAGTGAAAAAGAAGAAAGGTAACCTTTTTATAATGTAGACTTTTAATTGCTTGTATGTGCAAGACGATAAATCAAAAATAAAATATTATTTTTTGTAAGCCGAAAAAGTCAAAATAATAATAGAATTGTTAGAAGATTGGTGAAATTAGTAGAGCATTAAACAAAACAAAAATAAGTTAAAAATAACATAAAGTTCTACTACGTGAAATAGGAGTTTAGGATATAATAATTCTAGTACGTGAAATAGGAGTTTAGGGTATAATATAATTTATATTAAAATAGATAATTATTTATAAAAAAATTAGGGGTGAAACCAAAAAAAAGATGGAACCAAAAAAAGTGCGAACCAAATTTGGTACCATGTTAAAAAGAGGTTTCGCTTATTAATAAAGGTTATAGATTCACCTACTTATTTATATTTGTGGAAACTTGAATTCTGAAACTAATTTGATGATCAAAGACGAGGGAGTACGAATAATATTTTTCCCAAACCAAGAGCTCTGAAATTTTAACTTAATCCATAAAAATTTTAAGTTCGCAAATATAGTGATGTTACAACATTCGATCATAAATATATATACTAAAATGTATGGCATTATAACAAATTAATACAGGTTTTTCCCACAGCAAACTTATGACATCATTAAATAACTAGCAAACTTCTGACATCATTAAATAATTAACTTTATAGCCGGTGCAAGGCACGTGTATGTTCTAGATCCGCTTATACTTGAGATATTCTTAAGTGTTTGTATTTCAAAGTGCTTTAACATGCAAACTTGCATACCTTATATGAGGATATATATGTTTAACGTGATACTAACTTTACAAGAGTACCACAAACAACTCACTGTAATATTGTAATTGACCATTTCTGTGTTTTTGGAGACAAATTTACAATATGATGCAAGTATTTGTTTAAAATCGTAGAACTTCGGAGTCAAAACGCTGACTCACTTGATCACATGTAAAAATAAATGTCAATA
The DNA here is from genome assembly GCA_030848705.1 of Heracleum sosnowskyi. Lineage (NCBI taxonomy): Eukaryota > Viridiplantae > Streptophyta > Magnoliopsida > Apiales > Apiaceae > Heracleum > Heracleum sosnowskyi. The sequence continues at coordinate 120,339,810 of CM061241.1, forward strand.
TTTATCCGAGAAGTCAATAGCTTCCACTGCTGACAACCCCTATGCATTACTATTTTCTGTTAGCCTGCTGTTAACGGAGGAATTTGGTGATAAAAAATTTCGGGAATTGCTGGAATAACGAAAATATGAAAATTGGGGAATTTGGGATTTTTGGATGTTTGAGGCTGGACTTGAAAGGTGTCTCGACTTGTTAGATGTGTCGGATCATTTTTCAAGATTCCTGCGTACCCTATTTATATACAGGGACCAAGTCAACGCAGTTATGTGATATGATAGTGTTTTTAATCCCTGTGATTGTTAAGGGATATCTTGAGATAAGTTGATTTTATATTTTTAGAGTTATATTAGCGTTGTGATTCTTTCCTGATTTGAAAGAATTATTTTGAGATATTTTCCGTTTTTGATTGATTGATATTGGGAAATTAGGGAGATAATTGATGCAACCAAAAATATAGCGTAACAACTACCCCCAGTTCTTTAGTGTAGCTTGATGGACTGGAGAACTAAGCATGCTTTGATCTTCCGAATTTCCCGAGTCATTGAAACAACGAGGAGTAGAAGATTACCAAATAATATAAAGTACAAAGGTACCCGTAACATGTCTATAGATGTGAGGGAGAAGACATGATGTGCCCGTAATCTGCCCGTAGATGCGAGGGAGATAACATAATGTGCCCGTAATATGCATGTGAGAGAGACAACATGCGAGATGTGAGAAGAACATATATACGAGTAGTTTTGTAAGAGTGAGAGAATGAGCGGATTTTGTGTAGATGTTGTTGCCCATTGTCCAGTTCGGTTTTGCGAATTCACTATTCAAAAGATAGAATGAGCAGAATGTAGTAGCAGCGGTAGTGATGTCCTCGTATGTTGAAATAAGGAGAGAATGTAATGTGTTGAGATTGTAGTCAAAACATTATCCCGGAGGATCTTCTCCTTAAGAAGGATGACTCTTCTCTCCATAAGAGGGAGGACTCTTCTCACCTTAAGAGGGTGGACTCTCTTCAACTTAAGAGGGTGGACTCTTATCTCCATAAGAGGGAGGATTCTCTTCTCCATAAGAGGGATAACTCTTCTCTCCATAAAAAGTCACCTTAAGAGGGTGGACTGTTATCTCCATAAGAGGGAGGACTCTCTTCTCCATAAGAGGGATGACTCTTCTCTCCATAAGAGGGATGACTCTTCTCTACATAAGAGGTAGGATTCTTCTCTCCATAAGAGGGTGGACTCTCCTCACCTTATAAGAGGGTGGACTCTCCTCACCTTATAAGAGGGTGAACTCTCTTCACCTATAAGAGGGATGACTCTTTTCTCCATATGAGGGAGGACTCTCTTCTCCTTTAAGAGGGCTGACTCTTCTCTCCATAAGAGGGATGACTCTCTTCACCTTATAAGAGAGTGGACTCTCTTCACCTATAAGAGGGAGGACTCTCTTCTTCATAAGAGGGATGACTCTTTTCTCCTTTAAGAGGGAGGACTCTCTTCTCCATAAGAGGGATAACTCTTCTCTCCATAAGAGGGAGGTCTCTCTTCTTGGTGAGCTTTCCGGAAGTATGAATAAGCATCCCAGAAGTACGGGTTTACCAAGGTATTCCAAGCATTATCCCGGAGGATCTTCTCCTTAAGAGGAAGGACTCTTCTATATATATAAGAGTTATGACTCTCTTCACCTTAAGTGGGTGGATTGTCTTCTCCATAAGAGGGAGGACTCTTCTCTACATAAGAGGTAGGACTCTCTTCTCTCCATAAGAGGGAGGACTCTCTTCTCCATAAGATGAAGGACTCTCTTCTCCTTTAAGAGGGAGGACTCTTCTCTCCATAAGAGAGAGGACTCTCTTCTTGGTGAGATTCCCGGAAGTACGGATATAATAACCCGGATTTTTGGAAAAATTTAAAACTTTTCTTATTATGATTAAGTGCATCAGTGAATAGTGAATTTGGTGGATGAATAGTGATTTTGAGGGTTAAGAAAATTTTTCATGTCACCTATGTACGAGACGTAGTGTGGATATTCCGAAGTCATATTAGTGATCTACGGAGTAAATAAGTGAATGCAAAGACGATCGGAATTCAGAAATTCCAAATTTTATTTTGGTGTAGTATTTGACCGGGCAACGAATTATATATTATTATATTCAAGAAATGAGATATTAAAATTGAGGATTTGAGGATTTAATATTTTGGAATTTTATTATTTTATTAAAGTCGATTTAAGGATTCGATTGTTGAAGTGAATAATGAATCGTTACTATTCACTGCGAAAATCGTGTAGAGTTTTATTCGCTCTTTAGGATATATTTCGAATCGTTTCAAGAGGAACAGAGCAACATTTACAGGATTAAATATAGACATGGAAGTAACATGTAACAAGATTAATTCGAGGGATGAAACATTTGGATCATCCATGTGAAAGGAAACGAACCAGTAAAGCTACTTTAGCTAAGCTCTTGCATGTGCGACACGTGTCCAATGACTAAGCCATAAAGGTGATGACTCACCCCCTTTTAACCACAAATATCAGCATTCTTATCATTATTAATCAAAACAAAGAAAAGAAAAAGGAAGAGGAGCTCCCCTCCCATTCTGCCCAGCAGGAGCATCAAGGAAAGCAAAATCCATAACTCCATTTCTATCCATCCTTAAATCACCAAATTTTAACTATAGCTTCTCCACTCCATGGGAAACATTCGTTCAAAATGTCATGGCCAACAAAGGAGTTTAGCCTAGTCAAATCGCTTCCCCAAGTCGGAGAACAGAAACTGTCCTGCTTTTTCCAGTTTCGACCACTCACCTTAGAAAGCCAATAAGTCGAGCTTCAAGAATCCCCTGGTGATGAGATAGGACTTAAAAGAAAGCCCTTGAAGAGTAGAAGGTGTGGTAAAAAGTTGAGAACCAAAATCGTGTTTTTCGATGTTATATGGATTTTACAAAGTGATGATGAATAGTAACTCCGAAATCTTGTTAACTTGTTTTCTTGATTGGATCTTAAGGTTTAAGCTTTGTAAGGAGTATCTAAGGCTTGTTGAGTGATGGTGATAACTGGTTAGTGTTGGTAGAGCATCAAGGAAGGTATAAAAACCTCTGCCCCTTTTTGTTTATATGTGTTTTGAAGTGGTTTTGATGTTCATGTAAAGTTAAGATCATGATTAGGTGATTTAATGATTGTTTGGCTTTGTTTAAATGTGTAAAATGATGGGTGTTGGATTTGAGCCTCACCACTGATCTTAGAGGTGTATGATGGTTGTTTGTTGAGGTTGTGGATGTATGGTATGCCCGGTGTGGCTTGGGTTGTTGTGACAAAAATTGGATTATTCGATTTTAAGCCGTCGTAATGCCCAAATTTTTACCTACTGATTGGTTCCCTGTTTTTCGTCTGTTAGAGCTCGACCCTTGAGTCCTACTGCCCATGATTGTGTATTTTATGTTATAAGCTTCATAATGATATGTGGTTCGCCTAATTTGGCCGAACGATTTAAGAGTTATGCTAGTTTTAGTAATCGTGGTTCGAGAGGTTTCATCGCAGAAATGTAACCACTTTGATGCTAAGTCAAAGACCTTTAAGAGTCGAATTAAAATGTGAAACTTTGTGATATAATACTAGAGACAGTTAGGAAGGCTTACGAAAAAGATTCGGATTAAATAGATTATTTTTCGAGTTTATAAAAATGTTTTAGTCGAGGTCGCGCAAGTGAAAACCACCAAGAACATGACTTAGAAACCAATGTTGTAAATGGTTAAGTATAACTTGTATTCGAGGATCGATTTCGGACTAAACCTACGGCTTAAGTAATTGTCGACTAAACGTGGACTTAGTATGAGCCTATAACGAGCTAGTAATTCCTTGGTTGTGTTTCGCTTACGTGTTTAAGCATTGAGTTATAAGTGGTTTATCGAGGGGATTAACCGTGTGTTTTCGTTTGACTTTGTCTAGATTGTTCGACATTGTCACGAGCCCTATCACCTCTCGAGCATCAGGCAAGTTTCTAAAACCATATTTTGAAGTATGCTTATACTAGATGCAAGTTTTCAAACCTATGCCTCTATAAACTGTTGTTGTGATAAATAAAAGATTTTGAGATATATGTTATGTGTTTTTGATTTCGAAATGATACTTATGGTGCTAAGTAACAGTTATTGATATGAGTTGAGCTTATAAGCTATGGTTATAGCAATATTTTGAGCTGATGTGTTAAGAAAACCCTCAGTTAGGGGGGGGGGTATATACTCTGTATTTAAACTACGGACCGGGAATGTTATCAGTTATTATCTAGAGTTATATTATATATACTCTGTACTTATACTACGTACCGAGAATGGTATCAGTTGCTATCTAGGTTTATTTTATTAATTTATTTTCCATTCTTTGTTAAGGAAGTGTGTGGAAATTACTTTTAAATAAATATTCTTTATTAAATATAGCTTACGTTAATTATTTAAAGCCCTACTTCTTAAGGAAGTAATTTGTGAAAACTATTCTTTAAACCCTAGATAGCTAATAAAGTTTTATTCAGTCAATTATAAACATAATTAGAGAAGGTTCCCAAATCTATTTCCCTTTTAAGTCTATATTCAGAAAGACTTGAATGTTCGCTCAAACTACAAAGATGCATGGAACCTTTCTCAAGATTTTATGCTTGTTTCCAGTAGACTGCCCGGTCCTAAATCTTTTTAAATCAATGAAATTATCAGTCTGATATACTACCATCAAAATGATTTTGATTACTTCCTCAAAACTCGAGAAGTAAGATCAGTGAAATCAGTGATATCCATTAACAGGCATCGGCCTGGGAAATATGAGTGAATTTCCTTTCCAACCAGATACGACTACTTTGTGGAGTTGTATACTTGGGGAAAAAGGGAAAGGAACTTTATGTTTCAGTGTTATGGATTTACTCGAACTTGGAGATATGTAAGGGACTGAGTAGCGCTGGTCCCCTAAGGGAATTACAATATGGCCGACGGACTGGTGAACGAGTCTGTTCTTCCCTTAGATGATTATCAGTGCCCGACCGTAGGATAAGTGGAGAGTAACAGAATCGACCGTCTATGAACGGGTCTGTTCTTCCTGCCTACAACCGATTGGCGGGGAGGTAAGTCGGTGTGAGACTGATTATCTTCCCTTCTACGTAGAAAAATAGCAGGGGGATACAGCTTGCGACTGATCATCGCAGGGGTATCCTCGGCGTCTAGCATCTCCATCTACAGTTCACTATTCATGAAAGAGCACATTTTGTGCAAGTTTTCAGAGAAAGAGAAATTATTCCAGTTACTCAGTTTTATGCAAGTTTTCAGAAAGAGAAAGTTTACTCAAGAGTATTCGAGTTTATTCCAGTATATGAGTTTATCAGAAAGCATATGAGATTACAAAAAGGTATATGATTGTTTTGAAAAAGATATATGAAATCAGATGAGTTTAGAAAATGGATTGGAAATATTTTACCTTGTATTTATTTCCACATTATGATATGAGGTAAATGTTTGATATGAAAGATGATATTTGGAAATTCCTACAACTTCATCTTTTATTTTATGAGTTATGACTCTGATAAAACCTGATTAAGGATATATATATGAAATTGTGGATTTTGGGTTATGGAAACCTTATATTGAATTTTCCTTATAACTTCATCTTTTAAGTTATATGTTGATAGTATGCTTATATTCTATATAGCAGATATTTTACGAAAAGGATATACTGAGTTATCCTGTCTTTTATTTTATACTAGAACTTTGTTCATAGTATGAATATCGAAAGTTTGCAGAATATTATGGAAAGGATATTTGAAATACAACAATGGTATTTTTGGAATATATTCCGATAAGGAAATGATTTCAGTATCAAGATATTTTGACAAGTTATTGTCGTATACCCGCTTTATTTCTGGGTTGAAAAAAAAGGCAGAATTATGCCATACTTTCATTACCTTGCTGAGCTATCGCTCACTCTTGCTATTATTTTATATATATTATATAGCAGCGAAGCAGGATGCCAATGGGACGGCACTTACCTCGCAAGGCGTTTTCATAAACAGTTTCTAGCAGTGATCCCGGGAGTAGTACGAACCAATCGAATCAGGCTACGGCTTTTGGTATTCAACTTATGTATAGACATGAATGGTATTAGAGGATTGTGAGCATCAGAAGGCTAAGTTGGTAATGTAACAATACTTAGAAATTGTATCAGTAACAGATTCAAAAGACATTTGGGTATTGTAATAAAAATTATTTATTCCGCAGTTGTTGTATTGTGTCGTTTCTGAGACTCTAACCTGTGTGTGTGTGTGTGAGACATATGTTGTGGGGTCATGAGCAGGTGAATTATGAATGGTGTGAGTAATACAGGTAAGGCAAGGAGTACATGGATTGTGACAACCCTAAATCCCTGACCCCGGATTTGGGGCTGTTACAGAGATGGTATCAGAGCGTTAGGTTACAGTCCTCAGAAATGATAGGAGATCGAGTCTTACAATACCCTTAATAATAATAAGAACATATAGAGCTCAAATTGAGTTCGTAGTCGGGTTAGAGGACATGACCCTGACTGTTTAAGATGAAGCCTGAGAGGGGACTTCTTTTGGGAAACCGTACTTAGGACTTCGTGGTTAGTCACCTCGAATCGTATGAGTTATAGATGGATGGGACTCTGAGATACCAGATCCCGAGGCCTTCGAGTAGGCATTTGATAATGCGCTCCTTGAAATGGACGGAGACCCGATAAAGGAAGATCCATAGGAGGATCTAGAGGAAGACCCCATAGCGGGTCAAGGAAAGAATCTTGTAGAGGACGTGTTGATTGATAAAGATGTGGTGTGTTACTTGAGGTCTAGTAATAAGACCGGACGAACCTTCAAGGGATAAATAAGTGACGAGACGAGAGTTTAAGGATCGTTCATGATTCATCAAGAGGTATGACAAAGAAAATGGAGTAGAGTCTCCAAGGCAGAAGAGGTAGATGCAGTATAGCGAGTATCAGTGGATTGATTCGACTTGAACGAAACCTGTTACTCGTAGTAAGTTATAGTTGCCCATAAGGAGGCAGCATATGTAAGAGCCAAGGTGTTCAGATTTTCACGAACGATTAAGGGTACTTAGTTGCCTAGAATAGTGTGAGGAATTGCTTTGACTATGAGGTTTCAATCCCCCACGACCAGCGATTCCACTGGAACTAGTGTCTATTACATCATTGAGGAATGTTATTATCTCAAGGAAAATTTTGGTTATATGTACCATGCAAATGTCATTGTAAGACAAGCACGCTAAGACGGAATCGAGAACGAGATTTACCACCCTCAGGAAACCAGGAAGGAATTATGAGGATAGAACAAAAAGGTCGGAAATTAGATCCGAGTATTACTAGTAGGTAAATAGATTGATCAAATTTCCCAGATTTGGAGGGAAATTCAGCAAATATTGGCAAACCTTGTCTTTCTGATTACCAGAGGATGTCACCAAAGAGAGTGGAAATTAGAGCGAACCCTGTGGATTGGGTAAGATAGCCGTTATATGAGTTGGTGGACAGACCCTGATTGCTATAATTGATTGTAGAGATAAAATGATGAAGTTGAGATTGGACGGTAAAGGCGAAATATATTTAAGGACCAAGACGGACTGAGAAGTTCCGGGATTGACTTAAATGAAACGGCTATTGTGCCAAAAGTGTGGAGTACCGCCCAGTCGACATGAGGAATTGTCATTGCTATGGGCGACAGCGGTATCAAAGTCTTCTTATAGAACAGAACGCTTATTTGAGATGTCTGCGCCTAGTCGAATAGAATTCCCTGCGATTGCAAATGTTGATGGTTGAATTCTTAGCGACTATTATAAGTCGGCAATGACGTAAGTATCGAGCACCTTAGGGTGTGCCTGAAGAAGAAAAGCTTTAGAATGGAACGATTATCCATTAGAGGAGCCGACATAAAAAGGCATCCGTAGAGACCTTGGTAGTACCCTCCCCATTTGCAAATTATGTGGGGTACCTCCCTAATCTATGATCTATCTTGACCTCTCTCCAAGAAAGAATTCTGATAAAGGGTATATTCCCTCTTCGAAGTTGTTTTATAACACTTGTGCTAAACCATATTCAGTTTCACTTGTGCCAGAGGCTGTCACAATGCCTACTTTCAGACTTTCGAAACCCTGCCAAATGATGTTATTTAAACTTTCACTTTCCTTCAAATAATGAATGACCCTATTGTTAGTGTTAGTGCCATTGTTAGTGTTAGTGCCCTAGAGACAATGTGATTGTGCTTCTAGGAAATACTTTTGTTAATTAATGATTATGTTCTATCGATTATTCTACATTAATTTATTATGTCTTTATTTACTGCGATATAAATATTAGTATAATAAATGTCCTTGGAACATACAACACGTATTCTATATCTTTAAGTATGTGACTTAAAAATGAGATTATAAGAATAGTGTTTATATTCCTAAATATCCCTAATCGAGCATTGTAAGTTTGGGACAACTATAATGCATAAAGATTAGTATGTTTGTTGACAGATGACCACATCTCATTGGTCATTGGTATAGTGATACTAAAGTCAAGAACATAGGTGCATGTAATATTCTACATGGCACTGGATAGACCCACAGTGAGATTCTTCATGTTTTATAAAGTCATAAGAAAGACTCATAGTGATAGTGGTGTAATGATCCTCTGACTTGAGATCATTATATTTCTATACGATGATTAATGTACTTTGACTACATTAAAAGTTACCTTTGACCGGGTAATGATAAAAGTGTACATCGGGTATATTATGAGTTGTATGAGAAATATGAATGATAGATAAAGGATTTAACCCTCCTATAATTAGGAGAGATATTATTGGCCTCTTGATTGAGTGAGACTATGAAATGCATGGCCATGCTCAAATACTGATTTGTTTTTAATAGTCTACTCATTGATCAAGGAAACCCGGATTAAATTATGAAGAGGATGACAATGAACATGCCTCGAGTTTAATCTATAATATATGGTTAAAGGGATTATATTACATGGAAACATTTATCATGAAAGGTTTAATTGAATCACTGATTTAATTATTATTTAATTGGGTAGCAATGATGTATTACTAGATGCCGCTCATTGTTTATAATTTTATTGAAGAATAAAATTATTGCCAATTAAATAATAACCTATAGGGTCACACACAAAGAACGCCTAAAGGAAGAATTAATATAAATTATGAATTTAAATTAATTAATTATAATTCAAATATTATTATATATTAATTAAGTTGGACTTAATTAATTGAATGATATAAGATTTGAATTTTAAAGATATGCTTTTCTAAATTAATTAAGTTTGACTTAATTAGTTATTTAAATAATGGATTAAAAAAACCTATATGGTCTAGGTTTTATGAAACCTACATGGGCTAGGTTTAATTCATAATGGGCCTTCTCTTACCCATCATATAAATAGAATATGATGGGCTCTTTTAGGGTGAAGTAAGTGCTAAAAAAAACGTTTTTGATAAGAACCCTAATTATAGAGGCAAAAGAGAGAGGCAAGAAGAAGAAGCATATCTCGGTTTTGGTGGCTAGTACCTCCGTCCTTGGCGAGATCGTTTGACGATTCTTGAAGGTGTTTGTGTGGATACCGTAGAGGCGTATATCGAGAAGGTATCGCTGTGATTCAAGCTTGAACCTCCATTAATGGCTAATCGAAAAGCTTCTTTAAGGTAAAACACTATCCCGAATTAAAATATTTTTTTTTCGCATGGATCCTGGTTTGGGTTTCGATATTATTTTGGTTTTAAAGTTATTTTTCCGCTGCGTTTGTGCCTCGAAACCCAACAATGGTATCAGAGCTACTTGCGAAAAGTTTTAATTCGTTATGTGTTTTAAAAGTTTTTGATATATACATGTTTGTATATGATTTGCCATGTTTTCGTTGCTATACAATCCATGTATATATGTGTATATATGTTTCTGAATATTTGATATTCATATGGATTGAATAATCATGTGATGATTGGATATATTGCCGTATGTATATATGATATACGTTTTGTTCTTATTTTAGAATTGTATATGATACGATTTCTGAAAGCACTGCCAGAATTTCTGAAATCTGGGTACAGTGTGCGTTTTTCGCAGAGGCAGTACCTATTCCGAAAGGAAACGGGCCAATGAGCAAAACTGATACCTAAAGGTATCACCGACGCGTCTGTAAGGCGTTTGACGTCAATAAGACCCTCAAAACAGCGATTTATTGTTTTCTGGAATTGTTTTCAGTTTTTCGATTTTTTCAGTTTTTCACCGTATATGATTTCTTTGATTGGATCATCTGAAATATGATATGGTATGATAAAATATGTGATATGCTATACTCTCTAATTGTTATGTGAACATGATGTATGGCTATTTGATATGGTTATGATCCAATTATATATGTGTAGATATATGATTTTGAATATATATAATAATCATTATGGATTATATAATCATGTGATGATCATAGGTATCGATGCTTATGTATATATGATATATATTGTTCTTGTTATGGAGATTGTATACGATGCGATTTCTGAACCATCTGAACAGGTTTGGTGAAATCTGTGTCCAGTATCCGAATTGAGCAAACGATATGTGTTTTCTGACTGAAAACGAGCGTCTGAACAAAACTGATAGCATAGCTATCATCGACTCATCTGTAAGGCGTTTGACGCCGTTCAGTGCATGAAAAAGGCGATTTATTGTTTTCAGAATTTGATTCTGATTTTCTGATTTTTGCGGTATATGATTTCTTTGATTGGATCATCTGAAATATGATATGGTATAACATTATTAGATAATATGACATGTTATTTAATTGTTACTTGAGCATGGTGCTGGTTATGGCCTTAAGACCCGTTGTTTAATGGTTTATGGTTTTGGTTTTATAAATACGACTTGCATGTCGTTTTCTTCATTCTTGTAATTGTTTAACCTCGAATGTAAATCGAGTTTTATTATGTAAGTACATTAGTATAGGTTCGATTCAATTGTTCAATGTAATGTACTTGAATATTGAAGGACGATCCAAGAGGAGGTGCATTCAAGGGAACAAGGAGAATGAAGACATGTAATTGTATTTATGTATTTCCACCATAGATTGACCTTGATCCTTTCATTAGCTTGAAAGGATCATATAGGATAAAGGCCATAACCAAGCACGTTTACATATTGCACTTTACATATTGATGTATGATTGTATGTGTAGGATACAATGTGATGCATGCTTTAATTAGATTAATCATGTATTAATGTATGTATTAGATACATCACCCATGCCATGCCTGCTAAACAAGATAAAATCTGTAACGATTCAAGATTTTAAAATTGAACAAAACGAACATGAGATTCCTGTGTTTATGAAACACGGAAATAAGTATGAATTTCCAATTTTTTTGATATGGGGCGATTTTGACAAAAATACAAGCAGCGCTTGTAAGCAAGGTGGATTTTAAGTGAGACCACTGTGACTCCTCCACTGGACTGGAAATCAAACCATTGATGAATTTTGAATTGAAGTACTTAGTTCAAGGAAAAATTGGGAATCTCTTGATGATGGGATCATGGTCGTTTTAATAACTAAACCCCTTAACAAAATATTAAGTTTTAATCGGATGCTTTCCAATGAATGAACACTCATCGAATCCTAGATCGATAAGGGGAAGGGCTGTCAGTGGCAGGGGACTCCTATCTATCGTGGTGAGATGCGAAGAATATAAACGGTTATATTCGGTCGTTGTATCATTGGGTCTAACTTAACTGAGTCGTCATAATAAGGTGAAAATAAACGGTTATATTCAACTATTATGAACTTAGAAGCATAGAGTTTGGTTAAAAATCTATTAGATAGATAAGATCAATCGTTGTTCGCCAAACTATCCAAGAATTATATGTGATATAATTGACAACTGTTGTCTACCTAAATAATCATTTTTTTAAGGACTTCCAGTGGTTGACTTAGAACATGACCAAATATGGATCTTGGCTCACTAGAAAGAATTATGCGATATACTTTCCGAATTGATAGTAAGGGCTATTAATTTGATAAAAATAGTGGGAGATATATATATTTTGAATATATATGAATAATCACTTGAACATAAATTAATAATACCGTAGACTGATTATTTTATGCATTTTAACATTGTAGAAATTCTAAATGACAAACAACTCAAATAACTTCTCCGTGCAATCAGTCCTTGAGAAGGACAAGTTGACAGGAACAAACTTCCTTGATAAGCAAAGGAATTTGAGGATTGTCCTCAGGCAAGAGCGAAAGCTCTATGTCACTGATATTCCACGCCCTGGACCTCTACCTGTAGGTGCATCGGTCGATGATCGAATTTCTTATCAGAAGCATATCGATGATGACAATGATGTTACTTGTCTGATGCTTGAGACTATGAATCCTGAGCTTCAGAAACAGCATGAGCAAATGGTTGCTTATATTATGATTGAGCACCTTAAACGTATTTTTGAAGGACAGGGTCGTCAAGAGAGGTTTGATACAAGCAAAGCCTTGTTTGCAAAGGCAAAAGCAAAGGGTGATTGTCACTATTGCAAGAAGTCGGGTCACTGAAAGAGAAACTGTCAAAATTACTTGGAGGATATGAAGAAACTGAAGGGTGTTCAGATTTCTGACCCAGGTATTTATGTTATAGAAGTCAATCTATCTACTTCTACATCATGGGTATTAGATACTGGATGTGGTTCTCACATTTGTATAAATGTGCAGGAACTTCGAAGTAGTAGGACTTTGACTGTAGGAGTAGTCGACCTACGCGTTGGCAATGGAGCAAAGGTTGCTGCACTGGCTGTAGGGACTTATCATTTATCGTTGCCCACTGGGCTTATTTTAGAACTTGAGAACTATTTTTACGTGCCTGCAATTTGCAGAAACATTATTTCCGTTTCTTGTTTGGACAAGATTGGTTTTTCGTTTTTGATTCAGAACAATGGTTGTTCCTTTTCATTGAATAATGTTACCTATGGGGTTGCACGTTTGTTTAATGGTTTATATGTTCTTGATCTTGATACTCCTGTCTATAATATAAATAATAAACGTCTTAAGACAAATGACTCAAATCAAACATACCTCTGGCACTGTCGTTTAGGCTATATAAATGAGAATCGCATTTCCAAGTTACATAGAGATGGATACTTGGATAAGTTTGATTTTGAATCATACGAAGAATGTGAACCGTGTCTCATTGGCAAAATGACTAAAGCTCCTTTTACCGGACAAGGTGAGAGAGCCACCAAACGATTGGAATTGATACATAGTGATGTATGTGGTCCAATGCGTACGATGGCAAGAGGTGGCTTTTACTATTTCATAACTTTTACTGATGATTTTAGTAGATACGGATATGTGTATCTTTTGAAGAACAAATCCGAATCGTTTGAAAAATTCAAAGAGTATAAGGCCGAAGTAGAAAAGCAAATAGGCGAAAGTATAAAAGCTCTACGATCTGATCGTGGAGGAGAATACTTAAGCTTGGAATTCAAGAATTTCTTAAAGGAGTGTGGTATTGTATCACAACTCACTCCTCTTGGAACACCACAATGGAATGGGGTGTCTGAGAGGAGAAATCGTACTTTGTTGAACATGGTGCGATCATTGATGAGTCAAGCGGATCTTCCAATTTGTTTCTGGGGTTACGCCCTAGAGACGGCTGCACAAACACTAAACCGAGTTCCTTCTAATCGGTTCAAAAGACACCATATGAGATATGGACTGAGAAACGTCTTAGCATGTCCTTTATGAAAGTATGGGGATGTGAAGCGTTTGTAAAACGTTTAGTCTCTGATAAGCTAGGACCAAAATCAGATAAATGTAATTTTGTGGGATACCCAATTGAAACAAAAAGAGGTATTATTTCTATAAACCTCCAGAGAACAAAGTGTTTGTTGCTCGAACGGCTGTGTTTCTAGAGAGAGAACTACTTTCCAAGAAAAACAGTGGGAGGATAATAGATCTCGATGAGGATCGAGAACCACAAGATAACGTTGAACCAGAGCTGGAACATCAGCAGAATGTGACTCAAGATGTTGAGAACAATACTGCTCAAGAAACACAGGTTGTTCGTAGATCTAGTAGGATTCGCCATGAGTCAGAGAGATATTATGGATTTCTCCTGACTCAAAGTGGCGATGTGATGCTTGTAGATGATGATGAGCCTCTCACCTATAAGGATGCTATGAATAGTCTAGATTCCGAGAGATGGCTGGAGGCCATGAAATCTGAGATGGATTCCATGTATGAAAACCAAGTATGGACTTTGGTTGAACCACCTGATGGGGTAAAACCCATAGAGTGCAAGTGGGTTTTCAAAAGGAAAACTGACATGGATGGTAATTTACAGACCTATAAAGCAAGACTGGTGGCGAAGGGTTTCAAGCAAATTCATGGTATTGACTATGATGAAACTTTCTCACCAGTGGCTATGGTCAAATCCATCAGGATTTTGCTTGCGATAGCAGCTTATTATGACTATGAAATTTGGCAAATGGATGTTAAGACCGCCTTTCTTAAATGGAAGCTTAGAAGAGGATGTGTACATGACACAACCTCAGGGTTTTGTTGATCCAAGGTTTGCCAAAATGGTCTGTAAGTTGCGACGATCCATTTATGGATTGAAGCAGGCTTCGAGGAGATGGAACATTCGTTTTTGATGAAACAGTCAAAGAGTTTGGCTTCATTCAAAATCAGGATGAGCCATGTGTTTATAAGAAGGTTAGTGGGAGCCATGTGGCATTCCTAGTATTATATGTAGATGACATATTACTAATAGGGAATGACATTCCTTCTCTAAAGACTATGAAGACTTGGTTGGGAAAAAGTTTCTCGATGAAAGACTTAGGCGATGCTACCTGTATCTTAGGGATCAGGATCTATAGAGATAGATCTAGAAGATTAATCGGTTTAAGTAAGAGTACATACATTGACAAAGTGTTGCATCGTTTAGGGATGCAAGAGGCAAAAAGGGGCTATGTCCCATTGTCTCATGGGATAGCAATCTCAAAAGAAAACTGTCCTAGATCATCAGATGAAAAGGACCGTATGTGTAAAGTACCATATGCTTCGGCAATTGGTTCTATAAAGTATGCAATGATATGTACTCGTCCTGATGTTTCGTATGCTTTAAGCATGACGAGCAGATACCAGTCTAATCCCGGTGAGAGTCACTGGACAGCTGTCAAGAATATTCTTAAGTACCTTAAACGGACTAAAGATTCATTCTTGATATACGGAGGAGATGAGAAGCTAGTTGTAAAAGGTTACACCGATGCTAGTTTTCAGACAGATAGGGACGTTACTATGTCTCAGTCTGGATTCATGTTTTGTCTAAATAGAGGTGTTGTAAGTTCGAAAGGTTCGAATATACACATATGTAAAGTGCAAACTAATGATAATGTTGCGGACCCACTGACTAAGGCTTTGTCGCAGCAGAAGCACGAATGTCACACTAGTTCCATGGGTATTAGATACATGGGTGATTGGCTCTAGTGCAAGTGGGAGATTGTTAGTGTTAGTGCCCTAGAGACAATGTGATTGTGCTTCTAGGAAATACTTTTGTTAATTAATGATTATGTTCTATCGATTATTCTACATTAATTTATTATGTCTTTATTTACTGCGATATAAATATTAGTATAATAAATGTCCTTGGAACATACAACACGTATTCTATATCTTTAAGTATGTGACTTAAAAATGAGATTATAAGAATAGTGTTTATATTCCTAAATATCCCTAATCGAGCATTGTAAGTTTGGGACAACTATAATGCATAAAGATTAGTATGTTTGTTGACAGATGACCACATCTCATTGGTCATTGGTATAGTGATACTAAAGTCAAGAACATAGGTGCATGTAATATTCTACATGGCACTGGATAGACCCACAGTGAGATTCTTCATGTTTTATAAAGTCATAAGAAAGACTCACAGTGATAGTGGTGTAATGATCCTCTGACTTGAGATCATTATATTTCTATACGATGATTAATGTACTTTGACTACATTAAAAGTTACCTTTGACCGGGTAATGATAAAAGTGTACATCGGGTATATTATGAGTTGTATGAGAAATATGAATGATAGATAAAGGATTTAACCCTCCTATAATTAGGAGAGATATTATTGGCCTCTTGATTGAGTGAGACTATGAAATGCATGGCCATGCTCAAATACTGATTTGTTTTTAATAGTCTACTCATTGATCAAGGAAACCCGGATTAAATTATGAAGAGGATGACAATGAACATGCCTCGAGTTTAATCTATAATATATGGTTAAAGGGATTATATTACATGGAAACATTTATCATGAAAGGTTTAATTGAATCACTGATTTAATTATTATTTAATTGGGTAGCAATGATGTATTACTAGATGCCGCTCATTGTTTATAATTTTATTGAAGAATAAAATTATTGCCAATTAAATAATAACCTATAGGGTCACACACAAAGAACGCCTAAAGGAAGAATTAATATAAATTATGAATTTAAATTAATTAATTATAATTCAAATATTATTATATATTAATTAAGTTGGACTTAATTAATTGAATGATATAAGATTTGAATTTTAAAGATATGCTTTTCTAAATTAATTAAGTTTGACTTAATTAGTTATTTAAATAATGGATTAAAAAAACCTATATGGTCTAGGTTTTATGAAACCTACATGGGCTAGGTTTAATTCATAATGGGCCTTCTCTTACCCATCATATAAATAGAATATGATGGGCTCTTTTAGGGTGAAGTAAGTGCTAAAAAAAACGTTTTTGATAAGAACCCTAATTATAGAGGCAAAAGAGAGAGGCAAGAAGAAGAAGCATATCTCGGTTTTGGTGGCTAGTACCTCCGTCCTTGGCGAGATCGTTTGACGATTCTTGAAGGTGTTTGTGTGGATACCGTAGAGGCGTATATCGAGAAGGTATCGCTGTGATTCAAGCTTGAACCTCCATTAATGGCTAATCGAAAAGCTTCTTTAAGGTAAAACACTATCCCGAATTAAAATATTTTTTTTCGCATGGATCCTGGTTTGGGTTTCGATATTATTTTGGTTTTAAAGTTATTTTTCCGCTGCGTTTGTGCCTCGAAACCCAACACCTATGGTGATACATCACCACTTGTTTGTTAAGTACCAGTATCTTATGGTTATTCATTTCTTTGGAAACCGCACCTTTGGAATCTGTTCAATTTTAATCCAAGGTGTTCCTTTAAAGAAATATTGCCGAAAGACGATAATCATTAAATTGATATCGAATTGCTTTCATACTTTTCAACTTCCACTGAGACGAACAACCCTATACTTATAGGGGCTACAAGGACTATCTGTCTGTGTGATAGAAGTCTGATGGGACGCCATCACTTGTAAGTTGTGAAATACAAGAAGGCTAATTACCTTTAGTAATGTCTCAATTGAGGCACACAACGTTGAGTTCTTATGATCATATTGATCTCTCGGTAAAATTCTCTTACCTCCAATAAGGTTACCTTAAAACTCATAACCTTATTATCACCAGTGTGCGACATTTTCTTTGATATGGGAGCTATCTTTCAAGGCCCCATAATTTTTGTTATCCTTATTGAATTCTAAGGGGAGGCCAACCAGGTCAAATAAGTCAAAATTTGCTGATAGGAATTAGATTCGCAACGAAGTCGCCTATGACAGGAGCGAATCCCTAAGACGAATAGAATGTTAGTGACATATCGATGAAATTGGTTTATTCTCCCAAGGATATTATGATAATGGAAAGCGTGTCAATCGATATATGTGAAAGAAATAGCGATGTGCCGTGAACTCCAGTGACAACGGTGTTAGACAGATGCCCCATAGTGAGATTGAGATTTTGGAGGAGTTGTTACGAATGGACATTACCTCTGGGTTAGCAAGATAAGTACTGACGATGGAGTCAGAGGGAGCTGGTATTGTGAATTGGGAGAGGTGCAGCGTGTGTGGTTCTAGAGGAATAATTTTCGGAAATATATGGAGACCCGGATGAAAATGAACGTTAAAGAGTTAAAAAAAGAAACCATGACTGTGACCGAGTCTGAGGCCAAGTTTTTCCGAATTATCGAGGTTTATTCCGGAGTTTGTGAACACAGAAGAAAAGAAAGCCAGCAGGTTTCAACCAGGGCTACCTCCAACAAGCAGCCCACTATCAGGACCTTTAAATAGCAGGTGCCCTTCTATACTGTTTAGACAGAGCTAATGTATCGTTGTATATCAAGAAATTGCATGACAATTAAACCTTAAGGCCGAGCTGCTAAGGGAATAATTACAAGTAGAAATAGCCATTCGAGGGATTTTCCCATAAGACTGGTACATCCAGGTTGTGAACTAGAAATATGAGGTCGACGATTTTGATAGACCTGATTCTTTTCAAGTTGGGAGAAGTTGATATTATAATAAGAATGAGTTGGTTGACACCCCATGGAGCCCAGACTGATTGTAAGGGAGAGAGAGTAATAAATAAAGAATGGAGACAGATTCAGAGATTCTTGAGTATAGTTCAGACTAAGAAATTATTATTCCAGAAATACGAGGCTTAAATTAGCTCTTATGGTTGACGCCAAGAAAAGAGATACCAAGTATAAAGGGAACTACAATGGTTTTGGGAGATTGTACAAGGTTTTAATGAGCTACCAGATATCGATTTGGATGACATGAGAATGAATACCGAGTATTCAGGGTATAGTGGGAATGAAAGAGTTAGTGACTCAGTTACAAGAGTTGTTGTATAAGGGTATGATAAGACCCAGTGTATCACCGTGGAGAGCCCGGTGTTGTTGTAAGAGAGAAAGATGTTAGCACAAGATTATATATCGAACCTCGAGAGTTGTATGAGTTCGACATGGAGAATAGGTACCCTTGTAAATGATTGTTTGATCAGCGGAAGAACGGTGTGTATTTCCAATTTATTTAAGAACTGGGTATCACCAGTTGGAAGTTAAATCCGAGGATATACCCAAGACTGCGATTCGTACTAGGAATAGACACTTCGAGTTTTTAGCGAGGTTATTTTGGGTTGACTAATGCACCCACAAATTTTATGGAATGTAATGAATTGGCTTTGAGTTAACCGTGATAGTAGATAGCATGAGATGGAGAAATGGCTAGAATTGACCTAGGATTATGACTGTGAGATACACTACCATCCGGGGAAGGGCAATGTGGTGGCCGATACCCTTAATTAAAATGAGACAGAGATGGATTCCGAATGATCGGGAATTAAAGGATGAGATTTTATACAAAACCCAAGTTAGTCCAACAAACTAGAAAGACAAAAGATTTCACCAACAAGCGGCTAGTGACAACCACGACAGAAAGAGAAAGTATGCGGACTAAGCCCGCGAGTATAGAGATAGTACTGCTATTGATAAGCTAAATGGCAAGTTAATGAATGACAAGCAAGTTTATGCTGGTGTATTTCTGTACAAACAAGATAGAGAATATGAGGTTAGAGATTCGTGATGCTAAAGGTATCTCCATGGAAAGAATTAATGAGATTTGAAAAGAAAGGGAAGTGAGCCCGAGATTCATTGGGCCATCTGAGATTTTAAAACGCGTCAGAAAGGTGGCCTACGAGCCAGCCTTACCCCCCAAACTTGTATAATGGTCATAACGGGGTTCATGTGTCAATGCTACGTCAGTATACTATAGATGCCCGGCATATGTAGAGTATGAGCAGGTAGATATACAACCTGGTCTGACTTACAAAGAACAACCTGTGAAAATCATGGATAGAAAAGAGCAAGTGCTAAGTGACGAGGTTGACAGGCTAGTGAGAGGTTTGTGGAAAATCAAGAGGTGGAAGAATCCACCTGGGAGTTAGAAAGTGCAATGGAAGAGGAGTACCCCCAGTTATTCCTAAGTTGATTCCGGGACGGAATCCTTTTAAGGAGTGGAGACTATAATAACCCGGATTTTTGGAAAAATTTAAAACTTTTCTTATTATGATTAAGTGCATCAGTGAATAGTGAATTTGGTGGATGAATAGTGATTTTGAGGGTTAAGAAAATTTTTCATGCCACCTATGTACGAGACGTAGTGTGGATATTCCGAAGTCATATTAGTGATCTACGGAGTAAATAAGTGAATGCAAAGACGATCGGAATTCAGAAATTCCAAATTTTATTTTGGTGTAGTATTTGACCGGGCATCGAATTATATATTATTATATTCAAGAAATGATATATTAAAATTGAGGATGTGAGGATTTAATATTTTGGAATTTTATTATTTTATTAAAGTCGATTTAAGGATTCGATTGTTGAAGTGAATAGTGAATCGTTACTATTCACTGCGAAAATCGCGTAGAGTTTTATTCGCTCTTTAGGATATATTTCGAATCGTTTCAAGAGGAACAGGGCAACATTTACAGGATTAAATATAGACATGGAAGTAACATGTAACAAGATTAATTCGAGGGATGAAACATTTTTATCATCCATGTGAAAGGAAACGAACCAGTAAAGCTACTTTAGCTAAGCTCTTGCATGTGCGACACGTGTCCAATGACTAAGCCATAAAGGTGATGACTCACCCCCTTTTAACCACAAATATCAGCATTCTTATCATTATTAATCAAAACAAAGAAAAGAAAAAGGAAGAGGAGCTCCCCTCCCATTCTGCCCAGCAGGAGCATCAAGGAAAGAAAAATCCATAACTCCATTTCTATCCATCCTTAAATCACCAAATTTTAACCATAGCTTCTCCACTCCATGGGCAACATTCGTTCTAATTTTCATGGCCAACAAAGGAGTTTAGCCTAGTCAAATCGCTTCCCCAAGTCGGAGAACGGAAACTGTCCTGCTTTTTCCAGTTTCGACCACTCACCATAGAAAGCCAATAAGTCAAGCTTCACGCATCCCCTGGTGATGAGATAAGACTCAAAAGAAATCCCTTGAAGAGTAGAAGGTGTGGTAAAAAGTTGAGAACCAAAATCTTGTTTTTCGATTTTATATGGAGTTTACAAAGTGATGATGAATAGTAACTCCGAAATCTTGTTAACTTGTTTTCTTGATTGGATCTTAAGGTTTAAGCTTTGTAAGGAGTATCTAAGGCTTGTTGAGTGATGGTGATCACTGGTTAGTGTTGGTAGAGCATCAAGGAAGGTATAAAAACCTCTGCCCCTTTTTGTTTATATGAGTTTTGAAGTGGTTTTGATGTTCATGTAAAGTTAAGATCATGATTAGGTGATTTAATGATTGTTTGGCTTTGTTTAAATGTGTAAAATAATGGGTGTTGGATTTGAGCCTCACCACTGATCTTAGAGGTGTATGATGGTTGTTTGTTGAGGTTGTGGATGTATGGTATGCCCGGTGTGGCTTGGGTTGTTGTGACAAAAATTGGATTATTCGATTTTAAGCCGTCGTAATGCCCAAATTTTTACCTACTGATTGGTTCCCTGTTTTTCGTCAGTTAGAGCTCGACCCTTGAGTCCTACTGCCCATGATTGTGTATTTTATGTTATAAGCTTCATAATGATATGTGGTTCGCCTAATTTGGCCGAACGGTTTAAGAGTTATGCTAGTTTTAGTAATCGTGGTTCGAGAGGTTTCATCGCAGAAATGTAACCACTTTGATGCTAAGTCAAAGACCTTTAAGAGATGAATTGAAATGTGAAACTTTGTGATATAATGCTAGAGACAGTTAGGAAGGCTTACGAAAACGATTCGGATTAAATAGATTATTTTTCGATTTTATAAAAATGTTTTAGTCGAGGTCACGCAAGTGAAAACCACCAAGAACATGACTTAGAAACCAATGTTGTAAATGGTTAAGTATAACTTGTATTCGAGGATCGATTTCGGACTAAACCTACGGCTTAAGTAATTGTCGACTAAACGTGGACTTAGTATGAGTCTATAACGAGCTAGTAATTCCTTGGTTGTGTTTCGCTTACGTGTTTAAGCATTGAGTTATAAGTGGTTTATCGAGGGGATTAACCGTGTGTTTTCGTTTGACTTTGTCTAGATTGTTCGACATTGTCACGAGCCCTATCACCACTCGAGCATCAGGCAAGTTTCTAAAACCATATTTTGAAGTATGCTTATACTAGATGCAAGTTTTCAAACCTATGCCTCTATAAACTGTTGTTGTGATAAATACAAGATTTTGAGATATATGTTATGTGTTTTTGATTTCGAAATGATACTTATGGTGCTAAGTAACAGTTATTGATATGAGTTGAGCTTATAAGCTATGGTTATAGCAATATTTTGAGCTGATGTGTTAAGAAAACCCTCAGTAAGGGGGGGGGGGGTATATACTCTGTATTTAAACTACGGACCGGGAATGGTATCAGTTATTATCTAGAGTTATATTATATATACTCTGTACTTATACTACGTACCGAGAATGGTATCAGTTGCTATCTAGGGTTATTTTATTAATTTATTTTCCATTCTTTGTTAAGGAAGTGTGTGGAAATTACTTTTAAATAAATATTCTTTATTAAATATAGCTTACGTTAATTATTTAAAGCCCTACTTCTTAAGGAAGTAATTTGTGAAAACTATTCTTTAAACCCTAGATAGCTAATAAAGTTTTATTCAGTCAATTATAAACATAATTAGAGAAGGTTCCCAAATCTATTTCCCTTTTAAGTCTATATTCAGAAAGACTTGAAAGTTCGCTCAAACTACAAAGATGCATGGAACCTTTCTCAAGATTTTATGCTTGTTTCCAGTAGACTGCCCAGTCCTAAATCTTTTTAAATCAATGAAATTATCAGTCTGATATACTACCATCAAAATGATTTTGATTACTTCCTCAAAACTCGAGAAGTAAGATCAGTGAAATCAGTGATATCCATTAACAGGCATCAGCCTGGGAAATATGAGTGAATTTCCTTTCCAACCAGATACGACTACTTTGTGGAGTTGTATACTTGGGGAAAAAGGGAAAGGAACTTTATGTTTCAGTGTTATGGATTTACTCGAACTTGGAGATATGTAAGGGACTGAGTAGCGCCGGTCCCCTAAGGGAATTACAATATGGCCGACGGACTGGTGAATGGGTCTGTTCTTCCCTTAGATGATTATCAGTGCTCGACCGTAGGATAAGTGGAGAGTAACAGAATCGACCGTCTATGAACGGGTCTGTTCTTCCTGCCTACAACCGATTGGCGGGGAGGTAAGTCGGTGTGAGACTGATTATCTTCCCTTCTACGTAGAAAAACAGCAGGGGGATACAGCTTGCGACTGATCATCGCAGGGGTATCCTCGGCGCCTAACATCTCCATCTACAGTTCACTATTCATGAAAGAGCACATTTTGTGCAAGTTTTCAGAGAAAGAGAAATTATTCCAGTTACTCAGTTTTATGCAAGTTTTCAGAAAGAGAAAGTTTACTCAAGAGTATTCGAGTTTATTCCAGTATATGAGTTTATCAGAAAGCATATGAGATTACAAAAAGGTATATGATTGTTTTGAAAAAGATATATGAAATCAGATGAGTTTAGAAAATGGATTGGAAATATTTTACCTTGTATTTATTTCCACATTATGATATGAGGTAAATGTTTGATATGAAAGATGATATTTGGAAATTCCTACAACTTCATCTTTTATTTTATGAGTTATGACTCTGATAAAACCTGATTAAGGATATATATATGAAATTGTGGATTTTGGGTTATGGAAACCTTATATTGAATTTTCCTTATAACTTCATCTTTTAAGTTATATGTTGATAGTCTGCTTATATTCTATATAGCAGATATTTTACGAAAAGGATATACTGAGTTATCCTGTCTTTTATTTTATACTAGAACTTTGTTCATAGTATGAATATCGAAAGTTTGCAGAATATTATGGAAAGGATATTTGAAATACAACAATGGTATTTTTGGAATATATTCTGATAAGGAAATGATTTCAGTATCAAGATATTTTGACAAGTTATTGTCGTATATCCGCTTTATTTCTGGGTTGAAAAAAAAGGCAGAATTATGCCATACTTTCATTACCTTGCTGAGCTATCGCTCACTCTTGCTATTATTTTATATATATTATATAGCAGCGAAGCAGGATGCCAATGGGACGGCACTTACCTCGCAAGGCGTTTTCATAAACAGTTTCTAGCAGTGATCCCGGGAGTAGTACGAACCAATCGAATCAGGCTACGGCTTTTGGCATTCAACTTATGTATAGACATGAATGGTATTAGAGGATTGTGAGCATCAGAAGGCTAAGTTGGTAATGTAACAATACTTAGAAATTGTATCAGTAACAGATTCAAAAGACATTTGGGTATTGTAATAAAAATTATTTATTCCGCAGTTGTTGTATTGTGTCATTTCTGAGACTCTAACCTGTGTGTGTGTGTGAGACATATGTTATGGGGTCATGAGCAGGTGAATTATGAATGGTGTGAGTAATACAGGTAAGTCAAGGAGTACATGGATTGTGACAACCCTAAATCCCTGACCCCGGATTTGGGGCTGTTACAGAGATGGTATCAGAGCGTTAGGTTACAGTCCTCAGAAACGATAGGAGATCGAGTCTTACAATACCCTTAATAATAATAAGAACATCTAGAGCTCAAATTGAGTTCGTAGTCGGGTTAGAGGACATGACCCTGACTGTTTAAGATGAAGCCCGAGAGGGGACTTCTTTTGGGAAACCGTACTTAGGACTTCGTGGTTAGTCACCTCGAATCGTATGAGTTATAGATGGATGGGACTCTGAGATACCAGATCCCGAGGCCTTCGAGTAGGCATTTGATAATGCGCTCCTTGAAATGGACGGAGACCCGATAAAGGAAGATCCATAGGAGGATCTAGAGGAAGACCCCATAGCGGGTCAAGGAAAGAATCTTGTAGAGGACGTGTTGATTGATAAAGATGTGGTGTGTTACTTGAGGTCTAGTAATAAGACCGGACGAACCTTCAAGGGATAAATAAGTGACGAGACGAGAGTTTAAGGATCGTTCATGATTCATCAAGAGGTATGACAAAGAAAATGGAGTAGAGTCTCCAAGGCAGAAGAGGTAGAGGCAGTATAGCGAGTATCAGTGGATTGATTCGACTTGAACGAAACCTGTTACTCGTAGTAAGTTATAGTTGCCCATAAGGAGGCAGCATATGTAAGAGCCAAGGTGTTCAGATTTTCACGAACGATTAAGGGTACTTAGTTGCCTAGAATAGTGTGAGGAATTGCTTTGACTATGAGGTTTCAATCCCCCACGACCAACGATTCCACTGGAACTAGTGTCTATTACATCATTGAGGAATGTTATTATCTCAAGGAAAATTTTGGTTATATGTACCATGCAAATGTCATTGTAAGACAAGCACGCTAAGATGGAATCGAGAACGATATTTACCACCCTCAGGAAACTAGGAAGGAATTATGAGGATAGAACAGAAAGGTCGGAAATCAAATCCGAGTATTACTAGTAGGTAAATAGATTGATCAAATTTCCCAGATTTGGAGGGAAATTCAGCAAATTTTGGCAAACTTGTCTTTCTGATTACCAGAGGATGTAACAATACTTAGAAATTGTATCAGTAACAGATTCAAAAGACATTTGGGTATTGTAATAAAAATTATTTATTCCGCAGTTGTTGTATTGTGTCGTTTCTGAGACTCTAACCTGTGTGTGTGTGAGAGACATATGTTGTGGGGTCATGAGCACGTGAATTATGAATGGTGTGAGTAATACAGGTAAGGCAAGGAGTACGTGGATTGTGACAACCCTAAATCCCTGACTCCGGATTTGGGGCTGTTACAACGGCTAAACACCCCGGAAGTACGGGTTTACCAAGGTATTCCAAGACAAACAATACCCTCTACAAAAATAATTCAAGCAATACCCTCTACAAAGAAGGGTTTTCAAAAATAATCTCTAAGCAATACCCCTCGTAAAGGGTCTTCAAAAAAAAATTTAAACAATATCCTCTGCAAAAGAAAGGGTCTTCGAAAATATTACCTGTCTCAAAAGAGGGTCTTCAAAAATATTATCCTACTCGAAATAGGGTTTTCAAAAATATTATCCTCCTTGGAAAAAAGAGTTTTCTAAAACATTAACCTTCTCAGATAAGGACCTTCCACACTTATTGTTTTCCATGCACGAGCTAGTGAAATAATCAAATCATGTGCTACGAATATTGAATCAGAATTCTTTAACATCTCCATGATTCAGATTCTGCCCAGCTCTGTTTTTTTACCTTTTTGACCCTGTAAAAGATATTTTCTTGGAAAACACAAAACATGAACATTGTAGGAAACGAAAAGATCTTTCCGATGATATATGGCTCGTCAGAAACGGACTTATAACGAATTAGGAATCAAATAAAACATCTGATGATTAACTTCTCAATGCTGAAAAACGAGAACTGATTATGTTTTGTGATTTCGAGAATAGATCGAAACATAATCTCAGAAAACACCGAGAACGAAAGTTGTATAAAATCACAAAAGCTTTTTGGATCATAAAAAATCATCAAAATCTGACATGTATTAAATTTACTACGAATTTTATAAAATAACTTATTTGTACGGACAAAATCATAAGAAAACTTATCTTAATTTTGAATAGAACAACGAACGAAACTCTCCACCGTTCAGCTCCTCCATTAAAGCCGCTCCAGATCCGATAAAACCCCCCATGTGTATTGTATAAATTGATTGTCCTCCACAATAAAAAAATATCCCCTCCTTCTAGCGCCAATTATTAACGGAAGAATTTGGTGATAACAAATTTCGGGGATTGCTGGAATAACGAAATTATGAAAATTGGGTAATTTGGGATTTTTGTATGTTTGGGGCTGGACTTGAAAGGTGTCTCGACTTGTTAGATGTGTCGGATCCTTTTTCAAGATGCATGCGTACCCTGTTTATATATAGGGATCAAGCCAACGCAGTTCTGTGATAGGATAGTGTTTTTAATCCCTGTTATTGTTAAGGGATATCTTGAGATAAGTTGATTTTATCTTTTTAGAGTTATATTAGCGTTGTGATTCTTTCCTGATTTGAAAGAATCGTTTGGAGATATTTTCCATTTTTGATTGATTGATATTGGGAAATTAGGGAGATAATTGAGGCAACCGAAAATATGGCGTAACACCTGCTAAGGGATGCATTTTTACCTGCAATTTGCCTAAAACAGAGCAAATCGGCAAAATTTCCTCTGGCATTCATCGAACAATCTACAGGGCATACCCTATGTTTTTGGGCCTGATCAATGCCATGCATAAGTGCATTCTCCTATTTGGAAAAGGCCATATCAGTCATGCATCTGTTGCTGCTGTTGGAAATGCATATGTTGTTGGTGGTGTTTGGGCCTCGTGGCACTAAGCTATAAAAGTATATTGTTAATGCTACTGCCTTATTGTTTCTGAAACATGGTGTCTACAATTCCAATAAATATTAGTTAGAAATATAAATTTTATTGAAAGGATGCAAATGTTAATTAGATAATGACATGAGAAAAGGTAGGATGATGGTGGTTGGGCATCTTAAATGGATTCAAGTATATAAAATTCATCTAAAGCCGAGATCCAAATTTGTATTATCCTTTATTAAGCATGATAAAGACCTGAGAATGAGGTGTTCATCTCCTCAAAGATAACAAGATGTAAATTCGCTTATACATTGCCAACAAACACTACAAGAAAAACTGATTCATCAGACAACACCGATTAGACAACCCTCGAAGAAAAAAGCGTTGGTCAGAATTTTCATACAACGGTTTTATTTCACCCTAAAAACGAGTATTGTCCGATCAAAATCACTACAACGTGTCAAAAACTATTGTGTAGTAAATTGAATCAGACAAGTCTTTTCTGAAAGCGATGTTGTGTAAATAATAAGGTCTTAAATTTGACCAACGACGATCAAATTTAACATCGGTCATATTTAATCGGTTATATTTAATATTTAGTTCACCTAAAAAAATGGAGGGAAATTTCCCACCTAAGTGCATGGTACAAATTGTAGGTCTTAAATTTGACCAAACGCGATCAAATTTAGCAGTGGTCATATTTAATATTTGGCGGTAAAATTCCCGCCAAAACTACATCAAAATAATTGAATTTAAATTTGACCAAAAGTAGTGGAATATAAATTTGACTGCCGCCGATCAAATTTATCTCAAATAAAAATTAATACTTGATAATTTTATATCAATTAGATAATAATTGTGAACCAAAAATCGAGATATGGATTCATATCAATTACAATATTAAAAACTTATTAATATAATGCCCATATTTATCATGGATAACAATAATACATGTGGACCCTATGTTATAAGACACGTAGTACATGGATTTATGTTACAAATTTTATTGTATACAAATTACAAGTAGAACGAGTTAGTTAATTAGTTTTTTAAGGGACATAACACTTTAATTCATCCAAATTATATTATATTCTTTTACATATGACAAACGTAAAAGGATAATATTAAAATATTATTAAAAATTGAGAGTTTCATATTCATTAACGATAATAAGGATCATGAAGTTAATCTCAACATACTTTTCCTAAGATCACGACTAATACATGTAAACAAATAAATCTAACCATCTAATGTCAAAAATTTACTTACCATATATTTTGATTTGTTTATAAATAAGAAAAATGAGTAACTAGATAGTTAATGTAATACACTCAAATGATCCATTACTATCTTAATAGACGAGATCTTTATTCTCATACTCATGACATACTAAGAAAAAAATTAAGTTTTGAATCATCTCAATAACATATTAATATTACATATTTCAAAAATTAACAATAAATTTAAATTTTGAATAATATAAATTTGAATAAATATACATAAAATATATGTGCACAAGGTAAATTCAACAAGAAATAATTTATCCAAAAATATATCCTTATATATTTTATCCATAATTTTGGTCGTCATAGTACAAAACCATAAAAAAGAAATCGTTAAACTTTAAAATAAATAGATGAGAATCGTGAGATGTTCGAACTCCATCAACACGGTATCAAATATAAAAATTAATATTTTTATCTCTAAATGTATTAAAAAAAAGTCCATAATTTTTGTCATTAAGGGACGATAGTACTACAAAAAAGTAAAAATTGTTAGATCTTAAAATAATTAAATAAGAACCGTTGAATATAATGTCAAGTAATATTTTATATTTTAATAGATAAATTAATTTTTCAAGAGTCTAAGGTTTGAAATTCATCAACAATATATTTAAAAAATTGCATTTTAGAAATATAAATATTAATAAAATTAAAAATTAAAACGATTATGAATACCGAGAATAAAATTGTGAATTAATATAATAAAAAATATAAAAAAATACATGTGCATTGCACGGGTTATGAACTAGTATTTATAAAGTTACAAATAATTTATGGGTGTAGTGTGGCAATATATTGTATACATAAAAAAAAACCTTAAAAATATGGTACATAGTTGAGTAATAGTGTTTGAATTTAAGGGTTGAGCATTGAATGATTAGGGTTAATAATTTTTTGTTATTCAAATTTGATATGGGTTAAAATAAAGCCCTAAGAACACATTTAATGATGCATTAAATGTACTTGAAATGGTCTAAATACGAGGCCCATTAATAAGGCCTGTAACCATGGCTATGATAATAAATTCGTAGTTAACAATTGGGGCAAGGTCCAACCCTTGTTTTAAACCACTAAGGCATGGGCTTGGTTCATATACAGTCCAGTGGTTGGAAACCACTAGGAAGCTTCCAATACAACGTCCAACATGGAAACCAACTCCAGCATGGAAACTAATTCTGATAAGAGTTATCCACTATTCAAAGGCGGTTACTTGGCCATCAAGTAACCTAATTCTACCACGATTCTAGGGCTCCAGACGCCTATATAAAGGGCCTAACCCCTCAACATTAGAACTACGTTTTCTTGGCTTGATTCTCAGTTGTAATTGAGATACGTAGGCATCTTGTGAGGACCTGTGCAGTCACGAACCACGAGAGCAGCCATTAAGACACGCTTGTCCACTACCTTACATTAAATACCGTCGTCAATATCTAAACCTACTTTTCGTTCCACAACATTTGGCGCCGTCTATGGGAAACGTTACAACAACCATGGCTATAACACGAAGAACAGCAACCGCTACTGGATCAACTGTCACCACCACTGTTCCGATCACCACGGAGCCAGGGTCGTTACCCCTCACCACAGAGGTGGTTTCTCAACCACTAGGGACGTTGCCCATCACCACAGAGGTGGTTTCTCAACCACAAGGGACGAATCCCCAAGCTTCCATACCTCAGAACGAGACGAACCCTCTTCAGATGGTTGTCTCACCCCTCGACCATAACCTTCCCCATGGAGCACAGATCTCCACAACCGTGCTTCCTATAAGCACCAATCCAGCATACGGACTGCCCAACTATCCCCCTGAAGCCGGAGGGAGTGGCCATGCCCCAATAATTCATGAACCATACGAACCACCCTACATTCGAGGATTGGGACCTGTCCCTGAAGGAAGATACTTGGATTATTCTGGGCCCTACTCTGATGACTACTCGTCTGATGAAGGACGAGATCGAGCACCCAGAAGAAGAAGAGCCAGCAAAGAGCCCCTTGGAAGAAGGAATCGGGGGGCAACTACAAGGGCACCTATGACTGCCATGGAAAGGATAAGGGCTCATGAGGCCGAGATCCAGAAACTAAAGAAAAACATGGAGATAGAGCAACAAAGGAGGCAGACTCAGCCTTCGAACCAAGGGGCAGGAGATGTCCCCATAATTGATTTAGGAACACCTTCAAGGAGGCAAGAAGGAGCTAGGGCTCCAAGGACGGAGATTCCCAAGTCAGATCCCCGTGCTTTAACACAACTGGGTGACCCAGACGATCCTATTCCACCCTTCACCGAAGAGGTAATGGACACTCATGTATTAAGGAAATTCAAGATGCCTACTATCAAGGCATATGACGGAACGGGTGATCCCGCAACCCATGTGAGGACTTTTTCAAATGCACTGTTGCTGCAACCAGTCACCGATGCCCTTAAGTGCAGGGCGTTTCCTCAAACCTTGGCTGGCATGGCCCAAAGATGGTATAGTCGCTTGCCACCCAACTCTATCAGCTGTTTTAGAGATTTGAGCACGGCTTTCATCAATCAGTTCATCAGTGGACGAGTACATGAGAAAAGCTCTGCTTCACTCATGAATCTAACACAAGGAAAGAATGAGACGTTGAGAGATTATCTCAAGCGTTTCACCAAGGAGGCATTGAATATACCTGATCTAGACAACAAGGTAGCTATGATAGCCCTTCAACAAGGAACCACGGATGTCTTTTTCAAGATGTCATTGGCCAAACACCCCCCCTGAGAGCATGGCTGAGCTCCAACAAAGGGCTGGAAAGTACATTAAAGCTGAAGAAAGCATGAAGAAGATTGACACCCCCGCTGCAGGTGGTGGAAATAATGGTGCCTCGAAGAAGCGAAAGACGGAGCAAGAGTATGATGTCAAGGACAAATATCCTCGTACGACTAGAGACTCTGATTCAGCCCCAATAAAAAACAATCCCGGTACGAAGTTTACTGAATATGCAAGGTTAAATGCTCCAAGGAGTCAAATCATTTACGATATTGAGAAAGATAGAGACTTCCGATGGCCGAAGCCACTAAGGGGAGATCCTGAGAAACGAGATAAGAACAAGTATTGTAGGTACCATTAAGACTCGGGCCATGATACCGATGATTGTAGACAACTCAAGGACGAAATTGAGTTTCTGATCCGGAAATGGAAATTGAACAAATTCACCAAGGATGGGGACAGGAACCCCCCTAGGAGAGACTATGATCGAAGGGATGGGGACCGAGATCAAGGTCGTAACCCGCAACCCCGAGGTCCAGTGATCAACATGATTTCAGGAGGACCAACCGCTGCAGGAACTACTAGAAACTCTCGGAAGGCTTATGCCCGAGAAGTAATGCATATTGTTGGAGAAGCGCCCAAGCGTGCAAAAACTGAGATGTCAATTGGATTTGATGATTCAGACCTCGAAGGGGTGAAGTTCCCCCATGACGATCCTTTAGTGATAGCTCCCGTGATTGGGAACAATGAGGTAAAACGAGTCCTGGTGGACAATGGAGCCTCTGTTGATGTCCTTTTCCATGACACATTTTTGAAAATGGGGTATAATGATTCCCAACTGATCCCCACGAACATGCCCATTTACGGGTTTAACGGGGTTGAATCTAAGGTTGAAGGCACAATTCAGTTGCCTATGACTATTGGTAAGGAACCAAAAGAAGTAACTCAAATGTTAAATTTTGTGGTAATCAAAGCATCATCGACTTACAACGCCATCCTTGGGAGAACTGGACTCCATGCTTTTAAGGCTGTCGCCTCAACTTACCATCTGAAAGTCAAGTTTCCAACCAGGAGTGGTGTTGGAGAAGAAAGGGGTGATCAAAAGACGGCCAGGAGCTGTTATGTAGCCGCATTAAGGCCAGACGGAGTCGGGGGGCAGGTTCTCCCTATCGAAGATATGGATGTTAGAGAAGATGAGGACCATAGAGGGAAGCCAGCTGAGGATTTGGTTCCTATTCCATTGGATCCTCTCGAACCTGAAAAGGTGACTTACATTGGAGCACTACTAAAAGAACCTTTGAAGGGCGAATTGATCACGTTCCTACAATGGAACAGTGACGTATTTGCATGGACGGCTGCCGACATGCCAGGGATTGATCCCCAACTAATAACTCACAAGCTCAATGTAGATCCAAAAAGAAAGGCGATACAGCAGAAGAAGAGGAACTTTGCACCAGAGAGGCAAGAAGCCATTAAACAAGAAGTTGATAAGCTCCTAGAAGCTGGATTCATCGAAGAAATCCAATTTCCAGAATGGTTGGCAAACCCGGTTATGGTTAAGAAAGCCAATGGGAAGTGGAGGATGTGCATAGACTTCACTGATTTGAATGATGCTTGTCCCAAGGATTGCTTCCCGTTACCAAGGATTGACACCTTGATAGATGCTACTGCAGGGCATGAAATTCTGAGCTTCATGGACGGTTTCAGTGGGTACAACCAAATCAAGATGCACAAGGGCGACACAGCCAAGGTATCGTTTATTACTGATTTTGGAGTTTTTTGTTACCTTGTCATGGCTTTTGGGTTAAAGAATGCAGGGGTAACCTATCAACGCCTAGTTAACAAGATCTTTGCCCACTTAATTGGGAAAACCATGGAGGTCTACGTCGATGACATGCTCGTTAAAAGTTTGTTTAAAACGACCACATCCAGCATCTTAAGGAAGCATTTGAAGTGCTGAGGCACCATAAGATGATGCTAAATCCTGCCAAGTGTGCTTTTGGAGTAGGATCAGGAAAAGTCTTGGGTCTCATGGTCTCCAAAAGAGGCATTGAAGCTAACCCCGACAAGATTAAAGCTATCATCGACATGGAACCACCTCGTTCCGTTAAGGACGTTCAGAGGTTGACTGGAAGAGTTGCAGCCTTAGGAAGGTTTATCTCAAAGTCTGGGGACAAATGCTTACCGTTTTTCAAAGCCCTGAAAAAGGTCAAGGATTTTGAGTGGACAACAGAGAGCCAAGAGGCTTTTGAAAAGATCAAGAAGTACATGGTTGAGGCCCCGTTGCTGGCCAAACCAAGCCCGGAAGATACTCTTTATCTCTACTTGGTAGCCTCCGATCAAGCTCTCGGTGCTGTCCTTGTAAAGGAGGAACGAAAGGTTCAAAAACCAGTCTACTATGTAAGCAAAATTTTGCATGGGGCAGAATTGAACTGTTCTGTTATTGAGAAGTTCACTTTGGCACTAATCACGGCCTCAAGAAAGCTACGCCCTTACTTTCAGGCACACAAAATTGAAGTCCTGACGGACCAACCCTTGAGAAGCATTCTACATAGTCCAAGGGACCAGTGGAAGGCTAATTAAATGGGCAGTTGAGCTAGGAGAGTTCAACATCAAATATAAGCCTCGAACGGCCATTAAGGCTCAGGCATTGGCTGAGTTCGTGGTTGAATGTACCATTGACAACCAAGAAGTCGGGGGGCAAGAGGTAGTACCCCATGAGACGTTGGATACTCTATTTTGATGGAGCATCAAAAACAAAGTCAAGTGGTGCAGGCTTAGTTTTGCAAAGCCCCGGTGGGTTTACAATTGAGTACGCTTTGAAGTTGGATTTCCCTACAACCAATAATGAAGCTGAGTATGAGGCCTTGATAGCTGGTCTAGGCTTGGCTAGAATTCTGAGGGTCAAGAACCTGAAGGTATGTGGAGATTCAAGGTTGGTTATCTCACAAGTTAATGGTGAGTTTGAAACCAGGGACGAAACTATGGCTAAATATCGAAGAGTTGTGAAAGATTTTATCACTCAATTTGACGAGTGCTATGTGCAACACATCCCCAGAGAGGAGAATGTGAAGGTCGATGCCTTGTCCAAGTTTACTTCTTCTGAGATTGAGAATTACTCAGGAAATGTTTACTTTCAGGTCTTGAAGGCCCCTACTATTGATTCAAAATTTGTGGCTCCCATTGATATAGGAGGCTGTTGGATGGATCCAATCAAGGCTCACCTTGAAACTGGATGGCTCCCTGATAACGCCCAAGAGGCACGCAAGTTGTCTGTGAGAGCATTGAGGTATACTTTGATCGAAGGGCTACTTTATAAGAGGTCTTTTGTGATCCCCTATCTAAAATGTCTAAGGCCCCAAGAGGCACGAGAAGCACTTGAAGAAGTCCATGGAGGGATTTGTGGGAAACACTTGGGGGGCAGAGCCCTTGCTCATAAGATAACCAGGCTAGGCTTTTATTGGCCCGAAATGCTGAACGACGCCAAGGATTTTGTTAAGAAGTGTGATCGTTGTCTGAAACATGCACCAGTGGTTAGGCAACCACCTGAGATGTTAACTTCAATCAATTCTCCAATTCCTTTTGCTATGTGGGGAATGGACATACTTGGTCCTTTTCCAATGGCTACGGCACAAAAGAAGTTTCTAATAGTGGTGATTGATTACTTCACTAAGTGGATTGAGGCCAAACCCTTGGCCAAGATAACTGTTAAATATAATTGCTGACGTTTGCTCATCAGTGTTTAAGTACCAGGTGTTAATCAGAGTTTACATTGAAGCCAGTCAGAGTTTGTTAAAGTCTGACGTGGTGATAGTTGAATTAGCTGTCGGTGCTGAATTGAATATTCTAGAAGCAATATATTCTGAAGATGGAAAGAAGCAGAATATATTGATACAGCTAAGGAAACAGAATAGAAGATAAGAAGCAATCCTTAATTGATATGAATTGTATAGCTAACTTATAGGAATATCAATTAGAGATGGATTGTATGTAGCTGTGTAATATATAAACACAGATAGGCTATCCCTAGAAGGGATGCGAACATAGAATTATTATTCTTGTAACCTAGAAGCTTTTTGTGATTCAT
Organism: Heracleum sosnowskyi; assembly: GCA_030848705.1. NCBI lineage: Eukaryota > Viridiplantae > Streptophyta > Magnoliopsida > Apiales > Apiaceae > Heracleum > Heracleum sosnowskyi. The sequence goes on from CM061241.1 coordinate 120,375,227, forward strand.
TAACATCATAAAGAGAGAAGCTGTTAATACAATTACAGTTTATTGATTCATAAACAGTGTTCTTGATTATTGTTATTCTCATATATATATTTGATTATACTGTATTCGGCCTAACAATTGGTATCAGAGCAAAGGCTGTTTAATATATACAGTTTATCGATCCAAACACAAGTATAATCATGACTGATAACAACTAGGTAGGTTCCAATGCTCAAAAGGTTCAATCAGCTTCTGTAAGTCGATATGAGGCAATCAGGGTTCCAATTCTCAGACCTGTGGAATATCCAATATGGAAGGTAAAGATGACCATGTTTTTAGAAGCCACAGATCCAGAATACCTTGATAGAATCAATGATGGTCCTCATATGCCGACCAAATTGTCTCCTGTTGTTGATGGTCAAGAACAAAAGACTGTTCCAAAGGAAAAGAAAGATATGACTCCTGAGGACATCTCATCAATTGCAAAGGATGCAAAAGTTAGACATCTACTCCACAGTGCTTTAGACAATGTTATGTCTAACAGAGTAATTGGCTGTAAAACTGCCAAAGAGATATGGGATGCTTTAGAAGTCAGGTGTCAAGGAACCAGTGCTATAAAGAAGAACATGAAAACTATACTCACTCAGGAGTATGAGCACTTTGATTCAAGAGCCAATGAAACCTTGACTGAGACATATGACAGATTCTGTAAACTGCTGAATGATTTATCTCTAGTTGATAAAGAATATGATCTTGAAGAATCAAATCTCAAATTTCTCTTATCTTTACCTGAAAGATGGGATTTGAAGACAACAACTATAAGAGATAATTACGAACTTGCTGAAACTGAACTTGATGAGATTTATGGGTTACTGAAAACTCATGAATTGGAAATAGAACAAAGAAACAGAAGATCAAGCAAGAAGACAAAATCTGTTGCTCTCAGAGTCGAAGAGAAACCCATCGAGAAGAAAATCTCAAGGAAGAAAATCAAAGGAAAGGCTTTAGTCCTTAAATCTGACAGTGAGTCATCAAACTCTGATGATGGCTCAAACACTGATGATGAAGCTTCTGACTCTGAGGATGATGAAGAAGAGATGATGAGAATGGCTGCTTTAATGGTGAAGACCTTCAAAAAGATGGGATTCAAGATTTTCAAGAAAGGAAAAAGATTCTCTAGGAAAGATTCAAATTCTGAAAGAAAGAATTTCAGAAAGTCTGATGGGAGGGATACCAAGTCTGGAAAGAAAGACAAATCTGAGATCCAGTGCTACAAGTGCAAAGAGATGGGTCACTATGCTCCAGAGTGCAAGAAAGGAAAAACTGAAAAAGCACTCATCTCAAAAGGCAAAGACTGGGCAGACACTTCAGACTCAGATGAGGGAGTCAATTATGCTCTCATGGAAATTGGTAGAGATGAAGCTGACTCATCTGAAAACAAGGTACCCCTAACAACTTATGCTTATGATATTGATGATATATCTGAATTAAGAATTTATCTTAAAAGCATACATGTTAGTTATAGGGATCAGACTTTAGAGAATGAGAGAATAAAATCTGAGAATCTAAGTCTCAAAGAAAGAAATAAATTTCTTGAAGAGAAGCTTGTTAACATGCAACAAGTTCAAAAGGAGAGAGATGATGCTGTTTATGTTGAACAGGAATTGCTTAATAGATATAAGCAAATAGAGTCTGAGTTGGAAAAAGAGAGGAAAGTAATTAAAACCTGGACTAATTCTGGAAAAGACACACATCAGGTTTTTCAAACAGATACTGTAGGTTTAGGTTACTGTGAGAAAGATGAACTTAGGTTTAAAGATAAAGTTAAAGTAAAACCACAACTTAAACCTGTGAAATTTGTTCATGAATCCAATAAGCTAAAGTCCGTAGTTGTAAAAGAAGCTGTTATGGAGCCAGTTGAAGCTTGTGTTGAACAAGTGGATATTGAATCTACAACAGAGAAGCCTATTGAGCAAGAAGCTGTTAGAAAACCAGTAAAAGTCTGTGAAAAACAGGTTAATGTTGGTTTAATGACAGGAAAACAGTTCAATCATAAGCTCAAAGAGGTAAAATCTGCCATGAAACCAAAAGGGTCCAAGCAGAATAGGAATGGAAAAGTAGGCATAAATAAAAGGAATAATCATCTGCCTACTTCAGTTGCTCCAAGAAAAACATGTTATAACTGTGGTAGTGCTAACCATCTTGCCAGTTTTTGCAGGAAGAACAAAGATATTAATTCTTTACCCTCCAAGTCTGGGGTAAAGAATGATTATGTTAGGGTTAGGCCACAGACTTTATGTACACACTGTGGGAGCACTTGGCATTCCATTTATACTTGCAAGAGTTATCATGCTATTTATCATAACTATTATGAGCTAAAACCCAACTTGAAATGGGTTAGAGCACACTCTGCAAGTGTAAAGTCTGACAATGTTAGTTTAAACTCTATTGATGGTGATTCCGCTGCAAAAGCTAACAATGTTAAGAAAGACAAAGGATCCAAGCAAGTCTGGATCCTTAAAACTAACAATCAGTGATTGTTTGTAATTGCAGGGCATTAAAGAGAGTACACTTATCTTGGACAGTGGATGCTCAGGACATATGACTGGAAACAAAGCCCTGCTATCAGACTTTAAGGAAAAGGCTGGCCCAAAAGTATCCTATGGAGATGGCAACATAGGACGTACTCTGGGATATGGTAATATAAATCTTGGAAGTGTCATCATATCAAACGTAGCTCTTGTCTCAGGACTCAAGCATGATCTGCTATCTGTAAGTCAAATCTGTGACAGAGGATATCATGTAGATTTTCATACTGAACACTGTGAAGTGATCAGTAAATCTACTGGAAAAGTTGTTCTAGTTGGACACAGGCGCAACAACATCTATGAAGCAAGTTTGGTAACAAACTCTGATGGAAAAATTGTGTGTCTAACAGCAAGAATGTCAAATGAAGAGAGTTGGAAATGGCATAAGAAGCTCTCTCATCTAAATTTGAACAACATCAATGAGCTGATAAGAAAAGATCTTGTAAGGGGACTTCCCAAGTCAATACTCAGCTTAGATGGTCTATGTGATTCTTGTCAAAAGGCCAAGCTAAGGAAGTCATCTTTCAAGAGCAAGTCTGAATCTTCAATTGTGGAGCCATATCATCTTCTACATGTTGATCTCTTTGGTCCAGTAAATGTAATGTCTATGGGCAGAAAGAAATATACTCTAGTAATTGTTGATGAGTATACTAGATACACTTGGGTTTATTTCTTGGCAAAGAAGGATGAAACTGCTCAGACTCTGATGGATCATGTAAATCAACTGGATAAAGGATCACAGTACAAAGTAAAGATAATAAGAAGTGATAATGGAACTGAATTCAGAAATTCAGTAATGGAAGCTTTCTGCAAGGAAAGAGGAGTGAAGCAAGAGTTTTCTGCACCAGGGACTCCACAGCAAAATGGTGTAGTTGAAAGAAAGAACAGAACTCTAATTGAAGCTGCCAGAACAATGCTTGATGAAGCAAAGTTACCAACCTATTTCTGGGCAGAAGCTGTTCAAACTGCTTGTTTTACTCAGAATGCAACATTGATCAACAAGCATGGAAAGACACCATATGAGATGGTGAAGAACAAGAAGCCAAATTTGAAATACTTTCATATATTTGGATGTAAGTGTTTTATTCTGAAGACTCATCCTGAACAGTTGACCAAATTTGAGTTAAAAGCTGATGAAGGAATTTTTGTTGGCTATCCATTGTCAACAAAAGCATTCAGAGTATACAATCTGAGAACAAAGGTGATCATGGAATCTATACATGTGTCATTTGATGACAAGAAAATAACTGGACTTGATGACTTAGATGAATATGATCAACTGCGCTTTGAAAATGAAGATTTATTCTCTGATGATGTAAACTCTGATGAAGCAGTACCGACAAACTCTGATGAAGCGGTTCTGATAAACTCTGACGAAGCATACTCTGAACCTTTACTGGTAAATAATGGAGAAACTGAAAATTCTCAAAACAGAGAACCAGTTGAGGGGGAGCGTGAGGCAGCTCAACATGGTGACTCAAACACTCAAAGTGAGTCTGTTGAGGAAGCTGATTCAAACTCTGAAAGCTCAAACTCTGAGCAGTCCAATTCAGGGGAGCCTCAGAAGCTGCAGAAAGTCAACACATGAATCAGGAGAGCATGGATCAAGGGGGAGGATCCAATACTGATACAAGAAGCCACTTACCAACAGCAAGAAAGTGGACACAGGCACATACACCTGATCTTATAATTGGAGATCCTGATGCTAGTGTAAGAACTAGAAGTGCTACTACAAATGAATGCTTGTATCATGCTTTCTTGTCTCAAACAGAACCAAAGAAAGTGGAAGAAGCTCTTCAAGATGCTAACTGGATAACATCTATGCAAGAAGAGTTGAATGAATTTGAGAGGAATGAAGTTTGGACACTTGTACCTAGACCAAAGAACAGATCTGTAGTAGGTACAAAGTGGGTTTTCAGAAACAAGACTGACAGTGATGGTGTAATTACAAGGAATAAGGCTAGACTTGTAGCAAAAGGCTATTCACAGCAAGAAGGAATTGACTATGATGAAACCTTTGCTCCAGTTGCAAGATTGGAAGCAATAAGGATTTTTCTGGCCTATGCTGCACACAAAAAGTTCAAAGTCTTTCAGATGGATGTAAAGAGTGCTTTTCTCAATGGGAAGCTTGAAGAAGAGGTGTTTGTTGAACAACCACCAGGGTTTGTAGATCTCAAACATCCAGATTATGTCTACAGGCTTGACAAGGCTTTATATGGACTAAAGCGGGCACCAAGAGCATGGTATGAAACTCTGGCTCAATTTCTTTTAGAAAGTGGGTTCACTAGAGGTAAAATTGATAAAACCTTGTTTTATTTCAATTATGGTGATGATTTGCTTTTATTTCAAATTTATGTAGATGATATTATTTTTGGATCTACTAATGACAAACTCTGTCAGAAGTTTGCAAAGCTTATGCAGTCCAGGTACCAAATGAGCATGATGGGAGAGCTTAGTTATTTTCTAGGCTTACAGGTCAAGCAAACAGATGATGGGATTTTTATTAATCAGGCAAAATATACCAGAAATCTTCTGAAGAAATTTGGTATGCTTGATAGTTCATCTGCCATAACTCCCATGGCAACTGCAACAAAGCTAGACAAGGACAGTGGGGCACCAGTCGATATGACAAACTATAGAGGCATGATAGGGTCTCTGTTGTATCTTACTACAAGCAGACCAGACATCATGTATGCCACATGTCTTTGTGCAAGATTCCAAGCAGACCCCAGAGAGCCACATCTAACAGCTGTGAAAAGGATCTTTAAGTATCTTAAAGGAACCATAACCTTGGGTTTGTGGTATCCTAGAGAATCAGAGTTTAAGTTAATTGGTTACTCTGATGCAGATTTTGCAGGCTGTAAGATAGATAGAAAGAGCACAAGTGGAAGCTGTCAATTTTTAGGTGACAGGTTAGTTTCTTGGTACAACAAGAAACAAAAGTCAATCTCAACATCCACTACAGAAGAAGAGTATATAGCTGCTGGTAGCTGTTGTGCACAAATTCTTTGGATGAAGAATCAGTTGCTGGACTATGGATTAAGACCAACAGCTTGCAGATATCTTCACCAAACCTTTGAGTGAAGCTACCTTTACAAGGCTGGTAAATGAACTTGGAATGATCTCTGGTTTTGACTAGAGATGCTGGTTAGATTCAAACTCTATACATGATTTTATGCTCATGATTCTTTGCATGTGTTAACTGTTATTTGCACCAGCATGTTAAACTCTGATAAGTAAACTCTGTTAGTCATACTCTGTCAGTCATACTCTGTCGGTTAAAGTCTGATGTTAAACTCTGATTATGATTTTTGTCTGAAACACATGGACCGATGAAGAAAAATGTATGAAGCATGATTTTCAGTAAGTAATCATGAATCCTTCTAAGTATTATAAATTCTGATTACAGAATGTACAGAAATTTTACACAGCCTGATACTGTCTCTATATTTATAGCATCTCTTAGTTTATTGATCCTATACACTTAGTTTGTATTAGCTGTTTGCATTTTCTCTCATAAATTAATTGCATTAACTGATGAAAAGTCTAAACTCTGATTATTAATTGTAAATAATTCACCCTCAAATCAAAAGATGCCAAAAAGAGCACAAATTCCTTTGAGATCATGTTGTGTCTAGGAAGATCCAAGAACTTATTGTATGAAATAAGGGCTAAAATCTTTGATTTTTGGTGACTAGTGTCAACCACTGATTACTGGAAAAAAATATATATAAATAAATAAAAAAAAAATATCATAAAGGGGGTGAAAAATAAAAGATATATCCAAATGAAAGAATATCAGTATACAGAGTTTAGATATAAAAATCAGATTTTTTTGTAATACATGAGAGTTTAGGCAACCAGTTTTTACTACTTTAGTTCGTGGATTTTATGCACTTTGAGATGGTCTAAATATTCATATTCAGTAAACTCTGCTAATTCACACACAAATACTCACATATGTACAGTTTGTGAAAAGAGTTTGTTTCTAAAGGAGGAGGATTGGTAAACACTGATGAATTATGTACTCTACGCCGAGGTACTTTAATTTTAATCTCTGGTGATTAAAATCAATTTTGTTGGTTTCAGACATATTATAATTTTGAGAAAAAGACATTTGTTTTGAAAATTTAAAAAGAGTATGATTGGACAGTTGATCAAGAATGTTTTAAACAGAGGAGAGAGGTTAATTTCCTAGAAAAGTGTAACAAGCGGTAATTATTGCTGTTTTTACTGCGCATGCGCATTGGAAACTGTCAATTACTTGCTGTCAGTCATTCCATATGTGCCACGTGTCCCACTCACATAATTAAAGGAGTAAGACAGTTGTGTATTAATGATTAAAAACTGTTCAGTTTTTAATTTTGAATTTCATATTTATACAATACACACACATACGTCTAAACCTTTCACATCTTACTTCAATTTACACACACACATACTCACAAACACTTCCCTGCTCACAAACTCTTACGAAGCTTTTGCATAAATTTCTTTGATTTCTTTCAAATCTTACTAATGGCGACTACAGCGTTTGTTTCTTCTGGGTTAGAATTTGTTCCAAACAATTACGCAGCACCACTAAATACTGTTAATGCCCCAGAAGCTTTTCATATGATTCAAGATTTTCTTGCTCAGTCAGCGATTGGGCGTGCTTTAGTTGAACCAGCAAAACTCTCTGGTTTACAAATCAAGGCGTTCTGGGAGTCGGGGATGTATGATGATGGTGGTGAAACTGGGAACCCATCTATAATCTTTGAATATGAAGAAACAGAGTATGTGATTACTGTTGGAACCATTCGGGCTGCAATGGGGTTTCCTGAGTTTTCGTCGTATACTATTGGAATGGGTGATGAAGATTTGATAAGGATGATGCGAGAGATTGGGTATTCTGGACCCTTGAACAAGATTGGACAGTTGAAACGACCGTTCTTACGGAAGGAGTGGAGCTTCTTCTTTGATTGTATTACAAGGACGTTTGGAAAGAAATGCACAAACTGGGATGCAATTCCCACAGACAGTCTGCAAATCGGGTATTCTCTTTTATATGATAATCATTTTGATTTTGCACGACTTGTCTTGAATAATCTAGGAGAGAAAATGACAGAGAATAGAGGAGTAGTCTATTTTTCAAGATTCTGTCAGATTTTATTTTCTTACTGTGTTGAAGGAGTAGAAGTAATTGAAGAAGATGTTTCTTGTTTTAAATTACATAAAAGGATATTCTCTGATCTTAGTAATAAAGATGTTAAGAAAGGGGTTGTTGGAGATTTGTTGCTACCTGTCTCTGTGCAACAGTTTTTAAATGATCAAGTTAATCCACCTACCCAAGCTCCTTCTCAGCCAGAACCTCAACCTGAGCCTTTACAAACAGAGCTACCTCCATCAACATCTGTCATACCTGCAAGGGGTGGTAGGACTAAGCACATTGGTACTAAACCTGCAAGGTCTGTGAGACCATCTACTGATGTAGGTGTGTCTAAGACAAATGATGAGCCCAGGGGTCATTATAAGAAGAGGAGAGCAAATCGATCAAAAGCTGATAATGAAGATGATCTTGATAATGAAACTCTTCATAAGAGGAAGAGAAGATTAGTAGCCAATTATCTTTTTGATAATGTGGATGAAGCTGTCCAGCATGATGCTCCTGAAATTATTGCTGAGGAGCATGTTGTTAATGCTGATGATGAGGACAGGATTTTTGTAAATGTTGAAGCTCCTGAGGTTGTGATTGAAACTCATTCTTCAAATGCTACTGTGCATGAAGAAGCCAGAGCAAACACTGATGCTACTTTTCATGATGATTTTCTTGAACCAATATTGGAGATGACTGTTGAAGAAGAATTTGAAGCACATCCTAGTATCAGTATTTGTGATACTGAGGATGTGGCAGCTGATCAACCCACCCAGATCCTAAATGAGTCTCTTGCCACTCATACAGAAATTCTTTCTGTCAATAATTCAAATCTAAAAGAGGGTGAGGAGGTTGATCAGGTTCTTGAAGATGTTCAAGTAGTTCTTGACACTACTGTACATACAAATGATATTGTTGCAGAGGCTGTTCCTAAAGAAGCAGAGGTTTTTGTAACCACTGAGAATCTTGTTGCTGCACAGCTAAATGCTGAGACAGATGAAGCTATAGCAGAAAAAGTTAATGATGAAGCTGCACAGTTAAACACTGAAGTCACTGCAGAGAATATTGCAAACTCTGTTCATCATGAGGGAGCACAAGATGATACTGAAGAAGATGTTCCTGATTCTTCTAATGCTGATTTTTCTGCAAACTCTGTTGATACATCTCAAAGAGTTGCTGCTCAACATGCTACAGACGCTCACTTTCAGGATATGTATTTCTCCAATTGGTCAAGCAGAGAAACTATCTTTTCTGATGAAAGAGCTGCTGATTTTGTGACCAAGTCTTCAAAGGAGATTCAAAATCCTGAACTTCTAACTCATCTCAAAGCTACAATAGTCCAAGTCAAATCTTTGAATAATCGTTTTGATGGTACTGACAAGGTTATTGATGGTCTAAGGAATGACATAGCTGCAAGGGAACTTACACTGCAAAAGGATAAATCTCTCTATATATCTTTGTGTAAAGAACAGAAGGCTTTTCACTCCAGATTGTCAAAAGTTGAAAAGAATCAAGCTGAAATGTCAAATAAGCTGGATGCAATTGCAAATTCCTTGGAACTGCTCACATCAGTATTGATTTCTGATGATGTCAAAAAGGGGGAGAGAGTATCTAAAGACAAATGCAAGAGCTCTCAAACTCTGACTCGGAAGGATGATACCACTGATGGTGGTGCAAAAGATAAAGAACAAAGGAAAAAGAATGTTCAAGAGCAAGGGAGGAGGTCAAACTCTGATGCTAAGACTAATGCTGGAAAAGGAATAAACACTAGAGGGCAGTCTTCTTCAAAAGTAAGAAGTTTACTTCTTTCTTCTCAATCTCCAATTACTGATGAAGAAGTTGCAACTCAGTTGTTTCTAGCTGAGCATGGTCAAGATGCTACTGTTGAAGATATTCAAGCGGAAGAACAAATGCTAGCAGAAGAACATAAGAAGAAAGTTGCTTCTGGAAATTATAAGAAGAAATCAGTAAAGGCTCCTAGAAAGAAAGAAATTGGAATTTCTATCAAGGAAAATACTCAACAGAGTATACAATACACCAGGAGGCCTGTAATTACAAATACTGATAAAGGAAAAGGTATACTGGTAGAAGAAGGACAGTTACCTAAGAAGAATTATTCAACCTCTGACATTGCTCAAGTTGAATCAAGGATAAGTAAATCAACCTCTGACGCTGCTCATGTTGATGTTTCTACTAAAGTTGTGACAACCTCTGACAAAGCTCAAGTTGTACAAACTCAGCTAGCTCCTCAACTCAAAGGTTTCTTAAGACCTGCACTTTCTGAAACTCTGACACTTCAACCTGTGGACTTTTCTCAAACCAGGACTGTACTTGGAAAAGAATCTTTTGATAAGTCTGGTTTAGGTTCACATAGGGAGAAGAGAATAAACAACAGATCTTTAGATCAAACTTCACTGGCAGAAGCTGGTATTGGGGTATCTCAAGAGAGCCTTGATAAACTGGAATCTGTTCAGATGGTCTATCACAGGGGTTTGAAGAAAGAGGTTTTGTTATACTTAATGTCTGATGGAAGAGTATACAGAATAGGAGAAGCTGATATTCAATTGAAGCTATGGGAAGAGCTTGAGTATGTTTTATACCTTCTCAAAATCAAAAACAAAAGTACTCATGATGCTGCTCTTGTCATAAAAGACAGAATGATGAAATCTAAAGTGCTTCTTGGAGGTGGTGTTTCTAGTGCATACATTCCTAAGTACAGAGATGCTTATAGAAAGATTGTTGAGATGAAAAGAAATAGTGCCAAGTTCAAGACAACACTGGGTATCAAAGTCTTGGAATTCAATTTGGAGTCAGACAAATCATATTATATAAAACTTGGAAATGAAATGAGGAAAAACAGTATTTATTCTCTGAGGGCTGCCATATATCAAACTGGTGAAGGAGATCCAGAGTATAAAGAACTGAAGGAGATTATGATTGCTGAACTGGAAAGAGCTGAGAGAAGATTACTTACAGACTATCTCAGGACAGTGCCTGATATTCAAGAGATCAAATAAAGTCTGACTGTAAGTTTTTAAAGTTTTCTGTTCTAAGTTAAAGTTAAACTCTGTTATATTTTAAACACTGCATTTGTTATATGTTTTGACATCATCAATTATCTTTTTAACTTGTACATTTTAGTATGAACAAGTTGGGGGAGATTGTTAAATATAATTGCTGACGTTTGCTCATCAGTGTTTAAGTACCAGGTGTTCATCAGAGTTTACATTGAAGCCAGTCAGAGTTTGTTAAAGTCTGACGTGGTGATAGTTGAATTAGCTGTCGGTGCTGAATTGAATATTCTAGAAGCAATATATTATGAAGATGGAAAGAAGCAGAATATATTGATATAGCTAAGGAAACGGAATAGAAGATAAGAAGCAATCCTTAATTGATATGAATTGTATAGCTAACTTATAGGAATATCAATTAGAGATGGATTGTATGTAGCTGTGTAATATATAAACACAGATAGGCTATCCCTAGAAGGGATGCGAACATAGAATTATTATTCTTGTAACCTAGAAGCTTTTTGTGATTCATTAACATCATAAAGAGAGAAGCTGTTAATACAATTACAGTTTATTGATTCATAAACAGTGTTCTTGATTATTGTTATTCTCATATATATATTTGATTATACTGTATTCGACCTAACAATAACCACCAAGCAAGTTACTCAGTTCCTGTAGGAAAACATCATGTGTAGATACGGGATACCTCGCATCCTTGTTACGGATAATGGAACACAGTTCAACAATGAAGAATTGAGGAAGTATTGCGAAGAAAACGCAATTGAGCTCAGGTTCACCTCGGTTGCTCACCCTCAAGCAAATGGGCAAGCAGAGGTCGCGAATCGAATCATATTGGATGGATTGAAGATAAGGGTCGAACGTTCCAGGAACACTTGGGTGGACAAGATACTGCCTATACTTTGGGCTTATCGTACCACTTGCAAAGTCACCACTGGAACAACCCCGTTCATGCTTGCTTATGGAGCAGAAGCAGTTGTACCTTTAGAGATCTCACATGTATCTCCAAGGGTTGAAGCCTTTGAACAAGAAATTAATGAAGAAGGAATGAGGTTGGCACTCGATTTAATTGATGAAGTCAGGGACGAAGCACATGCTCGAAACGTGGAATATCAGAAAAGAACCTCCTTCCATTATAACCAAAGGGTTAAGGAAAGGTTCTTTCGACATGGAGACTTGGTTCTCAGAAAAATAGAGGCATCAGGAGTAGGAGAGAAAGGAAAGCTGGCACCCAATTGGGAAGGGCCGTATCGAGTTAAAAAGATCCTTGGGCGAGGAGCTTACAAGCTCGAAACTCTGAATGAGGCAGAGGTGCCTCGCACTTGGCACGCCTCGAATCTCAAGATCTATTATGTGTAACTATCCTTTCAGGATACCATCTGATACTTAGTAGGAAGAATAGACCTAAGGTTCATTTGAAACCATTTCAGGGCATGTAGCTCACATTTACAGTTTACTATCTATAAAAAGGGTTGAACCCATCCTTGTTTCGTTTTCAATGCATGTTTATTTTCTTATATCTTGTTTTATGTACCAACACTCGATATGTGCAATCATAAGTACCGAAAACAAGTAAACGAGATAAGAAATAAACCATTGAACACATGACAAAGGATTGAGATAAGGAAGGACCCAAAGGATCCTCGAGTTAAGTTTACAAATGGTCGAAGAAAAGACACGTTAGAAAGGCCAAGCATAGCCGAGAAGGCCAACTAAATCAACATCTTGAATTTTAAACCAAGAATCAAGAATGAAAAACCTGGTTTGGATCTTGAATCCTATACTAAGGGATCAATATGCAAGGTTGAGTCTCGGGGGACAAATAAGCCAAGGAGGCTGTCTAAATTATATTCTAGGTCTTCAGCAACCTGGAACTGGAACCAAGTGTCAATTTTGAATTCAAAAGTATGGAGCAAGAAATTGAGAATCAAATTTAAATTCATGATTAAGGATCCAAGAATAAGGAAATTAATGTGATGACCTTGATGGGAAACACACCCTTGGATACAAACAAGTGCCTTGTTTACAACCAAGAGGTCAAGAAAACCAAGGCTTTCACCAAGCTGAAATTTATTCAAAACATTATGGGACCATGGCCGACCAGGGGTGGCCGAGCACACCCTTAGGAAGGCCTTAGGCCGACTAGGGGTGGCCTACCACGCCCTCGGGGAGGCCTTAGGCTGACTAGAGGTGGCCGACCACACCCTCAAACAGGCTATGGACCGACTAGTGGTGGCAAACTATCCTTGATCAGAAATCAGTCCTTGTTTCCAAACAAGAGAACAAGGATTGAAGGTGAGAAACCACTTAAACCTTGATTCCAAGTCATCGAGTACAAGGCACAAGCCTTGATTTTAAACAAGCCCTAGGTACTTTGAAACCAAAGATGGGAGTCCATCATACATCCTTGAATGGAAACAAAGATGAGCTTAGAATAGTGCTTACATCCTTGAAAACAAAAATGAGCAAAAGGAAGAATTCACATCCTTGAATAAGGACAAAGAATAAGTTTGAGACAGTAATTACGTCCTTAAATGAAAATAAGGATGACCTCAAGGTAATGGATCTTGGTTGGAAGACACCAGATCAAGTTGAGACCTCGAATTCAAGGTCCTTGAATGAAGTCAAGCCTTTATGGCCAACACGGATGTGAAAACTAATTAAAAATGTGACTTGAACTTTAGATCTATGATCAAGAGTCGAGGATCAAGAACCAAGTTGAAAACAGTCGTCTCGGACCAAGAAACCATGAAACGAGTTGAGGTCGTGAAGGATAAATCAAGTCTTGAACGAGCCTTGATTTCAAACAAGAAGACGGATGAAATTATGACCTGGGGCAACATGAAGCTACCAGTTAAAGAATTAAGACTAAGATTGGTTTGCATAACAAAGTTAAGTTTAGTCCTAATCAAGGATTAGTACATTAATTCGATTAACCTAAAGTTGATTAAGTTGGTAACTTGGTTTGAAAACCAAGATTTTAAGCCTTTGGTTTGAAGACAACATGTTGGTTTCAAAACACCCATGTTGGTTTTAAATAAGGAATCCGGAGTCGGGGGCAACCACCATCCATTTGGACGACTAGAGCCCCGGATGACTAGAGCCTCCGTGGGAAGTTTTCGGATGACTAGAGCCCCGGATGACTAGACCCTCCGTGGGAAGCTTTTTGATGCCACACACCAACCAAAAACCATGTTTAAATCTTGGTTTCATGCTTGGTTGGTTGAAATCACTCACGATGGTCTAGCCACGGATGACTAGAGCCCCAGATGACTAGAGCCTCCGTGGGAAGCTTTTGGACGACTAGAGCCCCGGATGACTAGAGCCTCCGTGGGAAGTTTTCGGATGACTAGACCCTCCGTGGGAAGCTTTTTGATGCCACACACCAACCAAAAAATAGAGTGGTTGCCAAAAACCATGTTTAAATCTTGGTTTCATTCTTGGTTGGTTGAAGTCACTCACGATGGTTGAAATCGCGCCCAACAATCAAAAAATAGAGTGGTTGGAAACAAGAACCTTGTTTTCAAACAAACAATCAAATAATCAAGCAACATTCCACTTAGTGGAAAAAAAAATAAAAAAAATAAAAAAAATAAAAAAAATTCCCGGCCGACCAGGCACCCAGCCGACCAGGCACACGGCCGACCAGGCACCAGGACCAGCTGAAAAAAAAAAAAATCCCGGCCGACCAGGCACCAGGACCAGCCGGAAAAAAAAAAAAAATTTAGCCGATCATGGCTGGACGGTTTGGCACCCGGGGCCTCCAGCTGGACCAAAATTTTTAGCACCGTTTTAGCGTCATTTAAATGCCGTTTAACACAATTTAGCACTGTTTAGTGTCGTTTAACGTCGTTTAGCGTCGTTTAACACAGTTTAGCACCGTTTATTGCCATTTAACACCGTTTAGCATCGTTTAAACGTTGTTCAACGTTGTCTAACGTCGTTTAGCATCGTTTGGCGCCATATAGCACCGTTTAGGGCTCGTTGCCCACCGGACATAACCCGTTTAGGGCAATATTCAGTGATTGTTCTTCGGAGTTAGCCAAATTTTGGCAAAACTCAAAATTTCACTAACAAAAGTTGGCTATACTTGATAACTTAGTTATCGAGTGTTCTCAGTCAATAGAAATGAAGCCTCGAATAAGGCTAAGTCGTAGTGAACGTGTAGGTCGCTCCACACTTCACGCTAAAAAACGATATTTGTGAAACACTAGTGTATTTTAGGCCACAAAAGGCCATACCCGAGGAGGGCCATTGAAAATTAGTCAACTTAACTTCAAGAAAACCTGATCAGTTTTCCTCGAAGTTAGGGGGCAAATGATATGGGTTAAAATAAAGCCCTAAGAACACATTTAATGATGCATTAAATGTACTTGAAATGGTTTAAATACGAGGCCCATTAATAAGGCCTGTAACCATGGATATGATAATAAATTCGTAGTTAACAATTGGGCCAAGGTCCAACCCTTGTTTTAAACCACTAAGGCATGGGCTTTGTTCATATGCAGTCCAGTGGTTGGAAACCACTAGGAAGCTTCCAATACAACGTCCAACATGGAAACCAACTCCAGCATGGAAACTAATTCTGATAAGAGTTATCCACTATTCAAAGGCGGTTACTTGGCCATCAAGTAACCTAATTCTACCACGATTCTAGGGCTCCAGACGCCTATATAAAGGGCCTAACCCCTCAACATTAGAACTACGTTTTCTTGGCTTGATTCTCAGTTGTAATTGAGATACGTAGGCATCTTGTGAGGACCTGTGCAGTCATGAACCACGAGAGCAGCCATTAAGACACGCTTGTCCACTACCTTACATTAAATATCGCCTTCAATATCTAAACCTACTTTTCGTTCCACAACAAAATTAGAATTTTAACGATCCAACCGTATGGATGTTAACTTTATAAGATTTTAAAAGTTCATGCAAAAAATTAAATGATGATGGGTAGTGCGGATTAATTATTATAGCAAATTAAAATTTTATCGTCTTTATAAAATTGACAATTTTCAATCATATTTATAAATTTGACTGCTCATAGTCAAATTTAAGCACATATTTGACCACAAACTCTAATCAGTCAAATTTATTAAATTTGACTGAAACTGGTTGAATTTATAAATTTGACCAAATGCAGTCAAATTTAGTGCCATGTAGCGTGCAACACAACCAACGGTCTAGATTTAACTCATCAAATAACAATCCAATGGTCTAGATTCATCACAACCCCCACATATATACAATCATACATAAATTATAATCCTCTCATTATCTCCTTCCTCTATCTTCCCCCCCCCCCCCCCCCTCTCTCTCCTTCTCCCTCACCCTTTCTCTCACTCCCCTTACTCTCTTATATACATACACAAATATAAACTACATATACATGTCTATATACACACACATGTTCATACATACTCAATCCCTTTCTTACAAATCTATGCTCCAATAATACAAGATGAACAACAACAAAATCAACTTGTGTATAATAATAATTCTGATGACAAAAAAATTCCGGCAATCAAAATAAGCATCTCAATCGATCAAAGTACCTCTGATGACTATTTCGTCAAACTAAATAAGGAAAAAGTGGTATTGTAGAATCCAATTTGAAACCTTTAGTTAAATTCACATGATTATGTTTGTAATGAAAATATTATTAATAAATATGAAATATGTTATGAAATTATTTTGGTTCATGAATTATTCACATAACATAATTTATGTGCTATTCTTATTGATTAGCAACACCAAATAATAAAAACATAAAGTAAATTGTAGGAGAATTAATTCTGCAGAAACAGTAGCAAGATGCAAAGGGAGGAAACTGTTGGATTTGTTAAATAGGTGTCACTGTTAATATTGATCTCTATCGGTCAAATTTATAATTTTGACCACCGTCGGTGAAATTTATAAATTTGACCGAGTTCAATCAAATTTAATGCACATTAGGCGCTAAATTCAAAAAAATTCAAATTTTTTAAAATTTTGGTTAAATTTAATCAGTCAAATTTATGTTAAATCTGGCCGATTTTGCTAAATTTGACTAGTCTAAAAATGACCGATACAATTTAGCTAAATATGATCGTCCACGGTCAAATTTAGCTAAAAATGACCGAAATTGTTTGATCAAATTTAACCATTTTTATTGTAATGGTTGTTAGTTAGAAACCAAATTGGCTAGGTAATGAAAAATACTGGACAAACATGTTTGCGGTGAGACAAACTTCCAACAACATACCTTACAAACATTTGTAGGAAAAAATGCCATGGAAAGATTCTACAACCCTTCTGCAAAGTTATGGAACAAGAAAACAATAAATGGTGAAAATTAAAGTAGGGCTATCTTACACAAGAATGTTAATTATATTTTGATCATTCAAAATTTACTTTTGGCGGTTAGCTAATAAATAAATAAATTAGGCTACTTAAAAAGTTTTGCTTTTGCTGATTGCATAATTTTAATTACGGAAAAGAGTATCTAAAGTTCACTCTAGAATTTTTTTTATTAGTGCACTTTAATTTTACAATATTTGGAAACCTAATTAAAAATCTAACCCTACAAATGTAAAAATAAATAAGTATGTAAATTTTCAAATGATTTGTGATTTGAATTTACTTTTTAACTAAAAAGAATCGACCAATCTCTACAGTTAGCGTATATAATAAAACAATATCATTATAAAACCAATATTCTGCACCTTAAATTTTCATAAAAAATATCACAACAATATTTTGATATAATCTTCACATTCGTACGGTCAGATCGTCAAAAAACATTCACTAAATATGATTTTAGGCCGCACTAATTTTTTTTCTTCTAGTGTGATATTTAGAAACTCCAAGCCCTTTTAATTATATATATGTATATATATATATATATATATATACAAATGTTCAGTGTAGACAAGTTAAATTGTAGACCTCTTAGACTGTTAGTGGACTACAATGTATTTTTCACTTATATAACAACACTGAATTGCAGTACAATAAATTTAAATGTTGCAGTACAATGAATTTGATTTACAAAACAAGTTCATTTCGATTATGATATATATTTTTAAAAATATATTATAGGTTTCCTGGAGATATGATGCATAAAATCTATAAAAAATATAAAAAACTGTTAGGTCCTGATATGTTTGTAGAAGGGGGGTTGAATACAAACTATACCGTTTAATCGAATTTGTCCTTTTAAATATTTCACAATTTAGAACAAATTAATGTGGAATAAAACTGAAACAATATTCAAGTTAAATATAACTTATATTAAACTTGACGAGTGTTACAATTTGATCACTGATTACAAGGGTTCTTAATAAAACAAACCTAGAATAAATTCGACATGAATTTATCTATTTTTGTAATAAAAAGGATCGAATACTAAAAAGTAGTTCGATATAAAATCTAGGGATTATGATCCGATAGAAAGTCAAAGTAGTACAAGTGAAATGATCCTTATGAATTTAATGATAAGAACATATCAAGAATTAAGTCACTGAAGAAATGAATTGCTTTGCCGTTGAGAAGTTATGAAGACAGAAGAATGTGATGTTGAAATGCTTTGTCTTTACTTCTGTTGAGTTCTAATGACTTGATGATGTCTTCTGTCTTGTATTTATACCATAGCTTTTCTTTTTGTAAACCCACGTGCAATGCATCTTGACAGAATACAATTTGCACTAGGAAGACAAGTAGAAAAACAATCCTTTTTGCCTTAGAAGACTTTCGGGAAGACAAGAAAAGAATAGGCAAGACAACCGGGAAGACAAGGACTTACTCTAGGAAGACAATCAGTTAAAAAACAGAGTCTTCCTAGTTTAAACCTAAATCTTCCTAGTTCATTTTTATTCTAATTTAAATAATTAACTAAATAAATTATGTATTAAATTAATTCTTTATAGAATTAATTTAATAAATAATTTACTTAATAGTATTAATAATTTATAAGAGAATAAATAGAATTAGTTGACTTCTCAATTAATTTCAGAATCACTTAAAACTTAGATAAAGAATAAACATAATAGTACGTTGACACTCAATGTACTGTCTGGTTCATGAGTGACTAACGACAATGTATGTTCTTTATCTGTTTGACTTTAAGCAGTGATTCACTTCCTTTTCATTCAAAAACTCTGTAACCAGTATCTTTTGATGTCACCACTTGAAATATCTGTCACTTTAATAAATCCACTGATCTTGAATACTTCACTGAGGCTTGATCAATAAATTGAACTTCTTTCAATGTAGAATCACTTCAAGTCTGTAGATGACTTTAATCGTCATTCTTTGACATATATAATCTTCTGAGATTCCTGTGACATTTGATTTTTATTATTTACTTATTACATCTTAATTAAAGTTGAGTAGAATCCTCGGTGTTTACAAATAGGCCTATACATATGCCTTTCAATCTCCCCCTATTTGTTATTAGACAATAACAACCAAATACCTCTAGAGGATAACTCAACTAAAACAAGAAAAGATAAGACTTTTAAGAGCCAAACAAATAATAAAAAGTTCTGGATTAAATATAACAATTTCCAGATTCAAACAATAAATATAAATACGAGATAGATGTTCCTCTAGTCTGAACAAATGATACATTTTCCTATCTTGATTTACCTATCTCTAAACATTTAACATTTACAAATTGAGCTAACTACATCATGTCTTAGTCTCTAATTTCACCTTCTTCAGCTTCTTGCAAGGTGACTAGAAGATCTTTGTCAAGGACACGATCACTTTCAGAAACCACACCACTTGGTATTACTGGTTGAGTGGTGATCTTCTTCAATCTGTTCTTCATCTGAGCATACCTTAGAACTTTCTCCGTGCAGTAGTCTGAAATCATATCAGCAACTTCAGACTTCTCTACAGTAGTAAACCCAGAAGTTCTCAGAAGATTCTTCAACTTCACCAATTGCATTGCAGTCTGTAGCTTCAAAGAATCAGGATCCAGCCTCACAGTCTCTAAAGTTGTACCTCTATAGATTTTGACTTCATACGGGAAGTGTACAACTTGAGGGCTGGCCTTCATTGCGGAATCTCTCAGCCTGTCATATAGAAGCTCATTCAAGCATGAAGATCTCTTTACCTTACTCATAAGAATCCACAATTCAGAGAGAGATCTTTTTTGTAGGAGGTCAAGAGAAATAGTGAATGACCCTTCAAGAGCCCTTGACACATAGATATACAGTTCTTGCCTCACTTGATCAAATGCAGATGTAATACTTAGGATATCTTCCTTCAATGCCTTCATGTATAATGAATTGTCTGGATTAACAGTTCTGATCTTCTCAAGCAACTTCAGAAAAGTAGCATCATTGTTTGTGCCTCTCTGAGGGATATCAAACATCTCCCTTGCCTTGTCCCACTTGCTTCCTTGCTTCATCCTGACATCCAATCTCCTTTCTTTGACATGAATACTATGAAGACGTTGTTTGTCTTCATGTTCAGCCTTTTGAATCTTTAGCTTCTGAGATATGATATCGGAGACCTTGGCATTTTCATCTTCCTTTCTCCTTAGTTCTGCTTGCTGCTTCTTCAGCTCCTTTTGAAACAAAGGGTCGGGTGTATATAAATCAGCTTCATCTTCCCAATCATCAAAGTTGGTTGCCTCTTCAACCTCCTCCTCACCAAAAGCTTCTTCAGGTATGGTCTTCTCCAGATCACCAGATGTGTCAAATTGGAAGTCATCCTGTTCACCGTGGTAGTAGTAGGCATCATCAAAGACAGTATCCTCCAGTGATTGTTTACCTTTCCCTTTATCTTTTCCAACTGCAGAAGCTCCTCCAGCTTCTCTTTCTCCTTTCTTCTTCTTCTCCCCCTTAGTTGAGGAATCCTCTACATATTGAGCTTTGGAAGTCCTAGGATTCACCTCAGAAGTTCTCATTATCTCTCCTTCTTCTCTCCTTTCTCCTCTATCTCCTCCTTCATTAGCATCACATCCTCATCTTCATCATCTCCCTCAAAGAATGTTCTTTGTTGTGCTGTAGGTTGATGTGAGTTCTTTATCATATTGTACAAGTGCTTCATACCTTCATTCAGATGCTCCATTCCTCCTTCTATCCTTGACATCCTTTCTTCATTAAACGTTTGATTTTCATAAGCTGTTTGCAGAATTAAGTCCACCTTGGTAGAAATGGCAGCAATCTCCTTGACACTTTCTGAAATCTGAGCATTTGACGTTGTTAAATCAGAAATATCTGAAGCCACTAGTACTTGAGATTGTTGGATGGCATTCAGCTTCAGGAGCAGAGTACTCTTCAGTCCTTCCAGATCATCCTTGATAGTACCCAGCTGATTAGATACAAAGGTGGAAGATTGTGCAACCACTTGTGCTTTGAGAAGATTGTTTTCAGCCTGGGTTTCTTGTAACTTTTTCTGTAGATCAGCTAGCTGGTTCAACAACAAAGCAGTGTTTATGTCAGTGTGTGCACTCACTTCAATTTCTCTCAGTGGTGTTTCACTCAACTCACGTGCTTGTGTATCACTATGTGTTTGACTCTCATCTCTCACAACTAACTGTCTATCCATGTTTTCAGAGGATGTACCTGCATAAGAAATCACCCTAGCCCCTTCAAGAGAGGTCAATGGTGGTGCAATGGGAGTTCACAAATCCCAATCACTGGTTGAGTCTGTCAAAATATTTGACATTGTAAACTGAATTGCTTCAGTGACAGACTCACCTGGTTGCCTTTCATTTTCTCCAGTATAAACTGCGAGTGAAAAATCCCTTAGGGGAGCCAGAGATGTTCCCTCTGGGAGGGGAGAAAATGATTCTATTATTGGTGGCGAAGAATCAGATTTTCCCTCTGATGCCTGTGAAGGCACTTCTACCGTAACTATGGTAGGCACTGTTTCAAAATCAAAATTAAAGTGCTCTCCTTGCATAGTGTCCTGAGTATAATCTATTTGAATATCTTCTCCCATTGTGAGTAATGGGAGAGTGCTTGACTCAGTACAGGATGCCATGGCCCGATGGCGAATTTCAATAGATTCATCCTGTTGAGAGGATGTCTCCAGAGACTGTTCAGTGGCCATATCAATGTCCATATCCTGTTGAGAGGATACAGATGGGCTTACAGATGCCTCCCTATAGGTTTTTCTTTTCTTAAGAGGTGGAGACAGAGCTGTGGGAACACTCATTACAGCTATTTCACTAACTCTTCTTTTACTGGTTTGAACATATTTGGCTCAGGTTGTTTGTCAGTAGTGTTTGACTCTCTGTTTGGCTCTATGACCTGGGTCAGAGATTGTGGTTCTACATCCTCTGGGTCAGCCCTAACAACCACTTGGGTTTCAATTAAAGTACCAGAAGAAGATCCAGGGTTAGGAATAACTACCTGTAGTGGAACTGGATGTGGCTCAGGAACTTGTTCACCAAAGATAGGAAGATTAATGAATTGACTCATCAATGGTGAAACAAGAATAGGTATGTTGAGGAATTTGGATGAGACATCAAGCCTGGTGTAGAATTTAGTATATGTGGTTGGAGAGGTTTCAATCTGGTTTCCCTAAACAGTTTTACCTGCTCAGCAGTGAGAAGATGATTAATGATAAGAGTGAGAAAGCGAGGGTACCAACAATTCACTTTCACATGATTATCAGAATCTCTCCTAGAGTGAGCAAGCCTGTTAAGCATTAAGTTCCACAGAATTTCAGCAAAATTTAATCTATGACCAAATACAATAGCATAAGCAATATATTGATTAAGACTGGTAATGCCATGAAAATTGGTTTTTGTGCAATTACCAAATACTCTTGCTATTGTATCAAAGAAAAAATCCCATTCCCTTACAAGAAAACTCTTGGACAATTTAACCATTTGTAAGGGACCCTGATAATGAATATTCACAAAGAACTGTGATAACTCATCATCAGTGGGTAATAGATCAAACCTATCCTTTGGAAACTATAACACATCACAAAATAACTCAAAAGTGACTGTATAAGATTTTGAATCTCCAGCAATAACAGCACTTGAACATAAAAACCTAAAAGGATCAATTTTAAGAAGTGCAGAGGCACAAATAGCATGATTGACACAAGTCTCGCTATTTAAAAATTGAATCCAAGATTTAAAACGTCCCACCTTACATTTAGACGGATCAAAATACCCAACATAATTATTTAAAACAAGTTCAAAATTAGGATCCATTTTAATAAAACAAAAAAATGTAATCAATTTAAAATAAAATAAAAATTTTAGGGATTTTTAGAATTAATTAAAATTAATTAAAATCCACAAAATCAGAATTTTACCAAAATTAACCAAATATAAATTTTAATCCTACAAATTTTGAACTTAAAACTTTGAAATGCAAAAACTGAACGGGCAAATGATCTTACAGCACACAAACAGTTCAATAATCTCAGAAACTTATCTAAGATCACTAAAACACAAGAATTACTTAGCAACAATCAAGAACACTCAAGTTGAAAAGATTAAAAAAAATGAAAAATTTAACAGCAATTCGACTCAAAAAATTTGATTTTGAAAGAACAGTAATGATTTGCTAAGTAAATACTTGAGCAAGAATGATTGAGATCAAGGAATTTCTGCTGAAATGATAGAATTCGAAGGGGTGAAAAACTGATAAGAATGAAAACTGCTAAGGCAAAACTGAAATGAAAAACGTATACAGTGAATGTATATATATAAATATAAGATAAAACTGTTAAAATTAATAAAGAAGACAGTCAAACGTTTTTATTTGATTTTGTACTGGGAAGACAATCGGGAAGGCTTAGGATAGTCTTCCCGGTAGTCTTCCTAGTATAAACTAGAAAGTCTTCGGAATTAATTAAAACAGAAAAACAGAAATTAAAATAATTAAATGTAAGTCTTCCCGATAGTCTTCCAAGTTCAAAAACTGGGAAGACTTAGGAAAAGACTTAAAAATAAAAGGAAAAAACAAAAAAAAACAAAAAATAAAATATTCTGAGTCTTCCCGGTAGTCTTCCTAGTATTAAAACTGGGAAAACTTAGGGAAAAACTAAGAATAACTAATATTTTTACAGAAAAATTACAGAAAAATTCTAAAAATGCATAGAATTAAACAAAAATACATAAAAAAATTTACAAGTCTAGAAAAATTCACAGAAAATTCCATAAATCCTAGAAAAATATGCAGAATAATATAGAAATGCATAAAATTAATATAAACTTGCAGAATAATTTAAACAACAATAATTACAATCTGAAAAACACCTAAATAATTCTAAATAAATATATTTTCAATAAAAATACATTTCTCCACTTAAAAAATATGAGAAAAATATTTTTAAAGAAAATAAAATATTCAGAAATATTAAAATTAACAAGTAAGCAATTTCAAACAAGAATGAGCAGTAATATCACTTAGTAACAACAAGAGAAAATGATTTTTGTTGAGAACAAACATAACAGATATATTATCAATCACTAAGACTGTTTAACATACCCAATTTACCAACTAACCTGGTAAATGTGGATTCGTCAACAGATTTCGTGAATATATCTATAGTTTGTTCTTCTGTGGGTACAAAGTGTAACTCCACAGTTCTATTCATGACATGCTCTCTGATAAAATGATACTTGATATCAATGTGCTTCGTTCTCCAGTGCTGAACAGGGTTGTTGGAGATTGCTATGGCACTTGTATTATCACACAAAATGGGAATTTTGTCTAATGCAAAGCCATAGTCCTTCAATTGATTCCTTATCCATAAGATCTTAGCACAACAGCTTCCAGCAACAATATATTCAGCTTCTGCTGTTGAATTGGAAACTGTTTGCTGTTTCTTGCTATACCAGGAAATCAATCTACCTCCTAGGAATTGACAACTCCCAGAGGTACTCTTTCTATCAACAACACTACCTGCATAATCAGAATCTGTATATCCAACAAGATTAAAACCAGAATCTTTAGGGTACCAGATACCTAAATTAGGTGTACCCTTAAGATATCTCAAGATTCTTTTTAACAGCAACGAGATGTAAATCTCTAGGGTCCGCTTGGAACCTTGCAGACAAGCATGTAGCATACATAATATCTGGTCTACTAGCAGTAAGATAGAGTAAGGAGCCAATCATACCTCTGTATCTTGTAATATCTACCTTGATAGAGTTATCACAAGCTCCAAGTTTGACTGATGTTGAAGATGGAGTCCTTGCTGATGCTGAATCCTCCATGTGATATTTCTTGAGGAGTTCTTTGAGATACTTGGATTGACAAATAAATATTCCATTTAACCTTTGACTTACTTGCAATCTAAGAAAGAACTTCATCTCACCCATCATACTCATTTCAAACTTACTTTGCATTAACTTAGTAAATCTCTTACATAGATTATCATTAGTAGACCCAAATATGATGTCATCCACATAGACTTGGACTAATATCATATAACTTTTGTGTTTTTAAAAAAAAAAGAGTTTTGTCTATGATACCTCTAACAAAACCATTTTCTAAAAGAAAACCAGAGAGAGTGTCATACCATTTTATTGGGGCTTGTTTGAGACCATAGATAGCCTTGAAGAGAAAGTACACAAAGTCCAGCAACTCCTGATTTTCAAAGCCAGGGGGCTGTTCCACATACACTTCTTCATCTAGCTCACCATTCAATACTGCACTCTTAACATCCATTTGATAGACTTTAAAATTGGAGTAAGCTACAAATGCTAAGAACATCCTGATGGCCTCAAGTCTAGCCACTGGTGCATAGGTTTCATCATAATCAATGCCTTCAGCTTGTGAATACCCTTGAGCAACCAGTCTTGCCTTGTTCCTTGTAACAATGCCATCCTCATCCAGCTTGTTTCTGTATACCCATCTAGTACCAACTACTTTCTTGTTCTTTGGTCTGGGTACCAGCTTCCAGACTTGTTGTTGTTCAAATTGATTGAGTTCATCTTGCATAGCAATCACCCAATCTGGATCAGTCAGTGCTTCCTCGGTCTTTTTTGGCTCCATTTCATATAGAAACCCTGAATAATGACATTCATTCTGAGTAGCACTTCTAGTTCTAACTCCAACACCTGGATCACCAATGATCAGCTCAAAGGGATGAGTTCTATTCCTTACTGTCTATCTTGGAAGATTTGATCTTGATGATTCTCCTTGAAATTCATTGTGGTGTTGTGACTGACTAGTAGATCCTTCATTTCCTCCCCCTGAGTTGTTGCTTGAGTTCCTTGATGATTCTTCTCCAGTGTTGGTATCTCCATTGTTACTAATGTTTCCACCACCACCACCAGGATTATTATCATCATTATTATTGTCATTACCAGCAACATTCTCAGGTGTTGCTTCATCATCTAAATCTGAGTTTGGCAAGTTATCAAACTTCAGTTTCTCAGATGAGTTTTCTGTTTGGATACTAGGGAGCTTAGTGTCATCAAATGTTACATTGACACTTTCTTTCACATGGTGACCATCAATCAAGTACACCCTGTAAGATCTTCTGGAATAACCAATAAAAATAGTTTCTTGTGCCTTAGCCTCAAACTTGCCAAGTTTCACATTGTCATCCTTAAGCACAAAGCATTTTGCTCCAAATACATGAAAGTATTTGAGAGTTGGTTTCTTGTTGTTCATGATCTCATAAGGAGTCTTCATTAAATCCTTGTTGATTAAAGTTCGATTCTGCGTATAACAAGCAGTGTTCATAGCTTCGGCCCAAAAGTACATTGGAAGTCTTGATTCACTTAACATAGTCCTAGCAGCTTCAATCAATGTGCGATTCTTCCTTTCCACCACTCCATTCCGTTGAGGAGTTCTAGGGGCAGAATATTGTCTTGTTATTCCTTTATCTGCACAAAAGTCATTTAGGACTGCATTCTTGAATTCAGTTCCATTATCTGACCTTATAGCTCTAACAGGGAATCTCGAATCCAGCTCAATCAACTTTATATGATCAATCACCATCTGTGGGGTCTCATCCTTGGAATGTAGGAATAAAACCCAAGTATATTTGGAATAGTCATCAACAATCACAAGTGCATACTGTTTCTTTGACATGGACATCACACTAACTGGACCAAACAAATCCATGTGCAATAGCTGAAGTGGTTCAGTTATTGATGATGTGTCAGTGCCCTTGTGAGAAGCTTTCTTTGACTTTCCTTTCTGACAAGCCTCACACAGTCCTTCCTGTGTAAATTCCATCTGAGGCAAACCTCTAACCAATTCCCTCTTGACTAAAGAGTTCATGGTTTTGAAGTTAAGGTGAGACATCTTCTTGTGCCATAGCCAATTTTCAGCTGATGAAGCTTTAGCATAAAAACAAGTTACTTCATATTTGGATCCAGAGTGCAGATCAGCTATGAACAAGTCACATTTCCTTACTCCTTGAAGAGCAGGCTTTCCATTCTTCTTGTGAAGGATCTGACATCTATCTTTCTCAAAGGAAACAACATATCCTCTGTCACAGAAATGATTGATGCTGAGAAGATTGAACTTCAGACCTTCCACAATAGATACATCTTGAATGATAACATTTCCAAACTTCAAACAGCCATATCCTCTGGTAATACCCTTGTTGTTATCTCCAAAGGTAACTCCTGGGCCGGCTTTCTCAACCACATTTGATAGCAGGGCTCTATCTCCTGTCATATGCCTTGAACATCCACTTTCAAGAACCCACATAACACGATTTACTTGTTCCACACCCTGCAGTATCAAATTGATTAGACCTTCTTCGGAACCCAAACTTGATTGGGTCCGGCATACTTAATGAACTGGCCTTTGTCAAGCAAAACAAAATCTTTAACCTTAACTACATAAACCTCTTTCACAAAAGAGCGTTTCCATTTATAGCCAGCCTTAACACATTTCTGAGTAGGCTTAGGGATAAATGGATCCACTCTAGTTTTTGGAGGACTAGTAGTCTTAGATCTAACATGCTTCTTATTATTAACATGTTGACGTGGAGCAGTCTTATTATCAGATACATGCTTACTATTAAAATAAGCATGCATAACATTGAAAGCACAAGACATGCAATTTACCACACCACATGCTTTATGAGAAAGATTAATAGCAGGCATGTTGGTTCTATAGTTGTTTTGATCCACTTTATGAATGGTTTGTCAGACATACACTTGTTGGACTGAGCAAGTTCAAAAGCAAGATCCTCCATACGTATCTCCGCTTCAATGATGATAGAGTATTCATTCAGAGGTCCTTCTTGAGACTCTCTAAAGAAAGGTTTATCAATACCCTTAAGCACATCTGGTATACCCCTTTCTTCAGCACTGACTCGATTAGGGGTATTTATGCTTAACTCACCAATAGACTCATTATAGTCATACCCTATTCCTACATTCTGACAAATACTTTGTTTATTGATGATTTCTTTAGGAGTCTTACAAGAGTTATAGTAAGCATTAGCCTTGACTTTAAGTTCACTGATCTGACCCTTAAGAATGGTTTCCAGTTGAATATAACATTTAACCCTATTCTTAAGAAGTGCTATTTTCTCAGTTAGTTCATCCTGATTAACATGCACAAGTTTTAATTCTTTTATCTCATTTTCAAGGGCTGTGTTCAAAAGAATTATTCTATCATTTTCTCTATTTGCACATGAAACAGTAGTACTAAGATGATAGATCATTTCAGTATCAGTAAAA
Source organism: Heracleum sosnowskyi (assembly GCA_030848705.1). NCBI lineage: Eukaryota > Viridiplantae > Streptophyta > Magnoliopsida > Apiales > Apiaceae > Heracleum > Heracleum sosnowskyi. The sequence continues at coordinate 120,403,577 of CM061241.1, forward strand.
TTTACCTCTGACATGTATGTTGATGAAGTGCTTGCCTCATTAGCCACTAAAGCAAGGTTTCCAATTTCACCTGCTTCTTCGTCACTATCAGTATCATCCCAACTCTTTCCTTCAGCAACATAAGCTTTCCCAATCTTATTCTTCTTGCTGGAATCAAATGAGTTCCTTCTCACTTGCTTTGGCTTTTTACATTCTGTAGCAAAGTGACCCAACTCATTACAATTGTAGCGCCTGATTGTGCTTCTTTCCATAGTTCCAATTTTGTAGCCACCCCTTGTGCTACTTGAAGAGGAAGATCCACCTCTCTGAAATCTGGGCTTGAACTTAAGATTGGGATTCCTACTGAATCTGAACTTCCCAAACTTCCTGACTATCATGGCCAAATCACCATCCTCCAGCTGATCAAGTTCTTCCAAAGAGTAGAAGTCACCACCAGATTGATCAATGGATGTTAAACCAAATTCAGCATCAATAACATCCAAGTTATAACTGGAAGGTTGAACAACCTTCACTTCCAGTTTCTGTGGGACTACTGTTGTCAATGCAGTAGAAGTACCAACTATCTTTCTAGTTCCATATATCTCCTTCTGTTGAATCTGTTCCAGCTCATAGGTCTTTAGAACACCATACAGTCTTTCCAAAGAAATCTCTACAAGATCTCTTGCTTCTCTAATAGCAGATATTATGTGCTCCAAATGAATTGGAAGTGTCAGAAGGAACTTCTTATTAATTTCCTTGATAGTATAGTGTTTCCAATTGAGATTCAGATCATTAATCAATTTATTGTATCTCTCAAAAACCTCAGAGATACCTTCACCAGGGTTTGATCTGAAATGCTCATAAGAAGAAGTGATAATTTCCAGCTTATTCTCTCTAACTTCCTCTGTCCCCTCATTGATTATCTCTATTGTATCCCAAATGTGTTTGGCAGTAGCACAGTTTAGGACATGATTATGCATGATAGGATCAAGACAATCAACCAGTATCAACTGTAGACAGGCATCCAGTGTAGAATCCTCTTTCTCATCAGGAGGGTAGTCCTTGGGGTCCTTGGGGTACATCCTAGCAGCTCTAGTAACCACATCATTCTCTATCTGCTCTCCCTCAACAATCATAGGGATTTTAGGACCATTCTTCAGCACTCCCAGATATTTAACATTTGCAACTTGAAGAAACAGGAGCATTTTCTTCTTCCACATAGGATAATGCTCCTTGCTGAGCATGGGGATTTTGACAGTACCAACTTTTTGTGTAGTAGACATTTTTGAGATTTAAAATGAATAATGAAAATTTTAGAGTTTAAGAAAAAATCTCAAAACAATTGGATCTTTGATTAGTATATCAATCAAAAGGCTTTGATGCCAATTGCTAGGTCCTGATATGTTTGTAGAAGGGGGGTTGAATACAAATTATACTGTTTAATCAAATTTGTCCTTTTAAAGATTTAACAATTTAGAACAAATTAATGCGGAATAAAACTGAAACAATATTCAAGTTAAATATAACTTATATTAAACTTGACGAGTGTTACAATTTGATCACTGATTACAAGGGTTCTTAATAAAACAAACCTAGAATAAATTCGACATGAATTTATCTATTTTTGTAATAAAAGGATCGAATACTAAAAAGTAGTTCGATATAAAATCTAGGGATTATGATCCGCTAGAAAGTCAAAGTAGTACAAGTGAAATGATCCTTATGAATTTAATGATAAGAACATATCAAGAATTAAGTCACTGAAGAAATGAATTGCTTTGCCGTTGAGAAGTTATGAAGACAGAAGAATGTGATGTTGAAATGCTTTATCTTTACTTCTGTTGAGTTGTAATGAATTGATGATGTCTTCTGTCTTGTATTTATACCATAGCTTTTCTTTTTGTAAACCCACGTGCAATGCATCTTCACAGAATACAATTTGCACTAGGAAGACAAGCAGAAAAACAATCCTTTTTGCATTAGAAGACTTTCGGGAAGACAAGAAAAGAATAGGGAAGACAACCGGGAAGACAATGATTTACTCTAGAAAGACAATCGGGAAGACTCACTTGTGAGTCTTCCTAGTTTAAAAAACAGAGTCTTCCTAGTTTAAACCTAAGTCTTCCTAGTTCATTTTTATTCTAATTTAAATAATTAACTAAATAAATTATGTATTAAATTAATTCTTTACAGAATTAATTTAATAAATAATTTACTTAATAGTATTAATTATTTATAAGAGAATAAATAGAATTAGTTGACTTCTCAATTAATTTCAGAATCACTTAAAACTTAGATAAAGAATAAACATAATAGTACGTTGACACTCAATGTACTGTCTGGTTCATGAGTGACTAACGACAATGTATGTTCTTTATCTGTTTGACTTTAAGCAGTGATTCACTTCCTTTTCATTCAAGAACTCTGTAACCAGTATCTTTTGATGTCACCACTTGAAATCTCTGTCACTTTAATAAATCCACTGAGCTTGAATACTTCACTGAGGCTTGATCAATAAATTGAACTTCTTTCAATGTAGAATCACTTCAAGTCTGTAGATGACTTTAATCTTCATTCTTTGACAGATATAATCTTCTGAGATTCCTGTGACATTTGATTTTTATTATTTACTTATTACATCTTAATTAAAGTTGAGTAGAATCCTCGGTGTTTACAAATAGACCTATACATATGCCTTTCAAAAACTTATTAGTGTATTACGTAGTGCCATACAATTTATTTATTATAAATATATATGGTCTAAGAGGTCTACAATTTAAGTGGTCTTCACTGCAAAATAAAATAAAATTCAATGGAGTGTTAGTATTTGTGTTCTAAAGACAATACTTTTATGTTTTAGGGAATACATTTTATTATTAAGAATTATGATTTATTGATTATTTAGTTATTTATTATGTCTTTATTTACTGCGTTATAAATGTTAGCATAATAAATGACCTTGGAATTATAATAAATGTGACTTAAAAATGAGATTATATGAATAGTATCTTTATTCCTAAATATCCCTGGTCGAGTGTTATTATTTAAGGACAATAATAATGCATATAGACTAGTATGTTTGTTGACTGATGACCACATCTCATTGGTCATAGGTATGGTGATACTAAAGTCATAACATAGGTGCATGTAAGAGTATATGACACTGGATTGACCCGCCGTGAGATTCTACATGTTAATAGTGTCATAAGTAATTCTCACAGTTCACAATGATAATGGTGTAATGATCCTTAGACCTGAAATCATTATAATTCTATACGAGAATTAATATACTTTAATTACATTAAACGTTACATTTTACGAGTTTGACTTACAATTTCCAGTTTTAGCAAAATTGAAAGGGACATTTTAGTAGTGTCTGCCTCAACAATTGCGTTCGAGTCAGCTTTTAGTGCATGTAGAAGAGTTTTAGACGAGAAGAGACCAAATCTTGCGCCAGATGTTGTAAAAATATGTGTTTGCAAAAAAAATTGGGAACAAGCCATAAAAAAGATAACAAAAGATGAAAGATAGAGATAAAGAGGACGAAGAAGATCCATGAATGACAATGGATACTTCACTACAATCGGGTCAAAATAATTAGGCTTATGAGAGAATGGAATGTTCAAATAACAAATCCTTTGAGTTTTCTCGGAAGAACCTATTATCAAAATTTAGAGTTTAGTTTGGTAGAGATTTTGAGTTGGAGCCACTTCTCATAATGTAGTCGTAATTTAAAACAAACACAGAGAAATGCCAATCTTAAAGAAGAGAGTCTGATACGCTCACGTGTCTATTGAACACTTGAACATACCAAGACCACACCCTTCGAGTGAGTGCTAACTCCAAGAAGCTTAAATACAGGAGGGAAGAAGAACTTACTTAATTGTTCAATAATTTTTGATACAATCCAACGCAATAGTTATATGTTTCCTAATTAACCACTCCACGACTCCCACTATCTTTTTCAGTTACAACCACGATTCATGTTTCAAACTCTTCCAGCCACGTGGGTGGTTTTCTCACTCGTGTAGGCCTCTTAAACTTGTTGTCTAGTGTCTTCTCATTCTGTACATCTGGTATGCTAATTCATTTGGGCTCTTTATCTTGGGCCGATAATATTGTAACTGGTAACATATTGGGCTCATTACCCATGGATCCAGTGTTTGTATCATTCCCCACGGCTTGAGGAAACACCTTGTCCGCAAGGTAAAAATCTGGATATAGCTGTGAAAATGTAGTCCAAGATTCCCAGGTAGCATTTTCAGGAGCACAATCTTGCCACTGTACTAAAACATGCAGTTGTGGAACCCCCTGCACTAACACTTGTCTAGTGGCACATATAGCAACTGGGGAAGAGATAGGCTGATTGTTGCAGGACTCTTTTGGTAATGCAAGAGCAGGATTAGAATCACTTCCACGAAATGGCTTAAGGAGTGAAATGTGAAAAATCAGATGTATCTTGGAGTAGTCAGGCAGGTCCAGGCGATAAGCCACTGGTCCAATGCGCTCCAGAATTGAGAATGGACCATAATATCGTTTGGCTAACTTGTGGGAAGATCTATTAGCCACAGAAAGTTGGCGATACGGTTGCAACTTCACTAAAACTTTATCACCAACCACAAGTTCAAGTTCTCGACGATAAGCATTAGCTTTTTGCTGCATTCGGTGTTGAGTAGTCCGTAAATTCTCCCTCAAAGAGCGCAACAGTACATCCCGATCACGAAGTAACTCATCCAATGCTTGGATAAAAGTGGAGCTATCTGAATATGAAGGTAATGAAGCTGGTTCGCGACCGTACAGTGCTTTAAATGGAGACATCTGAATACTAGAATGAAAGATCGTGTTGTACGAAAATTCAGCCCATCCTAAACAAGAGTACCAAGTCGAAGGTTTTTCTTGTGTAAATGATCGTAATTATTGTTCCAAACCGCGATTGACCACCTCTGATTGCCCATCTGTTTGTGGGTGATACGCAGTACTATGTTTCAAGGTTGTGCCACATAGCTCAAACAACTACTTCCAAAATTGGCTAAGAAAAACTGGATCACGGTCTGAAATAATTGTACAAGGAAACCTGTGGTATTTGACAACTATATCCGTAAAAATCATTGCTGTTTTGGTAGCCGTAAAGTGGGTAGGCAGAGCTCCAAAATGAGCAGATTTCGTTAATCGATCCACTACCACCAGAATTGTTATAAATCCATGAGAAGGAGGCAAACCTGTAATGAATTCCATGGTGACTTCCTCCCACACCAGTGACGGAGCCGGTGCTTTGGTTGAATATTTTGTTTGTTGACACAACAAACAAGCGGCAATAAACTGTTCCACGTCGCGCCTCATATGTGGCCAATAAAAGAGTGAGGATAATCGGACTAATGTTCGTTTTACTCCTGCATGACCTGCAATTGGTGTGGCATGAAATTCATGTAACAAAGATTCTTCCAAGTCTGAGTGTTGACTTACATAAAACCTGGCTTTGTACCATACAATACCATCTAAGATAGAGTAAGGTGGTGGTAAGGATCCAACTGAGTGTCTTTTATGTAGTTCTAGTAAGTCTGCAAGAGATTGTTTTCTTTGCGAAGCACTGTCATGAATTCAGGAATAGGGCGACTTGCCAACAACATGGTATAAGCAGATGTGTCAGATTCAGGTCTTCGCGAAAGTGCATCTGCTGCACTATTAACCCTGCCAGGCTTATGTTCAATCTTAAAATCATATCCCAATAACTTTCGAACATAAAACTGATGGTCTGGAGTCTGAATAACTTGTTGAAGGAGCTCACGAATGCTTTTCTGGTCAGTGCGGATGATGAAAGAACGACCCAACAAATATTGACGCCACTTTTGCACTGCTTCAGCAATTGCATGAAGTTCTTTAATATAAGTAGAAGATACCTACAATCGGGGGCCTAACTTCTTGCTAAAATAGGCAATCAGATGGTCAGCTTGCATTAAAACGGCTCCAATTCCTATATTAGAAGCATCAGTTTCTATAACAAATTCCAACTTAAAATCAGGCAAACAAAGAACTGGTGCCTTAAGCATAGCTTGTTTAAGAGATGTAAAAGCAACATCTGCCAAAGAAGACCAATTAAAGCTATCTTTTCGCAACATATCAGTAAGTGGGGCTGCTATAGAAGCATATCCTTTAATGAAGCGACGATAATAACCCGTAAGGCCCAGAAAACCACGGAACTGTCTAATGGTTGCAGGTTTAGGCCAATTTACCATACTATCCAACTTTTGAGGATCAGCCTTTACACCAAATGCCGTAACAATGTGTCCCATGTAATCAATGTTGTCACAACAAAACTAACACTTGGACAATTTCAGAAAAAAATGATGTGTCTTAAGGCAATTCAGTACTTGACGCAAGTGTACCTGATGGTCGTTTACTGATTTACTGTAAACTAAGATATCGTCAAAAAAACCAATGACAAACTTACGTAGAAAAGGAGCAAACAACCGATTCATGGTAGCCTGAAAAGTGGATGGACCATTAGACATCCCAAAAGGTAAGACAAGAAACTCAAAATGTCCGTCATGAGTCCGATATGTTGTCTTGTAAATGTCACGATATGATACCTTGATTTGGTGATAACCAGCTCGCAAATCCAATTTACTAAAAAAACAAGCACCGCCTAATTCATCGAGTAGCTCATCAATAGTAGGTATAGGAAATTTATCCTTAACATTGACCACATTTAATGCTCTATAATCCACACAAAAACGAAAAGATCCGTCTTTCTTTTTAACTAACAAGACAGGTGATGAAAACGGACTGTGGCTGGGACGAATTATCCCTTGTTCTAACATTTCCTTTATCAGTCGTTCCATTTCAGCTTTTTGGAAGTGAGGGTAACGATATGGTCGGACATTTACAGGTTTCGTATTTGGAAGCAGATGAATTTTATGGTCATTGGCACGGTGAGGGGGTAAAGATGTTGGTGCCTGAAATAAGCGTGCATACTCCTGGAGAATGTCAGTAATGGCAGCTGGTAAGTCGGACGAAAACCTGATTGTGTCACTAACACTTGATGCAGATGACTCCGCCAGAGAAGATTCTTGTAAAGAAATAAGCTCAAAAAGACCTTGTACCTCATCACGAGCCACTAAAGCTTGTAAATGATTGAAAGACAACTTACGAGGGAACATAGAAGCATCCCCACGAAGCAGAATAGAAGAGCCATTCCAACTAAATTCCATGGTTAATGCAGCATGATCATGAGACACCTTACCCAACCTTTATAACCACTGAATGCCAAGAACAATATCTGGACCCTCAATCAGCAATACATATAAATCCATAGAAAAGACATGGCCCTGAATACGCAAGCTAACATTGGGATAATAAAACTGACAAACTAAGGAGTACCCATTTCCAATATAGACTCAGAAAGTGTTAGTAGTGTGTACATTTAATCCCAAAAATTCTGCCACTTTTGGTTTTACAAAGTTATGTGTACTACCCCTATCAATAAGAACTTGTACTGACTCTTTATTAATTTCTCCAATCAACCGAAGAGAACGAGGGTTACCTTGAACAGCGAGAGCATTTAAACTTGAAATATCACCTGTGACAATAGGCTCATCATTAAGATCATTAACTTCTGTATAATTTGGAGTGCCATCATCATCTTCATCTTCAGTCCCTAACATGAGTAAAAATTTGTTACGGCACTTATGGGACGTGCTCCACTTCTGATCACAGTTGTAGCATAACCCTTTGTCTCGCTTTTCTCGAAGCTCCTGCGAAGATAGACGTCGAACCGGCAGTGTTGGAGTAGGAGCAGGTAACAGAGATGGCAATGCAGATGTATTTGAGGATAAACTGCTTGGAAAAGGACCACCACTAGAAGTGACAGGCTTGGTTGTCGCTGCAGCATAATCAATAGACTTGGGTGGAGTGGATACAGTCAGACTTGTAGAGCTTTTGGGGTTATATTTATATGATGGATAGGTAGCAACCTTAGTGTCATCTCCCCGGGCTTCATATACTCTAGATAATGCAAATGCCTACATTAAAGAAGTAGGACGGGAGAGAAGGAATTCACGACGTATATCTGCTCGAAGACCTGTAATGAAGAAAGAAACCAAGAGAGGCTCAGAAATACCCGTAACCTTGTTCATGATATCTTCAAACTCAGTCTGGAATTCAGCCACTGTAGTTGTCTGAGTAAGCTTGGAAAGTGTTCCCTGATGATCTTCGTAAATTGAATCGCCAAAACGAAACTTGAGTTTTTGTAAGAAATCAGTCCAATTGGTGAGTAATTTGTTTGCTTTCATCCATTGATACCATGCAGGTGCTTTACCTTCCAGATGAAAAGAAACAATACGTAGCCACTGAACATCTGAAGTACCGTGAAAGTCAAAAAACTCATTAATACGGAAAGCCCAACCATGTGGATCCGTCCCATCAAACTTCGGAACTTCTAGCTTCATATTACGCAAAGGAGGAGCAGGTTCAGTTACATCCATAGAAGATGATGCGGACCGTGGTGGAGTTGATTCTTCTGCAATACGGGAAGTCGGTCCTGTGAATTGAGATTTCATTTCCGCCAAACGAGAATCTACAGAAGCCATATGTTGTTGTAATGTTTGATGGACAGCAACAGCTTGGTTGTCCAATTGTGATTGTAAAGCTTTAATAGCCGCTAACACATCTGAATCAGCCATTTTTGCTCTCAATGAAAGCACCAATTGATACGCTCACGTGTCTATTGAACACTTGAACATACCAAGACCACACCCTTCGAGTGAGTGCTAACTCCAAGAAGCTTAAATACAGGAAGGAAGAAGAACTTACTTAATTGTTCAATAATTTCTGATACAATCCAACGTAATAGTTATATGTTTCCTAATTAACCACTCCACGACTCCCACTATCTTTTTCAGTTACAACCACGATTCATGTTTCAAACTCTTCCAGCCACGTGGGTGGTTTTATCACTCGTGTAGGCCTCTTAAACTTGATGTCTCGTGTCTTCTCATTCTGTACATCTGGTATGCCAATTCCTTTGGGCTCATTATCTTGGGCCGGTAATATTGTAACTGGTAACATATTGGGCTCATTACCCATGGATCCGGTGTTTGTATCAGAGTCCGTGATTAACTATTCAATTAAAAATTTATTATCGAGCGAGGATGAGTATATTAAAACATAATATTAAGATACTGATAATTTCTCGTATCGAACACTTAAGATTTAAATAGGAGTTTTGACATTTTCCATCCCCTTATCATTTTTTTATGAATTAAATTTGTCCGTCACACGTTTGTTCAATCAGCCCTGACCTTACGTTGTGCTCCCGAGTTGTAAATAGGAATGAAGAGAAAAAAAGAGAATAGAAGTTTTTGAAATTTTCTTTTGTAAGCATGCTCCCGAGTTTTTTCAGGAGAAAACGGAAATGATCCGGAAAGAAAATTCTTCACAATTTCTTTCCAAAACTTTCTCCCCATTTTTGGGATGATTGGGAGAGATTGTCTCACAAAACAATTTCTTTAATTACTTTTATATCCAAACTTTCTCTTCTCTCCACAAAAAAACTTGGGAGCAAGTTAGAGAAATGAAATAATTATTTTTCTCTTCCACTCTACTCTCTTCCCTTCTTTTCTTTTCTTAAAAAACTCGGGAGCACAGCGTTAGAGTAAAAATTTGAGTGCAATCTTGTAAATAACCCTACATTGATTCATTCTAGACAATTTGGGAAGAATGCCAAACTCACTATTGAGAGTTACCATTTTCCTTTTTATGCAGAATTGTACAAATTCTCCACAATTATATGTTCTTTAATAAATTTATATTTTGCAAATTGCACGCCGTATAAACATAAAGACCTTGATTTGCTGCGGACAAACGGAAAAAAAAACCCAAGTCAATCTACAGTGTACAATGCACCAATTTCATTTGGGAGTCTATGGTGACTAGCTAGGACTTGAGAGAGTATATAGTACGTTACCAAAAACACCAGTGTTGATAGGCTAACATTGTTTTAATTGTAGGAGTCCTCTCCGGCAGCACGGAGGTAGGGGGCCAAAGGGGGGTCGTGCCCCCCTCAAATTCCTAATATATGTGTTGTGGTATACATATAATTGCAACTGTATTGTTAGCTCAGCTGGTAATGGGTGTGATTTCTTCCTTAGAAATGAGGGTTCCACTGGAAATGAAGGTTCAATTCGTGGTACTGCTATTCTACTTCAATTTTTTTCCGGATTCCCAAGCATCCTAACAAGATTAGAGGAGAAGAACGATGGATGGGGGATTGTGTGTTATTAAGTGTGACCTGAAGTTTTTGATTGTAGACGGTTTTGACTTGTGATTTTGGTATTAAATTGAAATGATTTAATTTAATTACTTATTCCATTATGGATACCACTAGGCCCGTCAACGGGTCGGATTCGGATCGGATTATATTAAATCCATATCCGAATCCGTTAAGATTTTTCGGGTTCGGATCGGATCAGGAGTCGGATATTTTTTAAGTCGATCCATACCCGATCCGTTCGGATTTCGGGTTATCGGATCGGAGGTCCGACCCGTTTAATATATTAAAAAGAATAATTTTGTTCATTTTTTTTAATTCAAAAAATAAGTTTTTTTATTTTTTTTACGAAATTAAATTAAATTATAACATATATATAGACAAATTCAAATTTAAATTTCAAAATAATAATATTTATATAAGATATAAAATATTATATATGTTTTACATATAATTAATATATATTATATATATTATATTAATATATAAAATATAAAATAAATATAATATATTCGGATCGGATCCTTATCGGATCGGATCATACTAAATCCATATTCGCTCGTTATCGGATCGGACCCTTATCGGATCGGATCATTAACGGATCGGATTTTTTTTTTGACATTATCCATACCCGTTAATTTAGCTACGGATCGGATCGGATCGGGTCGGATCTCCGATCCATTGACAAGCCTAGATACCACGTTAAAAACGGGCATGTCCTAAATCCGAAAGTTATTATTTTTTTTATTAAAGGGTATGGTGTATTTAAGTGTTAAGTTCTTTAAATATGAGTAAATTACTAATTTTTTGAGAATTGTTTTGTACGTTTATGTATCTATATATTATAAATTTTTGCATAACCCATACTTGAGGCTTGGTATCCAGGTTTTGGTTCGGATAAAATTTTAACTTTATTTTGATCCATGGACTATCCATGTTTTAGGTTTGGTACCCATTTTAGGTTTGTATAAGATCCATATTAATATTTGACTCATGTTCAATTATAGAAATACCATTAATGTATTATTATATTTTTGGTAGCCTCGTTAATATAAATATATACTAATTTTTCAATTTTGGTAATGTTATTAATACATATCATTACATAATATATATAATAAAAATTCTCCTAAATGGATTCTTAATATAATTATCACATATTTACATTATTCAATATAATCTTAAACGATAAATTTCTTTTATGTAATTTATCATTATATTATGTAAAAATTATTTTTATTAAGTAATATAATAATATTTTGAACGTAGCACGGGTTATAACCTAGTTAGAATAGTAATTTATGAATTATACGACAATTGATGGCAATGCAAGTCTGTATTATACTTCAATGAATTTTTACAATTTTTAATTGACAAATATTTACAGTAAATCTAAATAATAGTATAATTTGATATATTATATGTTAGCGAATAAGTTCATATATTATGATACGTGTACATAAATGTATGTATATATGTATGTACATATGTTTAAATAAATATGCAACCAAATGTATTAAAATTGCTAAATAAAATAGTATCACATACTCATATAAATATATGCACATGTATGTATGTATGTATACAACTAATAATATGTAATTAATGTAGTGATGCTAAAAGTCCAAAATAACCCTAAAATGATACTTCCTCCGTCACTCTCATTTTTTTACAGTTTTTTTACACAGCTTGGCACGCATTTTAAGACTCCTATAAAGTATTACTCTACAACTTATTTTTAAAATTTTATTTTTCTAAATAAAAATTTAAACATTATATTTTTGTTCAGAAGAAGAAAAAATTTAAAATAATTTATCGAATTATATATTAAAAGAACTTTAAAATGCGTGTCGAGCCCCCGTCCCCCAATGTAAAGAATTGAGGGGGACGGAGGGAGTATAATGAGATGGAGGATAACATGGGCAATTTGAATTAAATTACTTATCAAAAGCTCTTGTTAGTGTATTATATATATAATAGATTTCCAATAAAAAACTAAAACAATTTTTAAATTAATCCATCTTTATATATACTAGCTTAAAACCCCTACGATGCACAGATTATTAATTATTATTATTTTATTATTATTTTTTTAATATTTTTCATTAATTGTAATTGTGCAAAAAATAAGTATGAATGTTAAAATAGCTAAACACTTATAATTAATTAAAAAAGTTAAAAAAAAATTTAATAAATAAGTATGGGTTTGCCCGTTATATATTTGGAAAATGAGGGGTTTTATTAAGAAAAAATAAAAAATGTAACATATATTTAGTTTAAAAAGGTAAATGTCAGTGATATTTTTGGAAAATGAGGTTTTAAAATTTAATAATTAAAAGTATTTAAATACGTTTTAAAATAAATAAGTAAATGGTTTCCTGTGATATTTTTGGAAAAAGAATAGATTTTAGTGAGAAAATAGAAAACGTAAATTGTAAAAAGCAATTTTCCGTGATATATTTAGAAAAAGGAGGGACTTTATTAGAAAAAATATATAATGTGTTTTAGCTGAAAAGTTAATTGGTTATAAATAGATATTTGATTATTTATATTTTAATATTTTTAGTAATTGCATTTGTTAAGAAAAATAAGTAGACATGTTAAAATATGTAAATTTTTAAAAATAATTATAATATTAAAATAGGTTTAAAAATAAATAACTAAAGGTTTGTCCGTGATATTTTTGGAAAAAGAGGGGTTTTAGTAAGGAAAAGTAGAAAAATTAACATGTTTGAGTTAAAATAGGTAATTCCTCATGATATATTTGAAAAAGTAGGGGAATTTGTTAGAAAAAATAGAAAAAAAAATGTATTTTAGGTGAAAAAGGTAATTGGTTATAAATAGGTAATATTATTATTTAATAATATAATTTTATTAATAAGTAAGGTTAATTAAGTAAAAACACGAAGTACAGTTATAAGGGCAATTAAGTAAAATCACAACGTAGCATACCGACCAAACAAACTTTTAATGTCCGTGATATTTTTGGAAAAAGAGGGGTTTAATAAGTAAAAATAGAAAAACTAACATGTTTTAGTTAAAAAAAAGTATTTCCTCGTGATATATTTGAAAAAGTAAGGGAATTTGTTAGAAAAAATAATGTATTTTATGTGAAAAAGGTAATTGGTTATAAATATGTAACATTATTATTTAATAATATATTTCTATAAATAAGTAAGGTTAATTAAGTAAAAACACGAAGTACAATTAATCAAGGGTAATTAAGTAAAATCACAACGTATCATACCGACCAACCAAACCTTTAATGTTTCGTCTATTATATAATAGTATTGATAAGTATCGGTTTGCCCGTTATAATTTTGGAAAATGAGGGATTTTAGTAAAAATAAAATAAAAAATGTAACATATATTTAGTTTAAAAAGGTAAATGCCCGTGATATTTTTGGAAAATGAGGTTTTAAAATTTAATAACTAAAAGTATTGAAACAAGTTTTAAAATAAATAAGTAAATGGTTTCCTGTGATATTTTTGAAAAAAGAATGGATTTTAGTGAGAAAAATAGAAAAAATAAATTGTAAAACACAATTTCCCGTGATATATTTAGAAAATGATGAACTTTGTTAGAAAAAATATATAATGTGTTTTAGCTGAAAAGGTAATTGGTTCTAAATAGGTATTTGATTATTTATATTTTAATATTTTTAGTAATTGCATTTGTTAAGAAAAATAAGTAGACATGTTAAAATAGGTAAACTTTTAAAAAATAATTATAATATTAAAATAGGTTTAAAAATAAATAACTAATGGTTTGTCCGTGATATTTTTGGAAAAGGAGGGGTTTTAGTAAGGAAAAATAGAAAACTTAACATGTTTTAGTTAAAAAAGGTAATTGCTCGTGATATATTTGAAAAAGTAGGGGAATTTGTTAGAAAAAATAATGTATTTTAGGTGAAAAGGGTAATTGGTTATAAATATGTAATATTATTATTTAATAATATATTTCTATAAATAAGTAAGGTTAATTAAGTAAAAACACGAAGTATAGTTAGTTAAGGGCAATTAAGTAAAATCACAACGTACCATACCGACCAACCAAACTTTTAATGTTTCGTATATTATATAATAGTATTGACTAGCTTATATCCCGTGCGATGCACGGTTTTCTTTAATATTTTATTATTTTTTATTTAAAATTTTGTAATTATGTATTATTTGATGAAATTTTAATATATATTTATATGTGTATATAATAAATTGGATTTATATATCTAATAATATAAATAATTTAATTTAATAAATTATTGACGTAATCTTTAGTAGTATTTTAGATATTAAAATATAAAATATTTTTAAATAATAGATCTAACGGTCTGTATTTATTTGCTCTTAAAAAAATCTAAATGTGACTAAAGTGTAAACAACAAAATATGTACTCTGTAATGTACCGAGTTTCTTCTAACATATGCTATTATTTTTATTTTTTTATTAATTATCTTATTTAAATTGTATGTTCTAAAAAATTATATTAAACCCGGATTTTATAAGCTTAATATAATAATATTGTCATTATATCTATATTTTGTCCGTGTTATTTTTAACTCGAATATGAGTTGTTTTACTTAAAAAATATAAAACAGACAATGTGCTTAAAAAGAAAGTTAGTTACTTATTAATAATTATATAAAATTATATTACATTTATATATATGTTGGCATGTTACCTTTTTATATATATGTTGCTCGTGTTACTTTTAGAAAATTAGTTGTTTAAGTTAGAAAAAATAAAAAAAGGTTACGTGTTTAGCTAAAAAGGGTAAGTTGTTATTTATTAATAATTATATATAACAATATTACCATTACATGTTTATTTTTCATGTGTTATGTTTAGAAGATGAGTTTTTTTAGTTAGAAAATGTATAACATATAATGTGTTTTTGCTGAAAAAGGTAATCAGTTACAAATATGTAATAATATTACCATTTTATATATATATTACCTATTTTATTTTTAGAATATAATTGTTTTGGTTTGAAAAATATATAAAATAGGTAATGTGTTTTAGCTGAAAAATTATAAAATTATATTACCTTTTAATATATATGTTGCTCGTGTTACTTTTAGAAAATTAGTTGTTTAAGTTAAAAATAAATAAAAAAGGTTATGTGTTTAGCTGAAAAGGGTAAGTGGTTATTTATTAATAATTATATATAACAATATTACCATTACATATTTATTTTTAGAAGATGAGTTGTTTTAGTTAGAAAATATAGAATAGATAATGTGTTTTTGATGAAAAAGGAAAAAAATAATTGATTATAGATAGGCAGGACTCAAATTATAGATAGTTCCGCCTCACGAAATGTTTTTCTTTAATAATATATAATATAGTATAGATTTCAAAAATATCTAAAATTCTAAAAGTATAGAAACTTAGCTTTCATCTCAAGGAAACTGCGTACAAATTGGGCAAGTCTTTGTCAATGTCGGCCTCATCCAAGTGGTTGCTCTTCTGTCACTCTTTTACTAGAAATGTAATCTTCAAGAAATTTAAGTTAAGATAATAACATGCATGTATATCAGCAACATGCATGCATATCAGCATGTATGTGTTAACATATCTTGACTCTTGAGCCGTGGAGTTTTGTCAGCAGTGGTGAAAATACAGTTTTTGCCACAGTACTGTACACTTAGAGTGTAAATATTAAAAGAATTCGAGATATGCGAGTGACGATTATCATATACAGTTAAATCTTCTTAAAATAATAATTTCTGAATTTAAAAAATATATTATTTTATTGAGATTATTACTTAATCCAAGTTCAAGTATTTATATACTAGGTAAATGAGAAATTCCCTTTTAACTTTTAAGACTACTGAGATTGGCAGCTCTCTCTTTTTTGAAAAGAATGAACTGTTGTATGTGGATGATAACAAAACCAATTTCTGTAATTCTTTTAGATCGCAAGAACCAATCGCTATAAGACATATTATTAATCCCAAGGTACACATTGATTTAAATTAGCTGTTACATACACAAGTCGTCTTGTCGTATCCTTCAAGTTGTAAAACCCAAGTCTAAGATGATACTCACTTGAAACAAATCCTTTCACATTACATTTATCTTGATTAATAATTTGGATATTCTCTTAACCCAAAAATGAGCAAAAAGATCTTCACTCATTTTATCTATAAATAGCACACCATGTAACCATATATTTCCACAACAAAACCAGCTTAATCAAATATAGTTTTCTTATTGAGATGGCATCAAAGGTTATATCATCAAGTACCACTCTTCTTTTGGTCTTAAACCTTCTCTTCTTCTCTTTAGTCACTTCTAGTACTCCTAATTGTCCTCCACCACCAAAACCCAAATCACCAAAATGCCCATGCACAACACCAACCCCTAAACCTCCGGCAACACCTACTCCTAAACCTCCAACAACTCCAAGTACCCCAAAACCTCCTACCACACCAACCACAAAACCTCCAAAATGCGACGGTCTTAAATTGGGTGTTTGCGCGAATGTTTTGGGAGGTTTGCTTGGTCTTGTTCTTGGAACCCCAGATAAAAAGCCATGCTGTGGTCTCCTTCAAGGTGTTGCTGATCTTGACGCTGCTGTTTGTCTTTGCATCGCAATTAAGGCTAATGTCTTGGGTATTAACCTCAATGTACCGGTTGATTTGAGCTTGTTGCTTAACTATTGTGGCAAGAAGGCTCCCGATGGATTCAAATGTGCCTAATTTGTACCTGTGCCCGTATTATGTTTGTGTCATCATGTAACTACTGTAATCTTACAACGCAAGTAATGGTTTTCATAAAAGAGGAAGGCACCTAGCCTTCTTTAAGTTTTAGGTCTGTAAGAACCTAGAGTATCTATTTCCATTTGGTAATTCAGATCATATATATACAAATAAATTAAATGTAATATCTCTTCCATTCAGTATTCAAATGTTCAATCTTCCCATGCATAACAATTGTTATGTGTGTTTTGCAATTTTTATGTGTGTTTTGCAATCTTCCCTTAAATAAGAACTAAACTTTTTGAGACATTGCATGTAACATATATAATTTTACGATTGAGGTACGATTTGCTAACAAGTCTAAGGGGTTAAATGCATTTACATTTTTACATTTTACGATTGTTCTTTCTCGGCATACTTCGACAGAAACTACGTACGCAATTGCAAAGTTGGTCTTTGTGGCCATAATATATTTCAAAGTGTACACAATAGCATGATCTCTCGGTCTGCTTCATTAATTATTATGCCCGCTTGTCTTATTTTAATTTCTAAAAATTAATTACTTATTTCTATAAAATATGTGTATATGTATATAGTTTTTGCAAATAAATTGCTTATATAAGGACTATCAAATAAACACACACCCGTTATCTCAACAATGACTTCCTGTGACCGACAATTAATTAGTTGCCATATAACAATATAATTTCAGTTAATGTTCTGTATTTTGTGATATAATATGTCTCAAATCTTTTGTCATGACTTTTTAGGATCAAATTGATCAAACTTTGATAAGGTATTACATATACAATATAAATAGAAAATATAATAAAATTATATCATTACAAAATATATTTAATCTACTTCAATATGTATATTTCAAATTTTATAAATTATAAAAAAATGATCATAAATATTGGTCAAAATTCAGTCAATTTAACCACAAAAAATTTGAAACATAGTTATCTTAATATTAAATGTGCATCCCACTTGCACAGACAAGGAACGGACGCGGTGTTGCAGATGAAGTTAAAACAATGATAGATATAGAGCTAGGTTATCTGTAACTGGCTGGTTTATTTTCATTAGGGTTATGTACACATCAGATGAGACACTTGCTTCGTTCAATAAGCTACTTAAAATTGCACTCACTCATGAGCATTCTTTTTAAATATTCTAAAAGGATTAATAAGTTAATGATTTAAAAGGACCAATCAAAAGAACCAACAATAACAGAACATATTCCAGACAAAGTTTAAAATTACATGCCCGACATGGCTGAAAAAATACTCCCTTCGTCCCAAATAAAGTAAGTTATTTTTTATGCACGTATTTCAATGAATTCGATTGAAGTACTTATAAATATTATTTTTTGATTTTTTTTTAAATCAAAAAAAATTAAAAAATATTATTATTTACAAATAACCGAACCAAAAACATTGAAATGTGTGAAAAAATCAAAGTTTTGTATAATTTGGGACCGAGATAGTAACACTATGTACCAGCAACAACAGAACCAATAAACTTGGCCAGTTGGCCTTAGTTGGAGCTGGCAAGCTAATTAAATATCATCTTTGGCGGTCAGAACTCCATATTTTGACATCATAATCCCACCTTTACTCATCTTATGATCATCTTGACTTAATTCGTTAACATCGGAGTTTGGTTGTGATATGGAATAAGCATTCAAAGAATCAGGGGATAGGTAAGAGACATGAGCAAGTTAGTTCTTATATATTAAGAAATGATTGAAGGTGATGAGCAAAAGGGGGGCACAAATGGGATGATGGCAGAACATGGATTTTTCCGACAGTGATTGAGGCCTAGGTGCGATAGGGTCATCAAATCATTAAAATTAGAAATTATAACGAATCAGGACAAGAATAATGTTCATTATAGAATGAAAACAATGAGCAGGAGTGACAAAACATGAACAGTGATCAATGAAGACTGAAAATAATCGGAAATAATTCATAACTGATCGACTTCCTATGTCTATGTCAGTCGGTTAAAATCTGATCGCAAATGGATAGATGCAACCGTAATGATCGGTCGGAACACATTTTTCACTTCTCAGTGCAAGATATAGGAAGAGAAGTAACTATTTTTTTTCATTTTCCTTATATTACAATCACCTTTCTTTTATTTAAGGTATTTCAGCTCAACATCACGAACCATAACACATTTCAACCGCTTTGCATTATGTGGTTTTCCCACTTCTCAGACTTCATATATAATGGCCATTACCTTGCACATGTCAACATGTATGTTTAGTACAAGCAGAGGGAGATGTCAATTAAAGATTATATATCTGATAAGTCTGAGAAGACACAGAGACGGAGCATCAAAAGAAAAGGCGGTCGTTTTCCACATAATATTTATATATTTATTTCCCTGTGATAAATTATAAAAAGAAATCACAGGACTACAACTATAAACACAGTTAACACTTTCACAAAAAGTGTAAAAGTACTTCCATATTTTAAAATTATATGACAAAACTGCACACTTGCCGCAAGAACATGCTTAGAAATGTTTTAATGGACAATTTTAGTGAAATTTAGGTTTTTGAATTTGAGTGGTAGGATATGAGTTATTTTATCGGGGCTAATCGAGAAATTTTGCTATAGGGGAATCAATAAAATTTTGAAAATATATACTTAAATTTTGTGTAATAAATTTTTATAATTTTCAAAATTTAATGACGAAAAAATGTCAAATTTTTGAGACATGTATTGAAAATTATGAGAAACCACGACGTTCTTTTACCCATTTCAGTTATAACCGATCGATGAGGATTGAGGTGTCGGTTTTAGCCCTATGTCTCTTCGTTTTCTTTATGATAGGATAGCTATGTCTGGTTGATTTATAACTATTTTTTTTTGTTATATACTTATAACTAATTTCCTTTGTCGAGTTTTGAAAAATGATAAATTAATTTCACTACTACATGCCATATAGGTTACTATGTCTTGTTTTTTCTTTTGTCCGTTTCCGTTTGTTATACAAGGTAAAAAAGCCTCTAAATTTTTATCTATAATAATGCTAGCAATGAAGAAACTAAGACAGGAGCTGTTTATAATAGGCCTTTTTTTTTGTCACAAGGAGCAGTTAGACTTTAGACTATAAATAAATCAGAACATAGACATGAATTATTTACGTAATTCTAATACAAAAATGATTGTTAAGAAATATTACTCCTTCTGGATTTGCTAAACTTATGACGGAACCGCTGGACGCGCCAAACTTATGACGGAATTACAAATCTGTCGTAAATGTGACCATTTATGACGAAAAACTTAGGACGAAATTGCTGGGCGCGCCAAACTTATGACGGAATTACAAATCCGTCGTTAATCTGACCATTTATGACGAAAAATTTACGACGGAATTTTTGGCTGTGCCAAACTTATGACAAAATTACAAATGAAAAACATTTCTGTCGTAAGTTAATTTAAGTGAAAAGTAAATTAACATTTTTTAAGCAAAAACATTGTCGTTCTTAACTTACGACGGATATGTATTCCGTCGCAAGTTCAATATTTTAATATAATCTCTTTACAACTAAATGTAATTGAAATAAAAATACTTTTATATCTCGAAAAGACATAGTTTTAAAATAATAATATACGACGATTTTTTCGTCATAAAAGAGTTGTTGGGGTGGTAAATTCAAAAATTTCTCAAAAACATTTGACGGTAAATTAAAAAATTTCCCAAAAAAATAGACGGGAAATTCAAATTTTTGGAGTCCAATAACTTATGACGGATTCCGTAGTAAGTTATCACATGTTTTTTTCGTGTTTCAATTTTTTTAAAAATATTTCCTGATGATCTAACTGAATGGATATCAAGATTTATATGTTCGGGTGAATTTCCAAAAATATTAGAAAAAAACAAATTTATTTGTTTCGAGATTATAGTAGTGAACTAGTGATTTGACTATTATTTCTAACTAGTGTTTAGTCTCGGATTGGTGTTTTGATTTTTTTAAAAATATTTCCCGAAGATCTAACCATGTGGATATCAAAATTTATATGTTTGAGCGATATTCCAAAAATATTAGAAAAAAATAAATTTATTTGGTTTGAGATGATAATAGTCACTAATTATTTGAGTAGTACTTCTAATAAGTGTTTAGTCCCATATTTGTATTTTGATTTTTTTAAAAATATTTACCGATGATCCAACCGTATGGATGTCAAGATTAATATATTTGAGTGATATTCCAAAAATATGAAAAATAAATAAATTTTTTTTGTTTCGAGATTATAGTAGTCAACTAGTGATTTGACTATTACTTCTAACTAGTGTTTAGTCCCGGATTGATGTTTTAATTTTTTTTTTGAAAACATTTTTCAATGATTCAACCATATGGATGTCAAGATCCCCCGGTTTAATTAAAAGATAATATTAAAAAAGGTGGACCCCGCACAAAAAAGTGGGCCCCACTTTTTTTCTAATTTTTAACCCTAAACCCTAAACCCGAACCCTAAACCCGAATAAATTTTTAATTGATTTATTCGACGATCCAACCGTACGGATGTCAAGATTTATATGTTTGAGTGGTATTCCAAAAATATTAAAAAAAAATAAATTTATTTGTTTCGACATTACAGTAGTCAACTAGTGATTTGACCATTACTAAATCTTAAACCCTAAACACTAAACCTGAACCCTAAATCCGAATAATTTTTTAATTGATTTATTTGACGATCCAACCGTACAGATTTTAATCAGTACTCGTTCTAGTATTGAGAAAAAATAATAAAAAAATATAAGGACTCTATTGTGCCGCATCTACACAAAAACGTTGTATAGTTTAATGTATTTTACATATAATGTATTTTAAATTAATATATAGTTTAATACAAATTTTAAATTATTAATTATATATAAATAATGTATTATATATTAATTTTGTAAAATTATATTACATATAAACATGTAAATGCACATGGTATTTATTTAATTTTAAGTTAACATAATAATTTTAAAAAATTAAGTTAATTTTTTTCAATAAAAAGCAAAGGCGGCAGCTTTCCCCCCATTACCCGAAAATGTTTCCCCCCTTTAACAAAAAAAATTATTTTCCCCCTTTAACAAAAATTCTATCGCCCGGTTTTTCCCCTTTTCCCCTCTCTCACTCGCCTCTCTCCCGCCGATCTCCGACTCTAATCTCGCTCCCCCCATCTCTCTCTCTCTATCTCTCTCTTTCACACACACACCATCCTCTTTTCCCGTCTCTCTCTCAAACCCTAATTTACATCATCTCTTACAACCCATTTCAAAACACAAATTAATACACACATAGACTGATAAACTTCATTTTTCAATTTCTCCTTGACCACTCTTTGCATAGCTCGAGACATATGGTTGATTACTTGATTAAATGGTGATTTTTTTGAGTTATAGAGATGAAGAGAGGCTAGGGTTTATGCAGAAAATTTGGGGAAAATATTGTTATTAAGCTTGTTTGATATTGGTTTGAATTGAGTGAAGCTTCTAGCAAGTTTTGAGGTATAATCCTTAAACTTTTATCCTTGTTTCTTTATGTTAAGGATAGTTCTTGATATTTTGTTTTGGTTAGGTATTTCTTTAAAAGGATCCGATTTAAATGGTGTAATTGAGTTATAAATTGAATGAAAATGGTTGATAAGAATTGATAAGTGTAAAAGGATGATATGGTTAGTTGTTTTGACGAAAGTGATTTTCGTTGTAAAATTATCCTGTTTCTGCCCTATTTTGTGCTTCTGTTCTGGTGCAGTTAACAGCTGTTCTGGACAGTAGCATTGTGCTAGAATTGTTCTGTATGTTTTCTAGTTTAGTTATGCGCTGACCTTGCGTAATTTAAGTATACGAGCAAGGAGTTATGGAAGTTTTAGTGAAAGTCGCACATAGCAGAATTTTTTTGTGTCTTGACTTGAGTTTTGAGATTCTTTCTCTATGTTAATGAATTGGTTTTGACTTCAAATTTTAATAGCAGATGTATTTTCTGTTCAGAAGGTACTCGTCAAAATTTAGTGTTAAAAGGATTATACTTCGAATTACTAAAAATGTTTAAGTAGAGTGCACACAGTTGCATTTCGTATTTCAGTTTGGTATGTCCTGTTTTGTATATTGAATTTGAAGAGGTTAAAGGCCAAATTTTAAGCTGATCAAAGAGTGAAAGTTTGGTGATTGTTACACTTGAATTTTATGAGTTATGAATTAAATGATGAATATAACTCTGAAATTCTGGTACTTCTCATTGGTAATTTTGGGCTTTGTTTTTCTACTTAATCTTTCATTTGCTGTTCTAATTGGTAAGGTAATTCTTCCATCTACCTTTTTTTTGTTCAAGATACATAATTAATTCTTATACTAAGTGTGTTAACTTGAAGAATGATATTGGTTAAGGTACGTAGACATATATATTAGGTAGTCAAATGTGTCGTTAAACCTTTATCATCTGGTTCATCATTTTGTTATAGTAACTTTAGTATCTTAGTAGGATTGCCGCTAAGTAGGTAAAGTTCCTTGGATGATCAGTCTTGGGATGTGTAGGTACAGAATCTTCATGAATTTTACAATTGTTGGCTTCTCCAGTAATACTGTCAAATGTAAAATTGGTCTAATCTGCAATCAAATGCAAAATAAATGAAATTACTATTAAAAAGATCGGTCACCCTTTTCTTTTATACTATTGTCAAGGCCAACTGCATAATAAGGTTGTTTCATTCTTGTTTTTAATTACAAGTTTTAGTTATTACGATTAACATGTCTTCTGTTAATGAGTGTCATTTTAATAACCTTCTGCCTGATTAGGATAATTATATCTTCCAGATGCTTTATCTTGCTCTTATTCTTATTGATATCTAGATCCCAAAAGCACTTGGCTGCAAAAATAATCCATTGACTTTTGATATAACCGCTGCTTTGTAGTGGATTCATCTTAGGTCTTGTATCAGGGTCTTCTAATATTCGAGGTAAGAATTTATTTATAGTTGCTAAAGGTTTTTGCAATGGTAATATTGTCACATTTTTAATTCACAGAAATCAGTTTTGCTAATAAATGAACTTGCAATGCATAAGCATGATCTGGCCTTAAAAATGTCCTTGTAATTGGGGCTGGTGCACTTTACCCAATTACAAGAACATTTTTGTAATTGGGGCCAATTTTTGGACAAGGTCTCCTAGCAAAGCTGGTGGAATGTTTTCCGGGATACAAGACAAATGTGCAACTTGTCATATCCATGTGAGAAGGTATTCAGCTATACTATACTGAAAAATGAAAACAATATATATTCATAGTACAATTTTCATGGTACTAGGCTCACATATCCTAGTGTAGTAGTGGTCAATTGATACATGCAGTATACGCAGTCTTTAGGCCATAGCTGTTATTGAAATACATTCCTTTAAAAATAGCTGCAGAAAAGCTACCGCAACCTGGATCTTTTGAGCTATGAACCTAACCTCATTTCTTGTAGGAACAACAAAATTAGTTCTTGTAGGAACAATACGCGATTTAGATCAAGAGCTAGTTATTTTGAAGTTAAAAAATGTGTACATAATTTGAATAAAAGAGCCACGAGCAGAAGGTATTTTGAATAAAATTTTGAACTACCACAAGGAATTTCTACCCTGTATTACCACTTACCAACCTGCAGCAATTCATAATTTGCACATAGCAAAAAGTATTAGGTACATTACTAGTGCAAAACCACTCTAAACTAAATCAATTTGTCATTTCCACAATATAAGTAGCAGTACTAGAAATAGCAGAGTAACAGTCTGAATTCTGCAAAAAAATAAATGATCCTGTAAAGTATTACAAGGAGATTCTTTGTTTTTGATCAAACAAAAATCTGGCCCTACGCAAATATCAACATATATAACAGTTCTTACCAAGCATATCAAAGCTAGTTGTTCACACAAAATCACGCAAGCGTACGCTGTCACAAGTAATATAAGAATAAGTAGAGTTCGTTCCCACAGAGACTGCTTTGGTTACTTTAGTTATGCATTTATTCAACAATGTATGACTATTGTTCAATGCTAAGACAAGTGTCAAAGTTGTGTTTTGATTAACTAAATTAACTAATCGACGCAACAAGATTATAATTAACTAAAGAGATTGCTGTTGAATTACTTATGAGAATAAAACATGAGATCCTAACTTCATTAAACACTTCATCTAGAGTCTTTTGTCTTTAATCAATGCATGTGACGGTTGTGACAACTAATCGGATAACACGAAATCAGTACACGCTACCTTTCAGTATACGTATACCATACCACTCAAACATCCACAAAAGAGATAGAAGTTGAGTAGACACCAATTATGCTTAGACCCTATATGTCTATAAGATTTGAAAACATAACGGTTTAATGAGCAAGTTATCCATTCAGATTACATAGGGCAGGTAAGATGGTTAAAATTACCTACGAATCATGCATGACAAACATACATAAACCTATGCTAGCATGGCAAGTTCTAAACCTCTATATCCACTTTACCAATCAATAGAGATTAACAAACAACTTAGATGTTAGCTACGCATCCAAGAAAAATAAGCACAACCAAACTAGGATATCAATTAGCCATCACACACACATCTTTAAAACAATTAACTACTAAAATCCATAAATAAATCCGTTAGAATCCCACGATAACGATTAGTTCATAATCGAACCGTTCATCATCGTGGGTTCTGATGAAAACATGATAATAAATATGTCTGGAATACTGAATAAAAGTACTAGGGTTTATGAAGAAACAAACGAGAATCTAAAGTATCGCCTAATTAGAAGAATACAAAGATAAATTGTAAAGTAGATCTTCGTAATCAGCCGTCTTCTTGTTCTCCTCACCGGTGGATGGATATGTATGAATGTATGTCAAGATATATCTCTGAAATCGTCCACCAATGATTTATATAGGTCTTAGGGTTGACTGGTCTCTGCTGGTTTCCATATCAGAATTGAAATTGACTTTTCCAGCATTCCACCAAGCGAGGGCGCGCTTGATAGGGCGCGTGCGCACTTCAAATGATTCTACTAGGGCGCGGGCGCGCTTGTTTGGGCACGGGCGCGCTTGGCCAGACTTCTTCAATTTTCATTTTCTTGACTTTCCTTGCGCTCTCTTGTCTCGAAACTCCTAAACTTCCACAAGGATGTTAAATCACCACCGTATAACCAACTTAGCTCAAAAACTCTGCTAAGGAAACAACTCTGCACAATCTAACACAAAACACATTATAAACACCACGTACTTGAGTACAAACAATCAATATAAGCCGATTTAGAGCGTTCCAAGTAGATATGAAATCCACTTATCACTAGTCAAATGTAGTTAATATCTAGGGAATATAAATATCTATACTAACAAAGCTGACTACTAAGAACTGATAAGAAGAAAAATAAAAGTGTGGATTACATGTCTCTAACATTTTGATAGTCCTGCATACAAAGTGACCAAGTCAGTTTGAGATGCCTGAATACATGATGCAATAGATATGTAGAATTTCAAAATCAGTGGTAAGTAGCCTGAATTGAATGCAGAGAAAATGCCATGCTCACTCAAATTGAGAGACACACTCTTAGTAAAGATCTCAAAGTAAAGAGTAATTAATTGTTTTAAAGCTAGGCACATATAGATATAATATTTAGATCAAGGGAGAACAGACAGTGCATATTCTGGGCTAAGAGTTCAAAAAGCAAGACCAGCCAAACCATAATGCCATCATTTCACAGTTTAATTTTTGTGCAGATAAGGTGTCTTGCATTGATAAAAGATGAATGGCTTATGAAGAGTTGTAGCAGAGACCCATTGTGCTTCTAAGGTACCTTGATGTTGAAACTTATGAGCTGGTAAGGGAGTCTGTCATGGAAGCCATACTGAATATCAATATAGGGGAGTCTGTACCTTGATGTTATTTTCTGCACATTATAGGGGAAGGCCCCGACCGATGATGATGATGATGATGTTGACGTTGGCGACCCTAGGGGTTGAGTATTTATGTTTGAATTTAATTTAGACTATGAATGTTTGTAAGATAATCTAAGTTATGTTGTGAACTAAAGTTGGCTTGTAGAAGTATGAAAACTTTTGTGTGGTCGGATATGGATTTATGATAATATTTATATAACTTTGGTACTTTTATATTTATGTTTGATTGTGGCGTTATATTGCATATAGATTGTGTGGTGTTGGATTGTATGTAGATTGGAATTTAATTTGGAAGCCGAAAATGACTGGAATGGAATCTGAAAAAGCAGCATAATGCTGCTTCTGGTCAGTCCAACTTATGACGAATATCTAGGTAACTTCTGACGGATGTTCATCTTTTTTATATTAATTTTTATTTTTTCTGCGAATAAAATATTGGTAGCAGGTGGGCCCCATTCTTTAACTTCCAACAGATTTTCCGTCATAAAATATGAATTTATGACAGTATATTTCATCGTAAGTTCATTTATTAATTGATTGAAAAAAATGGGTCCCACACAGAAACTTATGACGAAAAGGTATACTTGTGACAAAAACTATACTTATGACGAAAACGATTCTTGTGACGAAACTTTTACTTATGACGAAAAACAAACTTGTGACGAGAATGACATTTGTGACAAAAATGCGAACTTAAGAATTGAGCAAAAATGATGAAAATTTTCCGTCGTAATTGGACCAATTGCGACGATTTCAATGTAAAATTTCCGTCATAATTGTCCAGATTTGTTATAGTGCGAGAAATTACCTTGGAGATAAATTGGTGATATTCCCCTTCTGGTCTTAATCTTATGCGACAATAGTTCACATGTTCTCTTCGAAAAACGAGCTACCCCAATTATTTACAGCTTCATACAGATACAAACGAAATGGCTGGTTGTCAATTCAATGAAAGCTAATTCTCATCCATGCAGGAAAAAAGTTAATGGAACTCAGACAAGCATGTTCTGTTTCTTTAAAAGAGAAATGAAATGAACGACATAGCTTAACAGTACTCAAGTTCGTAATTGGGAATAAAAACAGATAGTACCAAAAAGATATATTTATAAATCTGTGCAAATGAAACTGACGATCCTGTTCAGTGTCACGGATGGACTCAAGTAGTCACGGATTAGTGTATCGAAATTGGTGCAGTGTCAAAAAGATCTATAATTTCTTGCATGGACATTTGCAGTATGTTTCTTGTCTGGCCTCGCAGAATCTTCCAGCTAATGATGCAAAAATCATAATTTTATTAATCTTAAAAGGACCATTCAGCTATAAATTAACAAAGGCTATCAGACTATGAACTAGGAAAAGAGAGTGAGCATTTAATTAGGAACCCTGGATCAGTAATGGGTTCTAAGGTTTTAGCCATGTTGTTCATTTACATGATTTGCATGTTAATTTGGTTGCCACCTATCTATGCTTGTGGTTATTGTGAACCACGTCCACCTTACAGGCAACCTAACCCTCCAACTCATCCTCGGCCACGTCCGCCTGAACATGGTGGAGGAGGGCCAAGTGGAAAGCCACCAGGTGTTCTCCCACCAATTGTGATGCCTCCGGTTACCACTCCTCCGTTTGTATTGCCTCCCATTGTTAATCCTCCTGGAACAATGCCTCCTCCATCTAGCTATCCACCTTACACTAGTCCACCAGGAAGTGGCGGTGGTGGTGGATCACCTGGTAGTGGTGGTAGTGGAGGACATGGTGGTGGTGGATCACCTGGTAGTGGCGGTGGTGGTGGAAGTGGTGGTGGACATGGTGGATCACCTGGCAGTGGTGGTGGATCACCTGGTAGTGGTGGTGGTGGATCACCTGGTAGTGGTGGTGGTGGTGGTGGACATGGTGGATCACCTGGAAGTGGTGGTGGACACGGTGGATCACCTGGTACTGGTGGTGGTGGACATGGTGGATCACCTGGCAGTGGTGGTGGTGGAGGTGGAGGTGGAGGTGGATCGCCAGGTGGAGGAGGTGGTGGCCATGGTGGAGGTGGTGGATCGCCTGGAGGTGGAGGTGGTGGATCGCCTGGAGGTGGAGGTGGTGGATCGCCTGGAGGTGGTGGTGGTGGATCGCCTGGAGGAGGTGGTGGTGGACCTGGCTGTGGAGGTGGTTGTGTTCCAGGTCTCATACCACCGCCAGCAACATGTCCCATCAATGCACTAAAACTAGGGCTTTGTGTGGATGTTCTTGGAGGACTGGTGCATATTGGTTTGGGAGATCCAGTAGAGAATGCATGTTGTCCAATTCTTCAAGGATTGCTAGAGCTAGAAGCAGCAATCTGTCTCTGCACCACCATAAGGCTTAAACTTCTAAACCTCAACATTTTCATTCCTCTCGCGCTTCAAGTACTAGCAACTTGTGGCATAACTCCTCCACCTGGTTTCGTATGTCCTCCTCTGCTGTAATTTAATTATCCTCATCCGTTTCCTAGCTAGCTAGTTGTTGAATAATTAGGGTTTTCGTTAATGTTCCTGTTATGCCTATAACTAGACTCAAATGTGGAGTGTAATTAAAGGCCAATATACGACTCATCTATGTGTTGGCTTCCTAGTATCTACTTTTCAGGTAATCTCGTAATGGCATGATGAATAATATACTTCTGCTGCTTTGGCTTCTTTCTCATGTAAATGAATTTCGCAAGTAATATGTTGTCTGCTGCTCATCCAGAACATGCAATGTAAAATCATCTGAAACAGATGATTCAGATTTATAACAGCGTCGTCAATAATTCTACCAAGTCACTACAGAATTTAGTTATTTTTTTCTCTAAAATATTGATTGTTATTTACATATATAAAGACTATGTACATATACCTATTCTGTCCTATTATTGCGTCTGATTATCGACCTTGATTCTTAATAACAAAACTTTTGGTACATTCAGTTACAATTTTTTATTACAGATTAAAAAACGTCCCTTCTTACTAAGGGTGATTTTAATTTTATTACCAACTTTGTATGTATGTAGTATTAGATATAGAGCTAGGCAATTTTTATACAAACTCATGCAGCCCACGTATACATAATAACTAGCGTAACAACCCCGGGCCTGCATAGAGATGTCAATAATTTTTATCGTGAAAAAGTTGCTCGTGATCGATTTATTAGATTAAGGATTGTGTAGTCTTAAGTTTGAGAGCGTAAAATGAGAAGTATGGTTCATGCACAGTGAGGAGTAAAGAATTTTTTTGTCGAATAGTGTAATTACTTTGAATCACAAATGTAACTATGCCAAGGCTCTAAGACTTGTTTATAGTGACTATTATTGATTTTGAGACCAGATTGAAATAATGTAGAATTTGAAGCACGAATGTATTATTGTTCTTCTTGCGATTATAAGCAGGTTTACCTGTGTTTTGTGTGTCAGAGAAATGATAGTTTGTAGATTGGTAATTTGCGTTAGGGAGCGGTTGTTATATGTTTTTCGAGAATTAATTGGTTTTTTTTTTTTTTTGCAATCTAGGTTATGAATAGGTTATATGCATGCAATGTTGTTGTAATATAATCGAACATGCATGAATGAGATAGAGGATTTTAAAAAGAAGCTGAAGGCCGACGCATCTTTGCACACCCTCACATCATCCAAGTTTGTGATAAACACCTTGGGAGATGAACATCTATTACAGTTTGGAGTATTCATGTCACCTATTTGTTTTTGATTTTTTACTTGGGAACTGATTCTGCACTCCTCTCATGTGTTCATCTTTATATTAAATTATATTAACACACTTAGTAAATGCATTAAGAATGTGTTTGGAATATCGTTTTACAGTTACACATTTTAATCCAATTTATTACTATATATTAAACCTCAACACAAGGACAAAAATTTCCAATTAAATGGTCGTCACAAAAATGTCACTCATATATTATTATGCAAAAATATATTAATAGTTGTTAGTACAAAGAAACAAACCTCCAATCTCCTTCTAAGATGTTCATGGTTTAACCACTATTCTACATGCCTGTTTGAGTTAATTCAAAAAATTTATTAGATAATCTACGTCTTTCTTCTCTTATCTTATATTATTTTTACTTTAATGTTTAAATAAATAAAATATTGGTTTGTATAATTTATATAAATCAGGTTTTCTTTTCATCTTTTCGCAATTTTGGTCAAAAATTTTATTTTCCGGACACACCAACCGGTATCACATCAGACCCTAGAGTGCAGGAAGAATTCCCCACGCTCCCATGAATCAAACCTTGAATGTTTTGGTCAATAACCAGTGCTCTCACCAACTCATCTACAGGCCCGGAGACTTCTTTTTGTAATTTTATATACCTATATTTTCAATCACTGAATTTTATTACAGTTGTATGTTTTTGATTAAATATATATTAATTATGTTGTTTAAAATTCATACTTTTATATTATATATCTTTATTATACTTTATTTGAATTAAACTAATTATTCATACATAAAATATACTATTGAAATTCGACCTAATATAAGAAATATTGTATATGTTGTAGAGGATGTCGTTAAGGACCCACAAACCCTATTTAGAATTTCATTTTATCAAAATGATTATATGGCATTACAAATCAATTTAATGTATTCTATAAATTTCTATTATTATTATTATGAAAAATTATACTTTTTTTTAACATCGTACAATAATTTTTGGAATACAATTTGAAATTCTATTTTCAAAATTTGTAATTTTCAATTTTCCCAAATTTTATCGTCTACTAACAGTCTGACTGATTATTATGTAATTATATACTATGTAATATCCTATATTTTAAAAACTCACCCCGATTTTTGACACGAACGACACTGGGGTTGAATGGGAGGGGGTTAGAAAGGTGAAAAAAAATATAGATAAGTTAATAAAGAATGACATGTTACTTTAGAAAATGTTAACAAATGAACAATACATTCTGGAAAAGAAAATTGTTAAGAAATGGATGCGACGAACAGAGTAGGTAGACAATTTGTTTTGTATAATTTTAATGCTAATGTTCTTAATTTAAAAATTATAGAAATAACTAATAATGAGAGATATAATGTGTATAATATTTCTTATATTAGATTGAATTTTAATAGTATATTTTATGCATGAATAATTAATTTAATTCAAATAAAGTATAATATAAATTATGAATTATAATCAACATAATTAATATATATTAAATTGAAAACATACAACTGCAATAATATATAGTGATTGAATATATAGATATATAAAATTACGAAAAGGAAAAAAGAAAAACAAATTTATATAAATAATTCAAACCAACATTTTATTTATTCAAACATCAAAACAAAAAAAATAATATAAGAGATAAAAGACGTGGGTTATCTAATAAGTTTTTTGAAATAAACTCAAAAGGCATGTACCATAGTGGTTAAGCCCATGGATATCTTGGAAGGAGGTTGGAGGTTCAAATCTTTGTAGTAACACATCTATTAAAAAAATTTGTATAATAATATACGAGTGGCATGAAAAGGAAAAAAAAAATTATATAAATAATTCAAACCAACATTTTATTTATTCAAACATCAAAGTAAAAAAAAAAATAAGAGATAAAAGACGTGGGTTATCTAATAAGTTTTTTGAAATAAACTAAAAAAGGCATGTAGCATAGTGTTTAAGCCCATGGATATCTTGGAAAGAGGTTGGAGGTTTGAATCTTTGTAGTAACACATCTATTAAAAAAAATTGTATAATAATATACGAGTGACATTTTTGTTATTTTTAAAAAAAAAAGGGTAAAACGGTAATTTCGCTGAAAAGGAAAAAAGAAAAACAAATTTATATAAATAATTCAAACCAACATTTTATTTATTCAAACATCAAAGTAAAAAAAATAATATAAGAGATAAAAGACGTGGGTTATCTAATAAGTTTTTTGAAAAAAAAACTCAAAATGGCATGTAGCATAGTGGTTAAGCCCATGGATATCTTCCAAGGAGGTTGGAGGTTCGAATCTCTGTAGCAACACATCTATTAAAAATTTTTTGTATAATAATATACGAGTGACATTATTGTTATTTTTCAAAAAAAAGGGTAAAACGGTAATTTCGCGACCATTTAATTGGCAACTTTTGCCCTTGTGTTGGCCTATTATATATAGTAATAGAAGATAGATGATCGAGTTCATATATTTTGTGGCACAACAAGCCCAATACTGAATGCATTGAGTTTAAATTGAAAAAAAAAACACATTCTTAGTTTATTTTTAGGACTCAATTCTGTGTATTGGATTCCTGAGATATGTAAAAAATTGGACTCGCGTATATCAGCCCACCACAAATTTCAATATTCTTGGCCCCTGGTTTGCAGAGAATTTTAAAGAAGATAAGAGCTAGGAAAGAAAGCACTTTAGTGTTTGCATGCCTGGTTCATCAAGGGTTATGTTGCCAATCAATTAAGTTTTGTAACCGTAAAACGAAATCTAGACTCAAATGTATGAGCGTGGAAATGCATGAAAAAACTTTAAAAAAATTAAAATATTTATTATGGGACGGAAGGAGTAGTACATAGTAACCGGAGTAAGAAATGTTAAATTGAGTAAGGTCGATGTTAGACATTTGTGGCCATTTTCATGGGAAAAACTTCAATTTAGACACCTAAATACTTAATTGTTATATATATATATATAACTCTGAACCAACTTGGTTATGAATTCATGTAAATTTGAGAACGTTTAAAATTTGGTTAAGTTGGACCTTCATTGTAATGAAATGGATTGTACAATCAAGGAAGAGGACAATTATTATTGGGGTGAGACCCTAACATGTAGTGACATTCACGTGAACAAGTGTTAAAGGTACAGATATTTCATATTTCTGATGGCTCCCTTTGACATGCTACCTTGTATGCCTTGCTCTCTCTGGCTTATACACTTTTGTTTTGGTCTCAGTCTGAAAGAATGTGGCAGACATACAGTTTCGTTGTGGTCACAATCTGATTCAATGTGGGGGAGTTGTCGTTTATATTTGCAATTACTCTTGATCCTGAACCAACTTTAAGCTGTCATCATCATTTTCTAAAAATTTATTCGAATGGAACCAAAAATTGCTCACGGGACTGTGCCACCTTTAAATGATAGGGTCCAATAAACAAAAATATTTAATTAATTACGGACAAATAATTTTAGTATTTTGCCTCGAAAGTACAAAGATTGACATCCTTCCTTTTAGAGAAGGTAAAAAATAGTTGAACGGAGAGATTGAAAATTTAACATATGAAGTAATTATATATCCTTACAAGAATATATAGGATATCACAAAAAAATTGATTTATAATTTAAAATGAGTAAGTGTCATATAAGTAATAAGTTGATGAATCTTATAAATTATACGGGTGTTTGGATAAATTTACTTATAAGTTAGTTAAGAGTTTCCTAAATTAAATTTAAAAAAATAATTATTAATTAATACAATGGTTTCAACACTTGCATTTTACATTAAAAAAATATTTAAAAACACAAAGGTAAAAATATAAAGTATTAAAAAATAAAGAAATCAAGTAATAAATGTACGTCATTATTAACATTCAACTTATCAATCTATACTCTTTATTAATAATCAAAACAATGTGAAAATGGCGCGGTACTAAGTACCAAAGTACCAAAATACCAAATTTGGTTATCACTTAACCCGGGTTCGATTTCTCGCAACTACATAATTATACAAGATTTATTTACTTTAAATTCTTTAACTTCATCCAGGGTTCGATTCCTTACAACTACGAAAAAATTTATTTATTTTAAATTATTTAGTTTCATCCAGGGTTCGATTCCTTACAACTACGTAAATATACAAGATTTATTTATTTACTTTAAATTCAATAGTTTCATCGAGCGTTAGATTATTTGCGTAATCATACAAAATTTATTTATTGAATTTAATTTCTTTAGCTTTATGCACAGTTCGATTGTCTATAACTACATAAATAAATTAAATAGTTATTTATTTATTATATATTTTTATCATTCAATTCTCGAGAAATATATTTTTAAATAATATTTATAAATAATTTATTAATACTAATATTTTAATGTCGACTCATGTTCAGGCCTTGTTTGACACTGATTATAAGCTAGTATATAAGTTATAAGTTGAGCAACAAACACCTCCCATAAATAAATTCTTATTAAATTATAATATATAAGCAGCCCAAACAGGCCCATAGTTACACCACTCCAGTATTCCATCACAATAATTGAGTGCTAGCCAGTAGCAACTGCTGCGGTGCTGCTATATCTGATTACCGAAGTGGGACTCTATGAAATTGTGTCCAGGTAACTACTGTATGTACGAGATAAACAGTTTAATCTCTCCCAAACTAGTAAAGATATAAACAGTACTTCCTACGGATAATTTTTCTTTTTCCTCCTGTTTTTTAACATTTCTAAATTTTATTAAAGTTTTAAAGTTTTATGATCTCAAATTATTTAATTTCATTATTTTTGTGCTACACACTCGTACATTAAATAATTATTGATTCTACTGCTATGTATACTTCATTTTCTTACCTATCCTTACTGTTTTATATATTTTCTTAAACTCAGTACCACAAATGCACAAAAAATTCGGAGGTGAAAATCCGATCCTACTCGATCCGATCAAAATCCAAGTAAAAATTAAGTCTGAAAAGCGTGGCCCGGTCCAGACAAGGCCAGGGCCTTGATCTGATAACTTTAGTTTGAAATGCCCAGACTTCGGCGAGGTCCGGATAATAAAAACCTGATTAAATCCCAGTTTGACTTATAAAATTTAAATTTTACTATACTTTGATGTGGCAGTGACATGGTAGCAAAGAGGGAAAAAGTGTAAAAGGGGGAAGAAGAAAAGAAAATTGGTGAAGGGAAAAGAGGAGAACGACTAGCTAGGGTTAAGGGAAGAGAAAGGGGTAGAGGAAAACAAGGAAAGGTGGGGGAGAAGATGGGAGTAACATATATATAGCCGGCCCTCATTTGCTTGATTATGATTAGGGAAAATAAATTTTTTCATCCTTAAATTATATGTCATTTTTAGTTTAGATCCTTAAACTATACGAAAAAATATTACGGTACCCAAACTTTCAAATTTTCTGATTCTCGTCTTTTCGTCCAAATTTGACTAACGGACGTTAGTCAACGCTGACGTGACAATTACGTAAAAATCGAAAATTCTCGGAATGGAGTGAAATTTTGATATGTTAATTTACTACTTCTTACGAGAACCTGGGTGGTGAAAATTTTCAATTTCGAGTTCACTAACATATAGAAATCTGCACGTTAATTTCAATAACACGAATTTTTTTTAATAAAATCTGCAGATTTTCATATGTTAGTGAATTCGAAATCAAAAACTTTCACCACCGATGTTCTTGTAATCATTCGAAGATTAACATGCCAAAATTTCACTCCATTCTGAGAATTTTTTATTTTCATGTAATTGTCACGTCAGCATTGACTAACGTCCGTTAGTCAATGTTGGACGGAAGGACGAGAATCACAAAATTTGAAAGTTTAAGTACCGTGATATTTTTTTAATATAGTTCAAGAATCTAAACAAAAAACAACATGTAGTTTAAGGACGAAATAATTTATTTTCCCTTATGATTATCATCTTTATTTAATTATTATTTCTTTAGCACTTATGAATTTGTTACTCCCTCTGTCCCAATGAATACTATGCATTGGGGGACGGGGGCGTGGCACGCATTTTAAGGCTCTTAACTACTATAGTTACATGACTTATTTTTATAATTTTCTTTTTTTGTATAAAAATAGAACATTCCTATTTTTATACAAAAAAAGAAAATTTTAAAAATAAGTTATGGAACTATACTAGTTATGCACCTTAAAATGCGTGTCAGACACTTTAAAAGAAACGTATAGAATTGATTGGGACGGAGGGAGTATATTTTTTTGTGACAAATGTGATTTTATATTTCACACACAGCATTAATAGACATGCTCCATGAAAATACAATCTATATTTATGTAGAATTTGTAAAAGGAAAATTTGATCAATACTTGTAGTCTTTACCAGCGCATTTCATCCTCAATATCACATGCATCTAGTAATTTATATGTTTGATCAGTATCTACGCATGTTTG
Organism: Heracleum sosnowskyi; assembly: GCA_030848705.1. Taxonomy (NCBI): domain Eukaryota; kingdom Viridiplantae; phylum Streptophyta; class Magnoliopsida; order Apiales; family Apiaceae; genus Heracleum; species Heracleum sosnowskyi. Next base: position 120,440,566 of record CM061241.1, read on the forward strand.
ATCAGGAAAATCTAGATAAGATCCGAAAGAGAACACTAAAATCCCGAGTTCGTTGATGATATATTATATATAACTAGCTTTATAGCCCGTGCGAGTCACGGGCATGCTCTAGTTATTTTCGGTTATGTTGGTCTCATCGTTTGATGGAATGCATGTAGAAGAAAAGACATAAGCATGTAACGGTATATCAGTAGGAAATATGTCGAAGGTTTGATGATATATGTTTTACAAAATCTCAGTCTATAAGGTTGTTATTAAGACCTAAGTAGGCGCAAATATTTTGACTAATTAATATGTTTTGTTGGCACGCATGACCCTTCTGTACTGCAAGATTTCGTCGGTTATAATTTTGCCAATCGTATTTGAATGAGAAGATGGTTTTAGTGTCACTTTGAAAGAGTATCGGGCGTCTTTTACCATTTCCATTTCATGGGGGAACGTTGGCATTCCATTTACCTGTTTGTAGTTCATGGGGTAGTCGTGACCTTGTGTACTGCAAGATTTTGCCGATTATAATTTTTCCAATTGTATTTGAATGAGAAGATGGTTTTAGTGTCACTTTGAAAGAGAATTGGGCGCCTTTTATCATTTTCATTGCATGGGGGAACGTTGGCACTCCATTTACCTGTTTGTAGTTCATGGGGTAGTCGTTAAGTGGGTGTTGTAAAATTTGATCGGTGTGCATAATAGAGTAAAAATGAGTTACTATAGACGATAGGTTAGTTGAAGGTAAGGCGTGTAGAAGTACAAGTTGTATTAGTATGTGTGGATACACTATTTAAACGAATGCATACCACTTTGCCCGTTTTAAGAAGGGTCTCCTTGCAGACACGTTGAATACAATAATTGTACAGTTGTGGATATAATTTATTTTAGAAAACTATTACTTATACCTTTCAAGATAATGCTAAACTGATTCGTGATAAGTTACTCGTTTCACCTTACAATTGTCACTTGACACAAATAATTTAACATTTAGTACTTTTAATATTTTATCATAGATATTCAAAAAAATTAAACCGATTTAGTTTAGATTTGATTTAGTCGTACGATGACAACTTCAACTTTCTTGTAAAAATCTCCAACACAAACTTTTTTCTTTAATATAGGGAAAATAAATTCTTTCATCCGTAAACTATATGCTGTTTTTGGTTTAGGTCCTTGAACTATACGAAAAAATATTATGGTACCTAAACTTTCAAATTTTCTGATTCTCGTCATTCCGTCCAAAAACGCTGACGTGGCAATTACCTAGAAAATCGAAAATTCTCGGAATGTAGTGAAATTTTGGCATGTTAATCTACGATTGATTACAAGAACATCGGTGGTGAAAGTTTTCGATTTCGAGTTCACTAACATATGGAAATCTGCAGATTTTAGTAAAACAAATTCGTGTTCTTGAAATTAAAGTGCAGATTTCTAGACGTTAGTGAACTCGAAATTGAAAATTTTCACCACACCGGTTCTTGTAAGCAGTAGTAAATTAACATATCAAAATTTCACTACATTCCGAGAATTTTCGATTTTCTAGGTAATTGCCACGTCAGCGTTTTTGGACAGAAGGACGAGAATCAGAAAATTTAAAAGTTTAGGTACCGTAATATTTTTTCGTATAGTTCAAGGACCTAAACCAAAAACAGCATATAGTTTAAGGACGAAAAAATTTATTTTCCCTTTAATATACAAATATAAAACTTTTTTGCATTTTTCGGGTTCAATACTTTATATACTATAGTGCATTTTTCGAAAATGATCGACGTATAAAATTTATCTATTGAAGACGAGATTTATAATATATTGGATCATAATAAAACTACAGTTTTAATCTTATTAGTAACTAAAATTTCAAAAATGCATATATAATTATAAGTTGTTAATATCTTATAATGAAACAATAATAAATGTAAAATAATGATAAAATCCATTTTTACGCTTATTATATATAAGGATATAATTGAAAAGAAGTAAATATGTTGATAGTTTTAAATTTAAAAAAATATTAAAAAAATATAATAAGTGATATTGGATATAGATGTCAACATTTGTCGCACTATCACCTAGGTCATGGTTCAATTCACATTAAAAAGAAATTTTTGTATCATCAATATACAATTGGAGGGATAATTTATTAATCTAATATCATCAATATAATATTGAAATGGTAATTTAGTAATCTAATATATATATAATCTGATAGTATATAGAATTTGTAATCTAATAGTATATATAATATGAGCCATTATGTACTTAATGCAAATAAACATGATTTATAATATAAAAATATTAATATAATCTTTTTTTATGGATCAATTCCAATTTTATAACATTTTTTTAAAATACAATTTTATACCATTTTGCGCGAGTTTTTCTCAGATATGGTTAGAAATATTATTTTAAGGCACTTGTGAAAATAAATTATCTACCTTACCAAGTAAATTACAAAAAGAGACCAAAATAGAGTATAACATATTGAGTGTTTGCGCATATTAATAAAAAACTTCATAATACAATCTAAATAGATGTCTATCATAGTGGTAAAGAATGTTACTTTTAATTTAGAGATTAAGGGTTCAATTCCCATCAGAAACAATTTTTTTGTACTAAAATAGAGTATAACATATTGAGTATTTGCGCATATTAATAAAAAGTTTCAAAATATAATTAAAATAGATGTCTAAAATAGTTGTAAGGTATGTTACTTCTAATTTATAGGTTAAGGGTTTAATTCCAATCAGAAACAATTTTTTTGTTGTGCTATTATATATGGGTAATTTAGTAATTTTATGATGAATAAATTGTCTCACGAACCCCCCGTGCAAGGCACGGGATCGCTCTAACCGACAAAACTTTATGTTATTTTGTGACGATATTTTCTAGTTCACGTTAGTTTAATTTTGCGATGATAAGTATTCTTCAGTTTGTTGTGGTGATCCTGCCACCAATTTGAACTTGTTGGTGACACTATGTGACATGATTGAGAAGATTTGCAAGGAAGATCGGCTTGGTATTAGTCCGAAAAAGATTTTGTTCTTAGTTGAATGTATTTGATGATTAGTTTTATAAGCTAATTAATAATCAAATAGGAATTAGTTAAAGGTGTCAAATAAAGGCTCCATATCAAAAGTACCAATACTCTCCGGGCTCCATAATTCTCTATAAGCGGTCGGAGTAGTATACTTGTCCTTAATGCATGAGGTGGCAGGATTGAGATGCACACAAATTCGTATTCGAAAAAAACTGTTCGAACTGGTTAAAAAATCGGAAAAAATCTGATTAAAAAAAAGTCCACCTCAATTGGATCCAGCCCGCAGGCTTAAACGAATCGCATATTTTTCACAAAACCCCGATCTGATTCGAGCCGAATAAACCCAAATTTAATCTCGATTTGAACGTAGTCTTGATCAGGATAAAAGTCCAATCCAAAAAGTTAGAATTTTCAATTAAATCTTGGATAAAAGCTTAAATTTTTTAATTAAATTCGAAAAAATAAAAAAAAAATTAAAGCTAAAGTTAAAGTTATCAATATCTAAAATAATTTGTAAAAATCCGATTTGGCCCCTCCTGACCCGACCTTATCTACAGGTATAAATATTTTAGAGGAAATTTGTCTCGATTTAAAAAAACCCGATCATATCGGATATCGAAAAATCCGACCTGAATCCGGATTACGTTCATCTCTATTTAGGGTAACAACTATAGAGGTGCTTATATTATTACTTATATTATCTAATATGTATGAACATAGTTGAGACCAAATAATTACTATTTTGTATTATTTTGTATTATTGGATGCTCGGATTAAAAAGTGATATTATGTGACTAAAAATGCATTTGTACTTTGTCTTAAAATTGTGAATACAAAGAAAGAAACATAACTAAATTTAATTAAAGAGATACATGTCTATTGAATATACTTTATACCAATAACCACTTTTATTAATAATCAGACAAATGAAATTATCATGAAAGAATTTTGAATAAAAACCAAAGTGTAAAATAATATTTGTGAAAAATAATACTATACTAATGAGTTTTATACCACAACAAAAAAATCCAAGTAGCTCAATGGTTAAATTGATGACTTGAAATCTTAGTAATTAATATTGAAGTGTCTTATGTTCGATTATTATCAAAATGAAAATTTCGGGAGGTTCAGAGTGCTCGATACATCATACATATATATTTCATGTATTGTATTTGTGGTTAGGTTTATAGGAGCGCATTTATCCTGAAAAGCTAAAGTTCGAACAAATTTTTGGTCACTTTTTCCTTTGTTTATTTTGCAACTCTAACATTAACTTTTCTAGTTCTTTAATATTTTAGTTTTCGTTTTTCATATCTTTGACATGTTTTTAAAAATTATATACGCTATCAGCCATTTTTAATTCAAGTAAATTGTGAGAATACAATATAAAACTTTCATTATAATTAAAATTTCAAATTATTTTTTATTCTTAAGATTTTAATGCAAAACCGGCCCCTCTAAATCATCTTTTTGGCTGGGTCCCTAATCTATACTATATTATTAAAGACGAAACATTAAAAGTTTTGGTCGGTCGGTCGGTCGGTCGGTATTTGGGTCGATTCACGGGCCTATCTATAATCAATTTATTAATAACCAATTACCTTTTTTCACTACATTACCTATTTTATATTTATTTTTTAAACCAAACCAACTCATCTTCTAAAAATAAAATGGGCAACATATATATAATATGGTAATATTATTATATATTTATAACTGATTACCTTTTTCAGCTAAAACACATTATTTTTATATTTTTTACCTAAAACAACTCATCTAACATATATGGAAACCAAGTTATTGATAATCAATTACCTTTTTCAGCTAAATTATATTACCTATTTCATATATCTATTTAAGTAAAACAAATCATTTTCTAAAAATAAGACGTGCAATATATATATAAAATGGTAATATTATTATATATTTATAACCGACAGCTAAAACACATTATGTGTTTTATATTTTCTAACTAAAACAACTTATCTTCTAAATATAATACATGCAAAATAAATATACAATGGTAATATTGTTTTATATAAATATTAATAAATAACAAGTTATTCTTTTCAGTTAAAACAAATTACCTCTTTTATATTTTCTAACTTAAACAACTAATTTTCTAAAAGTAATGCAGACGTATATATAAAAAAATTAATATAATTTTATATAATTGTTAATAAGTAACTAATTGTCTTTTTAAGGATATTACCTGTTTATATTTTTTAACCAAAACAACTCATGTTCAAATTAAAAATAACACGGGCAAAAGATAGATATATTGGTAATATTATTATATTAAACTTATGAAATTCATGTTTATTATAATTTTTTTAACATTCAATTTAAACGAGATAATTAATTAAAATAAAAGTAAAAGTATATAATAACTAAAATCTAAATAAAAAATAAAAAAATATTAAAGAAGACCGTGCATCGCACGGGATATAAGCTAGTTATATATAACGCGTACATTAAACTATAAAACTGCTACTTACTGTTGTATTTGACAATTGGTAAATAATCTTTAATTATCACACAGTATAAATAATAATTTGATATGCATCAACTGAAGTTGACAGAATTAACCGTACGTGGATGTCAGTAATTTTGAAGTTCAAGGGTGTTTTGAAGAACTATACATTATACATTATATATACGTAGCGTAGGGATGACGAAGTAGAAAATCAGCAGTATCAAGCTTACAATCAAACATGTGAGAATGTACTAGAAACTTCAAATGCAAAATTATTAATGTAAATCAAAGGAATTTCACCAAACTTTTATTTATTCAACCAAATAAATACAAAGAAATTAAAGGCAACAAGAAGTCACCCAAATAAATGCAAAATTACAACATAAATCCCACAGTACTTCTGCAGCAATATAAGACTTAAACTTAGTTTAAGATGATAGAAAGCTAGAGAATGACGACGTTTAGGTACACTCAAAGCCATTGGGTAATGTCTTCCCACAGTTGTTAAGAACAAGGCTTAGTGCAACTGGAAGATTGAGGTTGATGCCTAAAATGTTGGCTTTAATGGCAGTGCAAAGGCAAAGAGCGGCCTCAAGATTGACAAGACCATCAAGGAGAGCACAACATGGCAGCGTTGGAGGAACTCCGATGACCACATTCTTCACCAAGTTAAGCACATCAGCGCATACTCCCAATTTGAGGGCATCCAGGGAGCATTTTCCAGGAACCGGAGGAACGACAGGGACGTCTGGCTTTGTTTTGGGGCAATGGTCACATGAACTGACCAAAGAAAAGAACATAATGTTGAGTGTGAAGAACAGAGCCAGGGAAACAATTTTAGTGGAAGCCATTTCTTGAAGTCGAGTTATGAGAAATAGAAGGCTTCTACTAATTTTCTTATGTTGGTGCTCAAGTATGAAGCTAGGGCAACATATTTATAGTGTGTCAAATGATAGATTTTGTGGTTGCTCAACACAAAAAACAAGATCTCGACTCATGCATATCTGTGTTGGGAAATTCATGAGCTGTCAAGCACATTAAAATCATTCGGACGTATGTAATCAAGTGGGATCAAATTATATCGAATGCCATGTTCCGTGCTCCAGAATGAATCCCTGGATTTCTGCATTATCAATATGTATACCTTTTCATGTAGATGGAGATACGTTTGGCAAAGAAAAAACGTGGTACAAAGTAGAATTTGGTCCGGTTATACTTATGTACATATACAAGTACGTAATTAACTTTTTGTTATGGCTAAGTTGTGTGATGATTAAATGCAAGAGTAGTGCTAGAGTCTAGAGGTACAAAATTTGGTACAAAAATTTATTATCAAATGACATGACATATGTGATGTGGTAATTTGGAATGTTTTGATTGGTATTGTTGGTGTGAATGCAGGGGTCCACTTATTATTACAACGAATCAGGAATTATCATGTGTATTTGGGAAGAATTTTGGGAACAAATTTTGTAGCTCTAGCATTTTCCTAAACACAAAGTGAATACCCTGAAATGATTAGTAAAAGAGGAAAGCTTAATTTGCTAATACACGGCCACACAAAGGAATAAGTGAACAATACACGGCTTATTTTGTTTTGAAATCTTTTTTTGACAAAATCAAAACATTTTCAGTGGATTTGGTTGTGTGCAGAATTCAATTTTGTCTACAATAATCGATTCCATTAATGATTAAGTTGTATATTCAGTTGGCATTTCTATAATATGAGTTGGCTATCCTAGCACTGTATCTTCACGAGCACATTTTATCCTCAATTATTAAGGCATGGGTCGATCAATTGTACATTTAATATAGTTTAAATTTATCAATTTAAAAGAAGTGGCTTGAATAATGTAAATACTTAAACATTCTCAATTTTTTATTGAAACATTTATATTTATAATAGAGTACAAAATAACGAGATTACCATTTAACTGAACACCATATACAACAAAAGTGAAAAACAAAGTTGCAATCAGTGCAACGACAAATACAACGGTCGCATGCATGCACGACTACAGAAATAATTTAAACAAACCACAAGTAGTTTGATGAACAAGCTTAATTAAGCCAGAGTGAAGCGATGACAAGAATGTTTGTATGTAGCACGTAGCTTAATTATAAAATTGGTTTAGATGTTTTAGGTACATTCAAAGCCGTTTGGAAGAGTCTTTCCGCAGTTGTTGAGAACCAGGCTGAGTGCAACAGGAAGATTGAGATTGAGTCCCAAGATGTTGGCTTTAATGGCAGTGCAAAGGCAAAGAGCCGCCTCGAGGTTGACGAGACCTTCAAGGAGAGCACAGCAAGGGAGTGTCGGTGGGGCACCCACGACAACATTTTTCACCAAGTTAAGCACATCAGCACAAACACCTAACTTGAGTTGATCCCTTGGGCACTTTCCAGGACTCGAAGGAAGGGGAATAGCAGGAAATGCTGCATTAGGTAGGGCAAAGAAGACAAGGTTTAGAGACAAAAGGAGAGCTAGTGAAGAAGTGCTCTTGGAACCCATCTTTGAAACTAAAGAAAGAAAAACTAGTAGTGTTTGGGCTGTGGGGTGGTTTCTGTAGTAACCGGGGAAGGCTATTTATAGGCAGCTGGGGAAAGAAAAACCTAAATTATTTATTTATTTATTTATTTTAATTTTTTGATTGCACTCTTGCAGATCTAGCTGGTTGAGACTTGAGATAGTCAATTAGTCATGCATGTGATTTCCATGCAGAGCTACTTGAGCGGGTTTTAAAATTATAAGACCAACTGCGCGCTAAGGCTAATATACGTACGTACTTACAGTTGTTTTCGAATCGAAGATCAGAGTAATTGTTTAGATCTTTTTTACATTTTGATATCATCAACTCTCGGAAACAATGCAAATCGTATAATTCAATAATATGTCAAGTAAAAATTTCAAGTAATTATATTACTAAGTTTTATATTTCAAAAATTCTAATAAAAACAAAATATTTCATATGTCCCTCTTATTTGTTTACACTTTTTTTTGGGATGTCGCACTCAATTTTTTAAATTCCAAAAATTTCTTAAAATAATAAAGTTTTATAATATAAAAATTAATTACATCTACTAATTTCTCTCACTATCTTCACTTTATACATTAAATATTTAATTGATTGGTGTCATCATTTTACTCATTTTACTTATTTTTTTTCACTAAATTATTTTTTTTCTTAAACTCCGTGTCCAATTTGAATGTAAAAAATTGAGGAGTACGGAGGGAGTATGTATTAACTTACCAGTGCTGAGATCCAACTAACATTTACGCGTAGGTAACTGATTCACAGACTTTTACATAGAGAAATAGGTCGAGAGAATAAGGTTTTGTAAGAAATAAGTGAAGAGACAATGAATTGACGCTACGTTTTATTTTCATAGAATCTTATTCTAGGTAGACATTCCCTGCAGGCTGCAACCGAATGTCAACTACAAAGAGGAGTCATCTCCGTTCTCCATGCAATGATTATATGCTATGAACAATATCAAATTTGGATAAATATATAGTTTAGTTTGAATAGTCGAAATCAAATCTCAACTTCGCCCATTTAAAAACAATAATTTCTTCTCGATTTCATAATCGGTTAAATCAGAAATAACATTATGTTTTTCTCCTCATTTTCACTTGCTCTTCTTCTTCTTTTTTTAAAAATCCTTTATGCTTCTTTTTTTGTATACTTTTATGCTTCCGTAAATTTTGTTCATATATTTTGTTAATTCTTCGTATCATTATTTTCAAGCAAAGAGTGCCTAAACAAATTTGACATGGCCAAATGACTTTTGCGAACTCTTTAATTTCACAGGCCGAACTAGAGAGCGCAATCTAAGCTGAAATGTCTAAACCAAAAATTTTAATGTAATTTTTTTTACATAAAATTATGATTTTTAGTTAAAAATCAGTAAAAATTATTTCAAACTTCGATTAACTTCTACAAATTAGAGAAATTTTATTTTAGTACCAATTATTTTATGAGCCGACATAGAATATATATTGGAATGATGTACTTGTAATTTTTAATTTTTATAAGGATATTTCATATATTTTGAAAGAATTTACTATTTAAATGATATTAAATTCAATTTAAGAAGACATATTCTCGATATATACTTTTTAGTTCTTACTAGATCCATTCGTGAAAATGATTAAGGGGTCGTTTGGTTCACAGGTGGTATGAGTTTGGAATTAAGAATCGGGTTGAGATAGTATGGGGTTGAAAGATCATTTATAATATTATGTGTTTGGTTCAGTGTTGAAATAATTTTTAAAATGATATTAAGTTATATTTTAAATTAATTTTTTATATTATAAAAAAAATTAAAAATATTTTATTATTATTTATAACATTGCTTTTATTTATAATTTTTTTTTTTATATTTATAATGTTTTTGGCATGAAATTAATAAATAATATAAAATTGATACTCATACCTCCATTTTCATACGCATCTCCTGACTAGGGTATCAAAATCTCATACCTTGGAGGTTTGAGTTATGAGTTTGAGAATAAAAATATTTGAACTAAACAGAGGGTATGGGTTTGCTCATTCTAAACTCATGCCTGATTTCTCATACTAGCGAACCAAACGACCCCTAACATATTTGAATTATTAGAGATCCGTACGCAAAGATTGATGTGGGTCATTGTTGCTTCACAATTGTTCAAACATTTCATCCCGTGACTTAATTTGTACAAATTTATGGGTGGATAAAATGTCAAATAAACTAAACAAAGCAAAATATGTAATATCATTTATTGTTAGTTTTACACTTTTACTGAACTCGAAATGGCTTCTGACCTTTACTTTAACGGTCCTATGTATCTCGTGAGTCTACTACCTCTTCTATCGAAAACAACTTAAAACTGTATAAAATAAATTAATATTTGTACAAAACTTTTAGGTAATTTTTTTAATATAAATTTATTTAAGACATAACTAGTGAGTCTACCTCTTCTATTGAAAACAACTTAAAACTGTATAAAATAAATTAATATTTGTACTAAACGTTTAGGTAATTTTTTTAATATAAATTTATTTAAGACATAACTAGTGAGTGCAACTTTTTCTAAGCTTTAAGAAAAATGTCAAGTTAAAATCGTAAGTACATAAATAGGGACTAGATGAATATTTAATTACTTATTTAAAAAGGAAAATCCTAACAATTGTTTTAATGCAGTGGAACACGAGCCCAGGTACCAAGACAAATATGAACTTCGAAAATTATGAAACAATTGCAATGAAACAGCAGGTGTCACATATACGGAATGCAGTGTCACGGGCACCGCCTGTGAAAAAGAACCACCATTTGGCACGTTCCGGTGAAGTTGATATATAATTGCTTTTTCAATTGAATTAATTATAGTTTTAGTTTTGCGTACGAATCAGAGGTTAAAACGATGTGTATTAGGTCTATGTAGGGAAATAAAAAGTTTAAATAAGATCTGCGGAACATATTATTAGATAGGAAATAATAATGCTCATAATTGCACTATATACAAGCTAATATACATGTTTTTTTGGAAAAAAATATACATTTAAAGAAAAATTAATATTTTTGCAAGTAATACATTCAAATTCCTGCCAAACCATGGTATATTGGGTTTATATTTAAAGAAAAATTATACGAATGTTATCATCGATAGCAAGAATGTGAGCACGTACTCAAAGTTGTGGTTACAAAAGCAGCCATTTCACGGCTGCAAAAGCAATTGTCTTACATGAACTGAAAAACGTTGAAGGTACAATGGATTGAACAAATGCCAAATATTTACTTGTCCCCAGACGAGAAAATTCGAGAATAACATGTGGTGTCACGTCTAGCTAACAATAAACGTTACTACTGTATATTATATTGTTAATAAGATTAGATGCTAAACATATATTAACTTTATGATATAAAACTGAGAAAAGCGAAATACTTTGCTTGCCAAAAGGCCTGAGTTTATTACCAATAACTGAACAAAATATATAAGAAAGTTACAAGAAAGCATAACAACTGAAAAGGCTAAAAACAAGCACACGACCACAAACAAACCTCCTACACCAACTCTACTGCCCTGACTTATTCAAACTCCTACAATAACGTTACTACTAACTACAATCTGCACGACACAAAGAAATAAACGTTACCATGTTACCAGCTTTATTCAATGTGCAAAGACACGTGTTTAAGATTAAACCAACATATTCCCCTTTAATCTTAAACCTGTCCTCACAAATCTTTAATCCCCAGTAAGCTTCGCATCTTTTCAAACTTAATCATCGTTAATCCATTTGTCAGAATATCATCTTTGTGACTGCTTACAAACTTCAGTATAATCTCCCCCCTTTTCACACATTCTCTTATGAAGTGATAGTGAGTATCAATATGCTTGCTCCTCCCGTGAAACACTGGGTTCTTAGCTAAGTCGATGGCAGACTTGTTATCAATGTACAACACTACAGGACCAATGCATTCCCTTGTTATCTGATGTAATACATTTCGAAAGCCAAATTGCTTGACAAGCTACTGCAGTAGCAGCCATAAACTCTGTCTCACATGATGACAATGCATCTCTGTTTCTGTGAAACCCACATAACAAGACTTTCATTCAGATAAAAACACATACCTTCTATGCTCCTCCTGTCATCCAAGTTTCCAACTAGATCACTATCCGTAAAGCTATTCAAAATATTGTTACCACTGTCCTTTGTGTACACCAACCCAAAATGTAATGTGCCTTGTACATATCGAAGAATTCTTTTTGCAGCATTTTGGTGAACTGTTGTAGGACATTCCATGTATCTGCTAGCTATTCCAACAGAATACGCAATATCTGGCCTGGTGTGTACTAGATACCTTAGACCCCCAATCATGTTCTTGTACTGTGTGACATCTACGACTTTGCCCCCTTCATCATTGTCTATTTTCTCTTTTGGATCCATTGGGTATTTAGTGGGATTGCACCTTTTCAAACCTGCTTTCTCAATAATTTTCTTTGCATAACCCGTTTGCTTGAGTTTAATGTGCCCTTTACCTTGTTCCACCTCGATTCCCAAGTAATAGATTAGCTTTCCCATGTCTGTCATTTCGAACTTGTGGTTCATCTGTCTTTTGAAGCTTTCAATCTTAGATACACTGTTGCCTATCACCAATGGATCGTCTACATAAACAACCACAATAAGATTATCCTCTCCTTCCTTCTTTGTGTAAACTGCATGCTCGGACGGACATCTCTTGAAACCCAAACTTATAAGACAAGAATTCAGCTTCGTATACCAAACACGTGGTGCTTGGCGAAGACCATACAATGCTTTCGACAATTTGTACACCAGTTTCTCCTTTCCTGGCTTCACGAAACCCTCAGGTTGAGCAACATATACATCCTCACTTAGATCTCCATTGAGGAACGTTGTTTTAACATCGAGATGATGGACTTCCCACTCATCATTTGCAGCCAATGCAAGCAACAAACGAACAGTTTCTAGTCTGGTAACCGGGGCGAATATTTCATCAAAATCAACTCCATGCTCCTATACATAACATTTGTCAACGAGCCTCGCTTTATACTTCACAATCCTTCCTTCAGCGTCATTCTTCAATTTAAAAATCCACTTCAAACCAATAGTTTTTTGTCCATGTGGTACCTCAGACAACCTCCAGGTGTTATTTTCTTCAATAGATCTTATTTCCTTCTCCATGGCTATTTTCCAATTACGATCTTTGACAGCTTGTATAAAGTTCTTGGTTTCTTCGATTCCCATGAGAAATAATTCCTCATCCAGTTGTATTTCCTCTGTTTCTTCATAGATACCATCAAGTCTTCTGATTCTTCTTGGCTCAGCACTATCATCGTAGTCTTCAGAATTCAATCTTTGTACTGTTGATGGAGACACTTGTGAGTCAGCGTTACTTTGACTATCACTCCCAGTACTACTTCGAGGTTCCCTTTCATCTGTCATAGATGTATCCTCTATTGTAAATGTACCAGTTTGAGTATCTTCACCTTCATCGCTTTGATTCCAGGGCCATGGTATTCCTTCTTTAAACGTTACATCTCTGCTCACGTGCACTCTGCCACTATCTGGATTATAAAGTCGATAGGCTTTGGTTCTAGGTTCCTTGCCCAAATTTACTACCTGTCTGCTTCGGTCATCCAATTTTCATGTTTTTTTACTGGGAACCTTCATGTGAGCCACATAGCCAAAAACTCTAATATGACCAACATAGGGTTTCTTCTCATACCAAGCTTCATATGGTGTGATTCTTGTCACTGCTCGCGTTGGAATCCTATTCAGCAAATATATCTAATGTCGAATAGCTTCACCCCACATAAACGATGGGAGTTTCATTTCTCTTAAGCTGCTTCTAGCCATTTCCACCATCGTTCTATTTCGACGTTCCACCACGCCATTCTGTTGTGACGTATAAGGTGATGTAAAGTGCGTTTTTATTCTAGCTTTCTTGCAATACATCTTGAACTCGTTCGAAACGAACTCACCACCTTTGTCAGTTCGAAAGAATTTTACTTTTCTTTCAGACCCTCTTTCGACCAAAGCACAGAAATTCTTAAATGCACCTAAGGCTTCATCTTTACTTTTCAAAAAATAGACCCGCATATAACGACTGTAGTCATCTACCAGTAAGAAGAAGCACCTTTTTCCCGATGCTGTTTCATGAAATATTGGACCACAAAGGTCTCCATGCACCAATTCCAGCACTTTAGTTACACTATAGCTCGTTTTAGAATGGAATTATTTTCTGGTTTGCTTCGACATGAGACAGCCCGTGCATACCTCATTTTGTTGAGTAATCTTTGGCATTCCATTCACCATCCTTTCTTTAAGCATTAAAGAGAAAGCATGATAATTAACATGTCCAAAACGCGTGTGCCACAACTTTGACATCTCATTTTGTTTTGACAGAAAATATTCAGCTTTTGCAGTGTCAATAACAAGTTTGTAAAGTCTATTGTGTGATCGGTTTATCTTCATGAGAAGTTTGTCTTGATTGTCATACACCCACAACAAATCCCCTTTGATTGTAATTATGTTTCCCTCCTCTGTCAGCTGCCCAAGGTTGATTATATTATTTCGAAGTATGGGAATATAATACACATCACTTAGTGTTCGAACCTCCCATTTTTGCATACAAAAGTCACTGATCCCTTTCCTTATATTTGTACTGTAGAACCATCTCCAAAGCTCACTTCCCAAGTTATTTTCTCATTCAGCTCCGTGAATTTTGTCTTAAATCCTATCATGTGACTACTAGCTCCGTTGTCTAAGTACCAGACGTTTGATTCATTTTGTACCTTTGACATTAGTCATGGCACTACCTTTTTTTTCACTTAGGTGAGTCTTGTTTAATCCTTCTTTATCACATTTTGCCAGTAGTAGAGCTGGCACATCCTCTTCTAATTTTGCCATTTTCACTTCCTCTTTTTGTTCTCTAGCTCGTCTAGGTCTTCGACAATCAGCAGCAAAATGACCATATGCAGAGCAATTGTAGCACTTCAGGTTACTCTTGTCACGTCCTCCACGATTCTTAAAATTCGGTGATGATCCGTCTGCATTTCTTCTATTTGATCGTTTCAACCAATCTTCGCGAGTAAATAACAATTTGCCCTCATTGTTTTCACGTCTCTGTCATTCTTCCTTCGTAAGCATCAATTGCCCTTCGTTCGATTGAACCTTTTCATTTCCCTTCAATCTTTCCTCATGGGCCTTCAACGATCCCACTGCCTCTTTCACAGACATGGTTTCCAGGTTTCCAAATTGTTTCAGTGTCGAAGAAATCTGGAGAAATTTGGATGGCAATGCATGCAGCAGTTTCTTGATCACATAGGATTCCTTCATTTCTTCACCCAAAGCTCTTATATTCGTAACAAGCCCATTCAACTTCAAATAGAAGACATCTAGTTGCTCGTTGTCCTTCATACTCAACTATTCAAACTCTGTTCTTAATGTTTCAGCTTTTGCCTTCTTCACACGCTCTACCCCTTGACACATTGTTTTCAATGCCTCTCAAGCTTCTTTTGTCGTCCTTTTCTCCGCAATTGAGAGCAACATGTCTTCTGGCAGACCTTGATACAACATGACTAACGCGAATTTATATGTTTTCTCTTCAACAGCCACTTTTGGATCACTCGGCTGCATTTGGCAGACTCCTTGTGCCTGCATATACACTTTCATCTTCAACGCCCAAGTTGTGTAGTTGTTCTTGGCAAGCGTTGGGTAGCTCAAACCTATCGATCCTCCACCTTTAGCTTTGTTGATGTCCATCGTAGATGCCTCTGGCTTTCACTTATAAATTCCAAGCTCTAATACTAAACATAAATTAACTATATGATATAAAACTGAGAAAAGTGAAATACTTTGCTTGCCAAAAGGCCTGAGTTTATTGCTGATAACTGAACAAAATATATAAGAAAGTTACAACAAAGCATAACAACTGAAAATGCTAAAAATAAGGACACGACCACAAACAAACCTCCTACACCAACTCTACTACCCTGACATATTCAAACTCCTACAATAACGCTACTACTAACTACAATTTGCACGACACAAGAAAATAAACGTTATCACGTTATCAGCTTTATTCAATGTGCAAAAACACATGTTTAAGATTAAACCAACATATTAGACCATATAGGATTGATTTATGTGCGCGGAAATGGATGGAGATAGTTGACATCCTTCCTCCAACAACACATCTGAAGCTTCCAGATGATCACGACATCATATATGTATCGAACACACATACGTATATGTTTCTCACAAAGGGACTACCCTGGCGAGCAAAGACCATGGTTTCTCCAGGGATTATGATAGAATTAAATACCGAGTTTATTATTAAGGTCAAATTTGACCAATCAAATTTGACAGTTACAGCATTCGACAACTTTTAGTTGAATTTTTGACTGCGGCTAAATTCGACAGTTTTGTTCTTGAACATTTGAAATTGCACTATCGATAATTTCCAACTCCACAATTACTATGCCCTATTTGCATAATAATTAAACATGTTTTGCAACACCTTTAAGAATATTTAGAGGTTTGTTAAGAGTTCAATGGTATCTTTGAGAAGTGAAGAATTTTGATTCATATTTGCACATTTCTGGATTTGCTTTTATTTTCTCGAAAGAAATTAGATGAGAAGTATGATCTGTTACACAAAGAAAACGAACAATACAAATAAAGTGATTGATGTATTGGAGTTGAACCAGGCTTGAGTGTTGCAGCAGCCCATGGATGAGGTGCATAGGCCTTGCCCACGATTAAATTCTCTCGTTCTCTCTCTTTTTTTTGTTAAGTCCAAATGCTCTATTCTTCATTCACAACATATCGAATAAGTAATATTTTACATTTTTCATCTGTATTTTTCATTTTCTTTATGACACGTTAGTGTAATATATATTTCATCCTCGAATTTTATTTTACATGTAACATGTTATTGTTAACATTTAATTTATATTCGGCTGAAGAAGGTAAATATCTATTGTTGATGAAGAATCATTAACGAATGTGTTGATAGTCGTTCCCATGTTGTACATCATAGACCGATTTTCAAATTAAGTCCATGACAATTTACCCAAATATATATAGTGGTTTAATTCTTATTTTCATTAGTCAGATTCTATAAGATTTTGCGTCAATTTTTTAATAGCCATGCTTGATCATGCATTCAGATTTTGTTCACGACGTGGTAAAGTTGTTCTCCTAGCCAGCTCACAGAATTCTTAGAATTTTCAGTTGATCAGCCCTATAAGTACGTAGTTGTTCAGATCAGTTTCATTCATCTTGCCCTCTTCGATCAGCACTTGCATTTTAGTAAAACTAGATTTTTCAGAAATGGGTTACAAGAACACTACAGCTTCGCTATCTCTCTTTCTTTCCCTTAACGTTCTTTTCTTTTCCCTAGTTAGTGCATGTGACAGTCCTAAGCCTAGCCCTAACATTCCGAAACCACCACGTACTCCCACGGTACCAACTCCTTCTACTCCATCTTCAACTCCTACTTATACTTATGCTGGAAAATGCCCCAGTGATGCTTTGAAGTTGGGAGTGTGTGCAAATGTACTGAATTTGGTTAATGTTGTTGTTGGATCCCCTCCCAAACTGCCATGCTGCAGTCTCATTGCAGGCCTTGTCGATCTCGAGGCTGCACTTTGTCTTTGCACTGCCATTAGAGCCAATGTGTTGGGCATAAACCTTAACATTCCTGTTGCACTCAGCTTAGTCCTCAATAACTGTGGCAAGAAAGTTCCAACGGGTTTTGAGTGTTACTAATTCAATGAGGGAATTCTTGAAGCTAGTTTGATTTTCATTACCTAAAATTGTACTAATATTTGTTGATTTATATTGCGTCTGATTTATTACCGTTGTAAGGTGTGTCTGATTTGTATCATCGAAACCAATTGTGATATTCAAAATTTATTCTAAAAGTTTTTATACACAATATCGTATAATCGCAATATAGACTTTGTTACAGGAAATTGATGAAATGTAAATTTTTCGGTTACAAATCTGAAATTACACCCTCTCATTAATTTGTTATATCAACACTGTTAAAGTAAAGAACACAGAAAGATCCAAAACTGGAATGAGATTTACTGATATGGAAATCTTGCAATACAAAAGTTGAAACTTACAGAATGGGAAATTAACGATTTAATAGACTACCCAACTGAGGCCTCTACAAATCAGGCCCATAACTCCTATTTTTCCTCAGCTGACTTATTCATATCCTAAACAAATGAAACTACTTGCAGACTAATTCTTTGCTGCAACGTAAACATTATTTAACCAAAATAAAACAAACAAATAGAATATGTTTAGATTAATAATAATCCCAACATACTCCCCCTTAATCTAAACATTCTTCAGTTCCTTAACTCCGAGCAACTCTCTCATTCGTTCAAACTTTGTTGCTGCCAATGCTTTCGTGAGAATGTCAGCTCGTTGTTCATCAGTCCGCACATGCCTTATCACGATCAAGCCCTGCTCAACACAATCTCGAATAAAATGGTATCTTAAGTCAATATGCTTGCTCCTCCCATGGAATACAGGATTGCGAGCCAAGTCGACAGCAGAACGATTGTCGATATACAAGATAACTGGCCCAACCTTACTCCCTGTGATGTAACTGAGAACCCTTTGCAGCCAAATCGCTTGACAGGCCGCGGCTGTGGCCGCCATGAACTCGGCTTCACAGCTTGAAAGCGCCACACACCTCTGCTTCTGGGAGACCCATGTAATCAAGTTCTCGTCGAGATAAAAAGCCATCCCTCCTGTGCTTTTCCGATCATCCAAACTGCCCCCCAAGTCACTGTCCGAGTATCCTGACAGTATATAGTTTCCTTGTCCCTTCTTGTAGATAAGACCATATTGCAGCGTCCCTTTCACGTAACGACAAATCCTCTTCACAGCGTTTAAGTGTATCTCCGTAGGCCTCTCCATGTGTCTACTAACGATTCCCACCGCGTAAGCGATGTCAGGTCTGGTATGAACCAGGTACCTCAGTCCCCCAACAATGCTCTTGAACTGAGTAGAATTCACAGGCTTGCCAGTTAATTCAGAGCTAAGTTGAAGCTTGTATTCCATCGGAAACTTCACAGTGTTACAATCGACCATCCCTGCTTTCTCAAGCACCTTCTTCGCATAGCTGGACTGTCGAATTTCAATAAAACCATTGCCCTGGGTCACTTCCAGCCCCAAATAGTAAGACAACTTTCCAAGATCAGACATGTCAAATTCATTACTCATCTCCCCCTTGAATTTGACAATGTCGGAGAGGTGAGTGCCAGTAACAAGAAGGTCATCAACATAGACCCCAACAATCAAGGAGTGGTCGCCGTCTCGTTTAGTATAGACAGCCTGTTCATAAGGACATTTAACAAAACCCAATTTCAATAAATAATGACTAAGACGGGAGTACCATGCTCTTGGTGCTTGGCGGAGTGCGTATAGCGCTTTTAAAAGTTTGTAAACCTTGTGTTCAGAGCCTGCCTTGATGTAACCTTTAGGCTGTGATACGTAGACTTCCTCTTGAATCACTCCGTTCAAAAACGCAGATTTCACATCGAGGTGATGGACCTCCCAGTCTTGTTTAGCTGCTAGAGCAAGAAGTAGACGCACAGTTTCGAGTCTTGTGACAGGGGCAAAGACTTCATCGTAGTCGATGCCATGACGTTGAACATAGCCTTTGGCCACAAGGCGTGCTTTATGTTTAGTAATATTTCCATGCTGGTCCGTTTTCTGCTTGAAAACCCATTTTAGATCAATAGATTTATGTCCAGCAGGCAGGTCCACCAACGTCCACGTCTGATTTTTCTCAATGGAGTCCAGCTCTTGGTCCATTGCAGCTTTCCAGATAGGGTCTGTGATTGCTTGCTCGAAACAGATGGGCTCATCAATGCCCATTAACAATAGCTCATCCTCGAGTTCCATTTGAACTGTGCTGCTATAAATGTCGTCTATATTTCTGAATTTCTTTGGCTGTTCACTACTCGCACTTGATGCACGGGAGGATGCAGTTGCTTCGTCTGTTGTCTGGGATTCAGAGACGATCGTCACTGAGGTCTGTGGTGTCTCAGGGGAGGTAGGTGAGTCAGGATCATCATGAAGTGCAGTAGGTTCATGGGTCTGTGTTTCCATAGAATCATCAAACTCCAGTAGGCCGACACCAGTTGTTTCAGAATTGTTACCTGTTTCCCAACTCCAAGACTTATCTTCGCTGAAAGAGACATCTCTGCTAATGTGAATCTTCCATGTGACTGGATCAAACAGTCGATAGGCTTTTGTCCCGGGTTCTCGACCAAAATGCACCATCATTTTGCTTCTATCGTCAAGTTTTTTAGTATGTACAGCTGGAATTTGCATGAATGCTATGCAACCAAAAATCTTTAGACAGGTGACATTAGGCTTCTTTCTAAACCAGGCTTCGTGTGGAGTGGTGGTGGACATGGACCTTGTTGGGAGTTTATTTAAGACAAACACAGCATGTCTAACTGCCTCGCCCCAGAATTTCATAGGCACTCTTCGTTCCTTCAGTAGACTCCTGGCCATGGCTACGACTGTGCGATTTCGGCGTTCTACGACACCATTTTGTTGGGGTGTGTAGGGCGCCGTATAATGGCGTTGTATGCCATGAGTCTCACAGAAAAGATTGAATTCTCGTGAGCAGAATTCACCCCCACGATCAGTTCTAAGAGTTTTGATTCCCTGTGGTACACCATTCTCAACAAGTGCTTTAAATTTCTTAAAGTAAGTCAAAGCTTCATCCTTAGATTTAAGCATATAAACCCACATCATACGACTATAATCATCAACAAGGAGCATAAAAAAACGATTGCCAGCAGGGGTAGATGGTGATATTGGGCCACACAAATCCAAATGTATTAATTCTAAAGCTTTACTAGCAATAAAAGATGTTTGATGTGGAAAAGGCTTACGTGCTTGCTTGGACATAAGACAGCCGTTGCATAAATCAGTAGGCTGTCGTACATGCGCCAGGCCATGAACCATGCCGTGCTTTGTCATTGTCTGCATTGCTTTGAAATTCACGTGTCCAAGGCGTTTATGCCAGAGCCACGCTTCTTCCTCACCCTTTGTCAATAGACACTGATTCTGGACGTCCCTGATATGGATCTTGTATAGCCGGTTAACAGACCTTTTTACATGAATTAGCAACCTCCCACAACTGTCAAAAATCCTCAAGCTGTTTCCATCCATGACAACTCGGTTTCCTTCCTCAGACAATTGACCCAAGCTTATGATGTTGCTTTGAAGTGTGGGTATATAATAAACTCCTTGTAGAACTCTAGTCTCTCCATTCTTGCACACAATCTTGATTGCGCCTTTCCCTTCGATTTTTACCAATGAGCCATCACCAAATTTCACTTCGCCCTTCACCGTTCTGTCTAGTTTCTCGAATTTCTCTTGGTGGCCAGTCATGTGATTACTGGCCCCATTGTCAAGATACCAAGTGTCTTCCTCTCTTCCCTGAACAGCGATTGCGTCCTTGTTTTCAGTAAATGACACTACTTCATCTGCACCGTTCTCACAAAGAGCCATCAACAGTGCAGGCTCATCATCGTTTAGCTGTGCTAAGTTCACCTCGCCCTTTGGCTGTCTAGCCTTTCGTGGCTTACGACACTCTCCTGCATAGTGACCATATGCTCCACAATTGAAGCATTTAACTTGACTTCTATCACGCACAAGTCTGTTACTAGTACTCCGATAGTCACCTCCACTCGACTGCGTGTTTTTACCCGATCTCTTCAGCCACTCCTCCCGTGTAAGGAGAAGTTTCTTATCAGGACTCTCTTGTTTTTGCCACTCCTCCTCCGTTAGTAATAGCTGTGATGATCCTTCACTGGTTTCTATCCCACCATGCAAGCGTTCCTCATGAGCCTTCAATGACCCTATCACCTCTGCTACCGACATGGTCTTTAAGTCCCCAAATTGTTCTATGGCAGACGCAATTTGGAGGAACTTAGTTGGAACAGCTCTCAACAGCTTCTTTACTATATACTCCTCTGCAATTATCTCTCCCAGTGCCCTGATGTTAGTGACCAGGCCATTAAGTCTCATACAGAACTCATCCAGTCTCTCCGATTCCTTCATCCTCAACGACTCAAACTCTGATTTGAGAGTCTGTGCCTTGTCCTGCTTCACCTTATCAGCACCCAAGCATAGAGTCTTAATTTCTCCCCAGGCGTCTTTTGACGTTGTCTTCTCTGCAATGGTCAACAGTATGTCTTCGGGTATGCCTTGATAGATGATCGCCAGGGCTCGCTTATCCATCTTCTCCTCGATTGCTCCCTTTGGGTCTTTGGGATCAATGGTTTCCCACACACCGTGGGCCTGCATAAACACCTTCATCTTTAAAGCCCAGATGGTGTAGTTGCTGTTAGATAACATAGGATAGCTGAGACCGAACGATCCTTCCTTTCCCTTTGCTGAATCCGTTTTCCCCGTCTCCATCTTGCTGTTAACTCTCACTACGTGACCAGGAACAAAGAGCTCTGATACCAGATGTTAAAGTAAAGAACACAGAAAGATCCAAAACTGGAATGAGATTTACTGATATGGAAATCTTGCAATACAAAAGTTGAAACTTACAGAATGGGAAATTAACGATTTAATAGACTACCCAACTGAGGCCTCTACAAATCAGGCCCATAACTCCTATTTTTCCTCAGCTGACTTATTCATATCCTAAACAAACGAAACTACTTGCAGACTAATTCTTTGCTGCAACGTAAACATTATTTAACCAAAATAAAACAAACAAATAGAATATGTTTAGATTAATAATAATCCCAACAAACACGTTATACATTTAGATATATAAATAACGAACAACTGATGAATACATGCTTTCCCTACATAATCTGATCGACTTCTATCTCAATTAAGTAACGGATACTAAATTAGCTCACTAAGAGCATCTCCAATGGGGTTATCTAAAATGATTGGCTAAAATGATAAAAATAATGATTGGCTAAATTTTACTGAACCTGTAAGGTGTTTTACTCCGACGGGATTGACTATAATCATTGGCTATATTTCATAAATGGTATTAAATTATTATTTCGACATGGTAAGAGATGACGTGGATTCACTACAGCCCCCTAGAGGTTCAGCATATATAGCCAATATCAAGAGGTTGGCTATATTTTTACCTAAGGGGAATGTACCATTGGAGATGTATAAAATTTAGAGATTATCTATATTTTTCAATTTTGGTATGCCACGTCAATGTTTTAGCTAAGGGGTTTTAGCATTGGAGATGCTCTAAGAGCATCTCCAAGGGGAGTAGCTAAATTGGTTAGCTAAAATAATATATAATAACTGTTAGCTAAAATTTGCTGAACCTGTAAGGGGTCGTGCTCCAATGGGGTTAGCTATAATGGTTAGCAATAATTCAAAAGTTGTACTTTATCAATATTTTCAAATTCAAACGGCTATATTCCAACGACTATATTGCTGATGGTATATATCCTTCTTGACCAACATTTGTCAAAACTATTTCAAAACCTCAAGGTAACAAAAAAAGTATTTTGCAAATGCACAAGAATCTTTAAGAAAAGATGTTGAACGTGCATTTGGAGTTTTGCAATCTCGGTTTGCAATGATTCATACAAGTGCACCAACGAATTCGAGACAAACAAGCTCATTTTCAGTTGCAAAATGATCTCGTGGAGCATCTTTGGCAGCTTCATGGTGGTAACATGAATTAAATGTTTGTTTTTATGTAATAATCTTTCATATTAGTAGGTTTTTGAGAAACTAGTAGGTTTTTGGAAGAACTGGTAGGTTTTTGGGACAATTAGTAGGATTTTAGAGAAACTAGTAGGTTTTTGAACAACTGGTAGGGTTTTAGGGATTCTAGTAGGTTTTTGGGACAACTAGTAGGATTTTAAAAAAACAGACTTGAATGCAGGGTAAGTGGAATTTATACACACAGACTTGAAGATATAATATAGGGTCTGTGTGATGCAAAAAACAGAGGCCAGTCGCCATGATTTCTCTCCGGCCACAACATTTCACCGGCGTGAAACCCAAACAATGCCACACACTCTCTATCCCTCCTTTATCTCGTCTCTCTCATTTCTCTTCACCCAATCTCTCCCACCGCCGCACCAATCCTCACCTCGTAATCTGTGCTATCGACGCAGCCCAGTCCACTAAACTCAAAATCGCCATCGTGGGCTTCGGTAATTTCGGTCAATTCTAAAGTAGTGGGAGAGAGAGTTGAAGACTCGGTGGGAGAGAATATTTAAGCGGGAAATGACATGGATGAATATAGAGGATGAGAAGGCATTCAACAAATATAGCGGATGAATTGAGGATATCTATAATTATTGCTAACAGGTGTGTCCCTTTGGAGTGATCATTTTTCACAGATTAGCTATAATTGATACTGTTTCACTGCCAGGTGGACTATATAGCTAACAGGTATAGAAGGTTGGAGATGCTCTAAGCACATCATTTCTAATTTTAACTTGAGAAAATGAAATGCTGAAAAACTTGAGAGCTAATTAATACTTTAATCTAAGAAAAACTCCTAATACCGCCTGCTCTCTATCTCTAGAGTAATCATATATTGAGCTCCAATTTTTAGACGGAAATATGATCGATAGTGGAAATATGACTGATGATATAGATTATAGTGAAGCCAAGGTGTAATTAATATTAATATGACCAAAATCCAAAGACATCCAACAGCCATGCCCGAACCAAGTTGCACACATTGACGTGCAGTCCGAATAACAAAAAATATTAAACACTTATGAACGTAACTTGGAAAGGTAATGATGTAGAAGCGTACGTACAAGTCTTTTTGGAGACTAAATATTGTAACTGGATGCTTAAAAAAATCATCTTATTCCAAATACTACTTGGACAAATTTTGAATAGGCTGAGGTCTAGTCTAAGAGTCCAGGTAAGATGCATCACCTGACACAAACTGCAAGAACAACAATTGCCCATTGTATTGCCCCGAAACTTAAACAGCTCAATGCCCACAGAATGTGCACATACAGTAGTCACGGGAACGGCTTCGAAAGTTGCGATTGGTCATGCTAACTTGTAGCTGTGACCTATCCCGAGAATCTAATATACTTTAGAAAACAAAATACTTTTGACCTTAGACCTTCTCCATTGTAAACAATAATTTTAAAATAAAATAAATTATTAAGAAAACTTAAAATTTTTATTGAATTACCTAATAAAAACACATTACAAGAATACAAAATACATAAAATAAAAAACATTACATGTGAAAAAAACACACTGCAAAAATACCAAAAACATTACATATAAAATTAATTAACGATTATTATGAAACTGGAAGATATGTTCAATCAAATCAGCTTGAAGTTTTCGATACTTATACTTCTGTCTGTCACGAAGTCGAACGTTATTTTGAATATACATTTCATAAGTTGGAGAATTGAGAATTTTAGGGGTTTGAATTTTGAGGGTTTGACGATGAATAATTGTTTGGATTCATTTTTTTGTGAAAAAAAATGTAAAGTCGATTTCAAGAAGAGAATGCAGTGTTAAAAAAAATTTAATGAATGAACTTAGTATTTATAGAAAAAAAAATTTGCACGTCATATTTTATTAAAATTTTACAACGTATATATTAACGTTATTATTCATATGGCAGGATCGTGTCATTTCTCCTCTGCAAATAAAAGAAAAGAGACTACAAATAAAAGAAAAATAAAAGAAAAGATACAACATGTGGGTGGGAAATTTAGTCACGCTACCAAAAAAAAAAACTGCCTCATTTGTCTCAGCCACCAACTCTAGGCTCCAGCCGAATCCAAATTTTTACTCCAATACAAAAACACAAAACTGGATCTGTTTCACAATCTCCCATGCTGCACTCGGGCCGGAGAAGGTCTATCTTCTTCGTCATGCAATTAACCTTTTTTCTATCCGATCTTTTTAAATACTTATTAACTGTTCGTACAAAGTAGTAACAGAATTCCTGGGATTTTGATAGGGTATTCACGTGGCCCGAAATTGGACACAGTGTCGTGACGTGAGTGTTGCTCGAAACATTTTTAATAGGGTATTCACGTGGTTAATTTCTCAGCATTTTTTAACAAATCCAGTTTGTGTATCAATAATTATCCATTAACTCATTCCAGTCTATAAATATACTAGACACTCGTTAACACAGCTTCAAATCAGTGCATCAAAACCATAGAGGAGTGTATAATATAATTACGGTTAGTTATGTCTTCAAAAAGAAGATCACCAGCAATATTCTTCCTAGCAATCAACATTCTTTTCTGCATTACAGCAAATGCATGTTATACTTGCAACAATCCACCTAAGCCACCAAACCCTACACCAACTCCATCAAAAGGGAGTTGCCCTAGAGATGCCCTTAAACTAGGAATATGTGCTAAGGTTCTTAATGGATCCGTAGTGGGCACTATTGTCGGAAGCCCGCCGGATTCACATTGCTGCTCGTTACTCGGCGGACTTATCGATCTCGAAGCTGCACTTTGTCTCTGCACAGCCTTAAAAGCTAACATTCTTGGCATCAACCTTGATATACCTATTGCATTGAGTTTGCTAATCAATACTTGTGGTAAAAACTTGCCTTCTGACTTTCTGTGTGCGTGAAGTACAACCATGAACTCTACTATGATTTTTGGCAATATGCCATATTGGAGCCACACCATTAAAGCGGGTTTTTCGACATTTAGATCCATCTAATATTTATTAGTTGTTTCAACTTTGTTAGGGCTTTTTCTCAATTTGTAATTGTGAATCGGTTATATTATGTATGCGTGTTTTTAGTCAATAATAATTGCAGAGCTTCTTTAAATTTCTTCTCGTTGCATGTGTGAATCAGTTTTCATGCTTGTTTTTTAATGCTACATACCATAAATTTGTTTTCAAAAATTGTTCCTAAATACAGGGGCTGAGCTAAAGCAAAGGTTATGGTGGGCTCTAGCCTAGGTAAAAAAAAAAATTAACAAAATTTTTTAGTAGTCTAGCCCAAATATAATGAAACCAGCCCAGGGTATTTTGAAAGCCCAAATATAATGAATCAAATACTCAATTAGGTTATTATCAATTATCAACTGACAAAGAAAAAAAGAAGAAGAAGAAGAAGAGTATTCAGACTTTGGTAAGTGGTAACAATGAAATCTATTCATATATTCATCTTCTGCTCAGTTTAATATGTATAGCCGCGTGTGTAGATTTACGATTTGGGATATTGTATAATCTCATTTTCTCTTTATCTTTTCACAGGACACAAGTAATGGAAGCTCAAGGAAAGAAGAGAGGAAAAACTCTGTTTTCATTCTTCAAACCAAGTCCATCTGCGACTGCAACACCCACACCGACACCAATTAATGAAGTAATTGCTGAAAATCCCTCTAATGTTGATGTTGAGATTGTGGAAAATCAATGTGTAGAACCAATTTCTAAAGTTCAGAGAGTTGAAATTGATCTTAATACTCTTGAACGAGATCCTGGCATTCGGATTCCTATATGGCAACATCCCGTTAATCTACGAGATGATATTAGGAGAGCTTATACCAAAATGGGGCCTTATCAACCTAAGTTAGCAGAGTATCCAAGAACAATATATGGGTCACAAACACAACCCCGTAGATTTCAATATTCATGGTTCGAAAATTTTCGTTGGTTAGAGTACTCTCCGGAAAAAAATTCAGTATTTTGTTTTCCCTGTTTTATTTTTCAAAATAAAGCTCCTCTCCATTCGGCACTCATCATAGATGGATTTAATTGCTGGAAAAGGGTTAATGATGGAATCAGATGTCCACTTTTAACACATGTAGGAACTCCTAATTCACCACATAGTAATGCAGTGCAATGTGTTGAAGAATTGATGAAGGTAACTGGGCATATTGACAAAGTGCTGAATACTCAAAGTTCAGAAGAGGTTCAGAAGAACAGGCTGCGACTTAAAACAACAATTGAGTGTGTTCGATGGCTTAGTTTACAGGCTTGTGCATTGAGAGGTCATGACGAGTCTCCAACTTCTAGCAACCGTGGTAATTTTATAGAGATGGTAAGATTTTGTGGTCGCCTAAACGATAACATTGGTGGTATAGTCTTGGAAAAAGCTCCGAAAAATGCAAAATATACTTCACCAACTATTCAGAAAGAAGTTTTGCATATTCTTGCAGATAGAGTGAGAAGAACAATCTGTGAAGAAGTTGGAGATGCAAAATTCTGTATTTTAGTTGATGAAGCCCAAGATGCATCAAATAAAGAGCAAATGTCAATTATTTTGAAATTTGTTGATCGTTTTGGTATCTTAACAGAGCGATTTTTTGAGATTGTACAAGTTCCAAACACTACTGCTTCAACATTGAAGAAGAAAATATCTGATGTCTTTTCTCGGTTTAATTTGTCTAGCGCTAATTTGAGAGGCCAGGGGTACGATGGTGCGAGCAATATGTCTGGTGGTTGCAATGGACTTCAAGCTTTATTTCTTAAAGAATGTCCATATGCCTATTATATACATTGCTTCGCTCACAGATTGCAACTTGCATTAGTTGGTGCTTCTTCAAAAGAGGTTAGTGTCTGGTTAATTTTTTCAAAACTATCAACCATTGTTAATCTTATTGGTTGTTCTCCGAAATGGCATACTGAGTTGCATTCTGTTCAAGCTATTGAAATTGCTCGTATGGTAACTTCGGGTGAACGTGATACTGGTAGAGGCATTAATCAAATTGGTAATTTACACCGGAGTGGTTCAACTCGCTGGAGCTCTCATTTTGATTCTATTTGTAGTTTAATTGATATGTATGGTGCAACTATGTCAGTACTCCAAAGTATTGTTGAGGAAGGATCGTCTATTTCATTGCGTGGAGAAGCTGCTGGTAGTTTGATAGTTATGGAATCTTTTGATTTTATCTTCACACTTTGTATGATGCATAAAATTATGGGGATCACTGACTTGCTTTGTCGAGCTTTACAACACAAGTCTCTTGACATTGTAAGTGCCATGGATCTAGTTTCAACTACCAAAACATTACTTTTAACTTTGAGAGAAGAAGGATTTGATCATCTCCTTGAGTATGTGCAATCAATTTGTACAAAACATCAAATTGTGATTCCAGATTTGAATGGCTTGTATAAAAGGGCAACAGGACGTACATGTCAACAGCAAGACTCGATGACAATCTGTGAGCACTATCAATTTGATATATTTAATTCAGCAATAGATTTTCAGCAAGAAGAGTTAAATTCGAGGTTTAGTAATGGAGCAGTGGAACTCCTTACACTCAGCTCCACTTTAGATCCAAAGGATAATTTCAAATCATTTAATATTGAAGATATTTGCAAGCTTGCGGAAAAGTTTTATCCAGAGGACTTCAGGGAACAAGATATGCATCATCTGAGATGTCAACTTGAGCATTATAAAATCGATGTGATTCATCATGAGAGCTTTCAAAATCTGTCTAGCATCAGTGAATTATGTCGCAGATTGTTTGAGACAAATAAACAGCAACATTACAATTTGATTGACAGATTAATTCGTCTTGTTTTGACTTTGCCGGTTTCTACTGCCACGACGGAACGATCGTTCTCAGCTATGAAGCTTGTTAAAACTGCTCTACGTAATAAAATGGAAGAAGAGTTTTTAGCAGATTCTTTGATGATTTACATTGAGCGAGATCTTGTTGAAAATATCGATTCAGATTCGATAATAGATAAGTTTTATTCTATTAAGAATCGAAGGGTGCAACTGAAATAACATGTAAGAATTTATGAAGTTTAATGGTTGTTTAATTTGTAAAGTTTCATTCTACAGCCTGATTTTCATAATAACAAGTAACATGTAGACCTGTTTTTTGTTCTTGTTTTGCAGGTCTGAAGCCGCTAATTTCTAACTGTACTAGTGTGTTGGTTGGTCCTGTTTCGTTAATACTACTGTTGGTTCAGCGCTGCTATTATTTTGCTACTAATCGGTAAACTCTCTGTTCATCTATATTAATTACTTGTTACATGTTTAGCCTAGGTAAGATTATTTTCCTGCCTCCGCCCCTGCCTAAATGATATGGCATAATAAAAAAATTTGATTGAAGGGGTGGATATGAATGTAAAGGAACCCATTTTATTATAACAAATTAATTTGATACACTTGGAATTTGAAAAATATTTTTGGAACCAATTTGGGGTAATTAACATTTTCCTAAAATTTGTGTCTCGTGTTTTTGAATGGTAGAATCATATAACAACAGCCAATCAATTGGTAGAAAAAAGTATAAAGTAAGGCAACGAATATAAGAAAATAAAATGCTTATGATTCACCAGAATATAACTTAAAAAAATCAGCTTGCGGAAATTAACATTTGATAAAACACACTTTCAAAGACTAAATTGATTATTGAGTAAATAACATTATAATTTTATGTTGAACGTACACACCTCAAGAGAGAATGAAAATACAATTAATGTGAAAACTGCTCAATATTCTTTGTCCAATGAAATATTGACTTATGGAGTTTAGTCAATGAAATGGTGGGTCTTACACTCTTACTTGATTGATACTCCCTCCGTCCCCCTCAATTTTTTACATTGAGGTTGAACACGGAGATTAAGAAAAACTGTAATTTAGTGAAGAAAATTAAGAAAAGAAAGTAAAGTGGTGGAACAATCAATATTTAATGTATAAAGTGGAGATAGTGGAGGAAATTAATGGATGTAGTTGATTTTTATATTATAAAACTTCACTATTTTAGAAAAAATTTGAAAATTAAAGAATTAAAAGAAACATCACAAAAAGAAAAATGTAAAGAAATGTGAGAAAAATGAGTAGTAATATTTATTTGTAATTCATATAAAGTGTACGTAAGTATGCCAAAGCCTAATTAAAAGCGTAACTTTATGTTTCATATTATTGATATAAAATTGAACATTCTGTATACGGAACCTACCAAAGTCCTGTATGTTAGTTTGCATCAAACTGATGAAATAATGTCTACAGTCTTTTAGCTAATTGAAATAATTCATACACTTGTCCTGTCACATTTAGCTAATTAAAATAATTGTCACTTGAAGATGATGAAAAGGCACAAGGAAAAGAGAAAACTTATTTTCATGTAATAGTGATACTCTCTTCCAAGAGAATCTCTGAAATTAGTCTTCTATCGTCGTTATCTGTTAAAGTGCTTGGAATCAAACATGCTGAAGAATGAGTCTGGGCCACTATTCCACTGTATCCACAGTGTCACCTCACCTGTTGAAGAATGAGTCAAAGTGCAGCAGGTCTCTCTGGGATTGTTTAGTGTCCGTAATTTTCTGAGTTTGTTTAGTCAAGTTAGTCAATGTTGTTCCTAATAATATTGTTCAATAACATACGCATATTCAGTTATGGTGTTCTCTTTATAGGGTTGAGTTTATAATAGGACAGGCCCCACTGTATTTGCTATATAATTTGTAATTAAACTATGAGAACAAAATTCATGAGATTAACACACTAAATTTATTTGAGGCAATTGAACAAAATTCAACGTTAAACGGACACATGCCATGTGTATTTAGAAAAGTGAGGCAATGTGTATTCCTAAGCACCTTCTCATTCCTACGCACCTTCTTCCATAGAGAAAGGACTCCAAGCTACTTCATGCGTTTAGTGCACTTACGTTTCTTGATAAAATTGTATTTTTACGCACCTTCTTCCATGAGGGAAGGATTTCAGCTGCTCCATACGTTTAGTAGACTTACGTTTCGTGGGGAAATCGTATTTCTACGCACCTTCTTCCATGAGGGAAGGACTCCAGCTGCTCCATGCGTTTAGTGGACTTACGCTTCCTGAGAAAGTCGTATTCCTACGCATCTTCTTGATGAACTTCCCGAAAGTACGGATAAGCACCCCGGAAGTACGGGTTTACCAAGATACTCCAAGTCAAGCAGTACCTTCCTCATAGGAGGACCTTCAAAAATATTCCAAACAACACTTTTTTCAAAGAAGTGCCTTCAAAAAATAATTTCCAAGCAACACCTTAAAGAAGGGCCTTCAAAAATAATTTTCAAGCAACATATTCATAAAGAATGGCCTTCAAAAATAATTTTCAAGCAACACCTTCTTCGAAGAAGGGTCTTCAAAAATAATTTTCAAGAAACACCTTCATAAATAAGGGCTTTCAAAAACAATTCAAGCAATACCCTCCGCAAATAAGGGTCTCCAAAAACATCACACAGAGACAATCATAGAATCTAAGAATGTCCAATGTTTACAAGTAAACGTATGATGCACATATATACATGAGTGTGTATAAAATAAGATAACTTCATAATGATAGCTCATATAAATTTTCTGAGATAATTTGAGAACCTCTATTCTCTTTAACTATTATATCCTTCTTGCCTCCATCATGAAATAAAATCCACTTGTATTAACATGGACGGAGGTAGAGAGGACATCGTGGACGAAGGCTCCCAAAAGTTTGATAAATGTCCACATTTTAAGAAGGCCGGATAAATTTGAATTTAAAATAATTAAATAAAAACTTGATAGGCTCGGTAAAAGTCCAAATATTTATAGATAAAATATAAAAATGTAATATTTTTAACAAATTTCATAAACATTGATATATAAATTAAAAAACATGGTTTGACCCGGACATCCCACTCCCACAGACACAAACCCAAATCCCGACCGGGTTCAATTGTTCAAAAAGCCCAGCCTGGTCGGCTTCTTAAAAGAACTGGATTTTCTAAATCTATTATGTATTATATATCTAATACAACAACATGGAGTTTTTGTAAGCAATTTAAATCGTGGACCATTTTATCCTCATTTCTAATATATTTTTCAGGATTATTTTAGTCTTTTAATTTCAATATATTTTTTGCATTCTATTAAATTTTGCACAATAAATATGCATATTTATTACATTCTATTAAATGATGCACAATAAATATGCATATACATAAATACATATATATATATAATACATACATACATACATACATACATACATATATATGTGCATATATACGTACATACATACATTCATACATACATATACATTATGTGAATATATAATAATATTTGATTGAGCGATTTGAATTTTTTGGTTACTCGCATACGTATATACATATATACACATAACATATATGATAATATATGACTAGGGCTGTACAACGGTCCAAAACCGGACCGGACCAGACCGAAGACCGGAATTTTTGAAATTCATGGAACGGAGACCGGACCGGTATATATCCGGTCTTAAGACCCGACCCGACCTGAAAACCCCAGACCGGATCAGAACCGAACCGGTTTGATTAATGTTTATATAAAATTTTAGCACTGATCTTAAATATTTAGCACTTATTAAAATATTTGAGAATGCTTTTGGAAAACTGGGCTAAAATATTAAAGCATTTTTGAGAATATTTAGCACTTATTAAATATTTAAGATAAGTGCTAAAATTTCCAAAAGCATTCTCAAATATTTAGTTAGTATGATCTTATTGATTGTGTATTTAAAATATAAAGAGTATCCATGTGTGTGTATATATATATATATGCACTCCATGAATTAAAAACGACACTTACATTTGTGATCAAATTTGGGATCTTATTTAAGGGTTTAGCACTACTCAAAATTTTAAAAGTTGTGTATGTTTTATTATTTAGTTTGTAATTTTGATCTCTATTGTTTCATCAAATTATTTTTTATTAATTTGGATGATTAATATACGATATGTGTTAATATTTAATTTATATACATGATAATTAAAGACCTAAAGTAAAGTAAAACCAACTCTATACATGCATTCCGGTCCGGTCCGGGTTTTTTCAGGGTTTGGACCGGACCGGACCGCAGACCACATACCGGATTTTTTTGATATTGTGGACCGGGGATCGGACCGGTTATATTCGGTCCGGTCCGGGTCTTGGACCGGTAAACCCGGTCCGGTCCAGTTGACAGGTCCAGACCGGAATGTTGTGCAGCCCTATATATGACCATATACGCTAATATATACCATATCTCATTATATTATTATTTGGATGCATGTGCATTGTAATTATTTATACCTCATAATCTTTAACATATTTTAAGTATTAGATTTGAATGACACAAATACGTTCAAACTTGTATTAACTTTACTTGTCGTATAACTCATAAATTGATATTGTAGGTGATAAAAAAATTGATATTCTACTACACAAACGTACAAAAAAACCAAAAAATTAATAATTTACTCATATTTAGAATATGCCCGGGCTAAAGAGCTAGTTCCATATAAAACCAGGCAGATTTTTTGTGCACCCTTTGGTCTAAGTAGATAGTGATGAAATAGTTGTACAATTTCTGAACAATATGTTTTATTTTATGCATATAATTAATTAAATTTCTAATTTTCGTTTTCCCAACAAATAAAAATATATGTAAACTTTAATTTTTAATATTAAAAGTTTTATATTTATTTAAAATGTTGAAAATAATTCTACCTGACCAACTAACATTTTCGGGCTCCCTCATGTCGGCACGGGTGAGCAGAAAAAACCGAAACCGAAAAATTAACTAAAAAAAAATGATAAACCACACCAAAAAACCAAACCGCAGAAAAAACCCGAAAAAAACCGAACCAAAAAACCGAAATTAATGGTTCGGTTTCGGTTCGGGTTTTTAGTCAAAATCAAACTGAAATTAATCGAATCACTATATTATATTTATATATATAATATATAGTATGTATTATTATGATAACAACGAATAAATTGATTTTAATATTCATTACATAAATATATACTTTATATTAGTATAAATACATTATATAATATATCCCCATAAACTCTATAAGATCAATATTATATTAGTTTTGAATCATAATTTTTAAATTTTTGTATATTAAATTTGTATCAATTGTTTGATACGCACATGTTATAATCTTGTTTTTCATTATTATGGACATATATATTTGTCACATATGTTATTTTTATTTATGATAATATGAATTACATATAATTATAATTTTATGAAATGAATTTACTTTTATTCACGAATTTGAAAATGACTATCTTTTAATTTCTAATATAATATAGTTATTGTCATTTGACTCTATTTATTTTACCAAATAGATTATCAACGAAAACTTCATATAAGTTAAAAGAAAATTATAATATTAAAAAATCAAAAAAAAAAAACCGAAACTAATAAACGATTAATCGAAACTGGAAAAACCGCTCTATGCGGTTTGGTAGTAATTAATAGCAATTAACCGAACCAAATCGAATGTATTGGTTTGGTAACTGTTAATCCCGAAAACCGCACCATGTGATAACTCCAAACTCCGATCTAGTCCTTCCCGGCCGATCCCACGCCTGGAAGCGGTGTCGCTGCGGTTGGGATTCTGCAAAACAACACCGGAGGGGGGTTTGGACCCTGGCGGCGCCTCCGGCGTGAGAATAAGTAACGGCTTTGGAAAGGTAGACAGGACTATAGAGATATCTAAAATGTTGAGGGTGTGTGTATGGGTTGAGTGTGTAAAAGAGAATGTAACCCCTAGACCTCTTTTCCTTGGTCTATTTATAGGCCAAGAATTAGGGTTTAGGGGTTGTACCTGCAATCATGAGCGTTGAATCCTAGGTAGGTAGGACACCTGGGCGATGTTGATGGATTGCACGTGTCTAGGTCCTGGATTGTAGTGTCGTGTGTCAGGCTCCTGCTGGCGTGTGGGTAGAATATGACATAATTGTGCCAATCATTAGGTATCTTTACGTGTCGTCGTCAGGTGTGACCATCAGGGATGACCTAAACACGTCACGTACCAATGTGTAATCCTCAAATAAGTTATTGCCTTTGTCACCAGAAATATATTAGACCCTGAGCATGAGCCACATCCTAACTGTGTGTTCGGGTTTGTGAGAGGTGTCCGGACTCAAATATGAGCTCGGGCTTATTAATAAGCCATGTTTAGGATATGAGTCCGGACTCCAAGGTGGGCCAGGGCTGGCATCCATGCCTCCAGTATGAGTCCAGGCTGTCAAGTGGGTCGTGACCTCAGCACTAGTTCAGACTGGTTGATGAACGATCTTTCCGGGTTTGGAAGTGAACCCGGACTCAAGTTGGGTCCGGGCTACACATAGCCTATCACCATGCACACCCCTACCTGCCGGTAGTCTATATATTGCATATTGGTTCTAACAACTTTTCGAAGGATGAGCGAGGTTGCTACCCCAATAGTAAAATACCAATGTATTAATTCAAAGAATCGTAAGTTCGACTCCTCATCTTAGTTATAAAAAAAAACTCTTCGAAGGATTCTACAGCTACATAAAAATTTCAAATTTTCACACCTACAAGTCTACAACGCTGACTTGTGGTCATTCAATAATGTGTGATTTTTCTTTCAACTTGCATGAGCTAGGCATAGCCTAAATAGTGCATGATGTTCAGTATGAGACCAATATTTCATCGTCTTTATATATCCACTTGTGACATATGCCAGCTGATGGATCAATTTTAATAATGTTATATAAGACTGTAACACATATATAAACTGTATGCCCCGGACTGAATATCGGTTTGAAATTTGCTCCTCTAGCTAGGTGAATAATTGATTCAACTTTACTGTAATTGTACTAATTATTTTTTCTTTGTCCTTTTTTTAATTAAACACGCTCATATATCTTTTTTATATTTGAGAAGATTCGAATTCTCCATATTTTTTTGTCTTTTATCTCTTTAGTGTATCGATCTTTCATGAATTTCAAAACTGAGATCGGAGATGACCTTGGAAAAGTTTCTAGATTAAAACTTTTTTTATTACAACAAAAATAAGAAAGGGAATAACCGTACCTCTCCTCTCCTCTCATCCCATTTTATTTGTTTCTTTTTAAAAATTCAAATATATTAGGAAAAATGTTAATGGGATAAAGTTTTCTAACTATTAGCCTTAATTAATACATTGAAAAATAAGAATAATTTTAAGGTTGAAAATAGACAAATCTTAAAAATAATAAATATAAGGATAATTTTGAAAATTATCATTGGATTTGTATTGAAAGAAGAAATAGACATCTAAAATGGGACAAATATTTTTTTCCCCAAAAAGAACAAGTAAAATAAGAGGGAGGGAGTAATACCTGGATCCGTTTCATAATAATTATTGTTTTATAAAATTTCAAACCAGTCTAACTCATTTTGATCGATGATTAATAAATATTATAAAATAGAAAAGTATGAAAATAATATTATTAAAAACCATATTTTCATTTACTATCATATTTAATTTTAGAATTATAAAATTATCAATTAGTGTGTAGTTTATGATCAAACTTGAAGAAATTTGATTTTTAAAATTTGTAAACCCTGATTTTTAAGTATATTGCAAAACTTTCGGAGACGGGATGGAAAGACTTTCGTGAGAAGAGATGGTAGGCTTGATACAGATACAGCTGCTTATCACCCACCATAGAATCGATTTTTGATTGGAAGGAGGGTGAGGAACGAACACGGTGGTTTGACTGCTAGGATCCCAATCGGCCTGCATCAGCGGAAAATGGAACTATCAAATCACGGGTGACTCGCTTTATCGGGATGAGAGGAATTGCTTAATCGGCATGATATGTTTGTAGAAGGGGGGTTGAATACAAACTATACCGTTTAATCGAATTTGTTTGTTTAAAGATTAAACAATATAAGAACAAATTATTGCGGAATAAACTGAAAACTTGAGGAGTGTTACAATTTGATCACAGATTAAAAAGTTCTTGATAAAATAAATCTAGAATAAATTCGACATGAATTTATCTATTTTTGTAATAAAAATGATCGAATACTAAAAAGTAGTTCGATATAATTTCTAGGGATTATGATCCGGTAGATTGTCAAAGCAGTACAAGAGAATTACTTCTTATGAATTAAATGTTAAGAACAAACAAGAAATAAATCCTCTAGCAGAATTGAAAGCTTTGCAGTTGAAGAGAAGTAAAGGCAGTGAAGAGAATGTAATGTTTTTGTTCTTCTGTCTTTTTGTTCTGTGTAGTGTTGTTTCTGTCAACTGATCACAATATGTATTTAACACAATTGCCTTGTCTTTTTCTTCACGCGCCATTCCATTCACAGAATTTGTATTAGGAAGACTTGCGGGA
The DNA here is from genome assembly GCA_030848705.1 of Heracleum sosnowskyi. Lineage (NCBI taxonomy): Eukaryota > Viridiplantae > Streptophyta > Magnoliopsida > Apiales > Apiaceae > Heracleum > Heracleum sosnowskyi. The sequence continues at coordinate 120,478,683 of CM061241.1, forward strand.
AGACTAGCTTTTTTCCTTGGAAGACAATCGGGAAGATAACCTTTTTGCCTAGGAAGACAATCAGGAAGAATTATTCATTTTTATTCTATTTTAAATAATTATCAAAATAAATTATGTATTAAATTAATTCTTTACAGAATTAATTTAATAAATAATTTACTTAATAGTAATAATTATTTATAAGAGAATAAATAGAGTTACTTGTCTTCTCAATTAATTCTTGAATCACTAAAACTTAGATGAAGAAATAACATTTTAGAATGTTGACACTCAATGTACTGTCTCGTTCATGAGTGACTAACGACAATGTCTGTTCTTCATCTGTTTGACTTTAAGCAGTGATCCACTTTCTTTTCTTTCTTGAACTCTGTAACTTTTATCTTTGTTGTCACCTCTTGAAATCTCTATCACTTTAATAAATCCATTGAGTTTGAATACTCCACTGAGACTTGATCAATAAAATGAACTTATTTCAATGTAGAATTACTTCAAGTCTGTAGATGACTTTAATATTCATTCTTTGACAAATATTATCTTCTGAGATTCCTGTGACATTTGATTTTTATTATTTACTTATTACATCTTAATTAAAGTTGAGTAGAATCCTCGGTGTTTACAAATAAGCATATACATATGCCTTTCAAAATAAAATAACGAATTTTAACAATAATTCTATTCAACTTAGGAATAGAATGAAAATAAAGAAAAACTACTCAAATTAGAATTAAAGTATAGACAAACAATCATATAAACCTACTCAACTTAGAATTTGAATTTACAAATTTTTATATTGAGAATTCTAGTCAACTATAAAACCTACTCATGGCTGATTTATATTATTAAAATAAATCTTTTTAATATTAGATCTAACGAATCTCATTCATCTATTTTAAGATCAACGGTCCTTATTGATTTGGGAGTATGGGGATCAAAGTTTTGGATAAGATCTTTATTACGCTTATTATATACAAGGATCTAATTATATATAGAAAATTTCTATGGAGACCTAAACTTAACTGGAGACCCTAGAGACCACATCTTACACCATTCGTTTCTATCTAATCCAAGGATACGTCTTATTTTGTTTTACACGGTTTTGGTTGTATGTAGGCATATACAGCTTATAACAGTGACGGTTACCAACAACGTTAACTACAATATGCATGACATTCATCATCTCTCACGTCTTCCATATTTTTTATTTTAAAAAATTTGCAGAATTTTAATATTCTATGTTATTTTGTTTGCAAAACTTTTTACTTTGAATTATTTTATTCATAATTTTTTAGTGTAATATATTATTATTTTAATTTAGTGCATTATTTTAATTGCAAAACATTATTATTTTACTATTTATTCATTATTTTTGCATAATTTAAATTTTTACACATTTTTTTTCATTGTTATGTAGTAAGCATTGGTTTTTTTATGTGCAAAAGATATTTTTTATATGCAGAACTTTTTGTTTATAATATTTGCAGTACGATGTTCAGTGATATAGATCCTCCCAACTTGCTAAATAAAATGTGGGATGTTGTAGATTTTAAGAACGTGGATGGTTAAAAAGAACAACATGTGTAATTGTGTATAATAATATAATTTTGTTATGTTAAATTTTATGAAGTATAATAAAAAATGATGATCATTGAATTCAATTTAATCTAAGGGGGTAGAATTGGTCTTCAGGTCTCCACCTTTTTTTTAGTCTCTGTTGAACCCAACTGTAATTATATAATAGTATATAATTAGATTAGATTTTCTTAGGAAATAACAAAGAATTTTTAAATTTGAAAAACTTAAAAAAATTTACAAATAATGCGTTAGATTTTGACGATTTTAAGGCTCACAAAATAATAATTTATTTTAGTGATGTCTTAACGATTACTATCCAGCTAAACTTACTCTAAATCTAAAGAGAAAAGAAAGTCACGAATTTTCACATTGAGAATTCTATTCTAGAAAACCTACTCATATTTTGTTTATATTATTAAAATATAATTTTTAGTATTTGAATATAATTACTAAAAATCAAATATATTTTTTAATATTAGATCCAACGGTTCACATTCATCTATTTTAAAATCAACAATCTTTATTGGCTTCGCGGTACAGGACGAAAGTTTTGGATAAGATCTCTTTTACACTTATTATATATAAGGATTTAATATAAGGATATAAAGTATATATTGATATAAGTATCATACTAACTGATTTTACTTTTAATGTTTCGGTTTTATTTACAATGTATATAACATTTTAAAATACATTATTATCTAAAAATTATTAAACAAAATAAAAATATGTTATGATTACATAAAATTTTATTCTCATATTATTATATTCTTTATCGATTTGAATTTTTTCTTAAATTGATTTTAATAATTTATTGAAAGAAACATAGAATTTCTAAATTTAAAAGAATTAGGGGGAAAATAATTAAATCGATGCTACAATAATAAAAAAATATTTATTAAAATTTTGATACTCACTATAGTATTTGGGGTCTATGTTGAGTTTTATAAATCGAATTTTGACGATTTTACAGCCCACGCAAAGCTAACGAAATTATCTTTAATTTAATGATGGTTTAATAATTATTATCTAACTTGACCTACCCATAAACCGCAGAGAAAAGGAAGTTACAAATTTTTACATAAAGATTTCTATTCAATATAGAAAACCAATTTATAATTGGTTAAAATTATCAAAATACACTTCTTAATATTTATATAAACTCCTACTTCTAATCAAATACACATTTGAATATAAATATTATATTCAAAATTATCGTTAATGAATATGAAATCCTCAATTTTTTAATAATATTTTGAAAGTTTCCTTTTACGAGTGTTATATGTAAAATAATATAATTATAATTTGGATGAATAAAAAATTGTTATGTTTCTTCAGAAAAAAATGTTATGTTTAATACTAATAAAAAAGTGTTATAAATTCATTATCTTGATATGAATCATTATCTTGATATTTGGTTTAACAATAATTATCTAACCGGAACTACCCATAAATTTAAGAGAAAAGATAGTTAAGAATTTTTTACATATATTTTTTTTAAAATTATTAAAATACATTTTTTAGTATTTAAATATAATCATATTATTAATCAAATACACTTTTTAATTTTAGATCTAACAATTCTCATATATCTATTTAAGATCTAACTATAATTATTAATTTGGCCGTTCAGTGATCGTACACTGACCAGATCGATTTGAATTTTTTCTTCAATTGATTTTAATATTTTATTGAAAGAAACATAGAATTTATAAATTTAAAAGGATTAGGAAAAAATATTAAATCAGTGCTACAATACTAAAAAAATATTTATTAAAACTTAGATACTCACTTTACTATTTGGGCTCTATCTTGAGTTTTAGACATCGGATTTTGACGATTTTATAGCCCAAACGAAACTAAAAAAATTATGTTTAATTTAATGATGATTTAATAATTATTATCTAACTGGACCTACCTATAAACTAAAGAGAAAAGATAATTACAAATTTTTACATAAATATTTCTATTCAATATAGAAAACCTACTATTAATCAAATACACTTTTTAATATTGCATCTAACGGTCCTCGTCTATTTATTTAAGATCTAACGGCTCTTTTTAATTTGGTCATATAATTTGATCATGCACGCGGATGGACTACCAAAGTTTTGGATAATATTTCTCTTACACTTGTTATATATAAGGATTTAATATGATATAATATAATTATTTCTAATCCAATTATAATACTAATACTCCAACTTTGGACTTATATCTTTTTTAGATAATAATTTATATTTTGTACTTATGATATAATATTGATCATCTATTTTTAAAAATATTAGATTCTACGATTGAGATTATTTTATTAATACATTACTTAAAAATATACTTTTATTGAAATTTATAATTATAATAATAAGACATGTTAAATTAATAAATAACCTTTCAAAATAAACAGGACTATTCCCGTATTATATTTAGAAGTCAGTAGTTAGACAATATAAAACAACTAAACTGTTTTAGCTGAAATATATAACTGATTATTTATTAATAATTATATATAATATATTATCGTTCTATATATATGTGGTTCGTGTTATTTTTAGAATATGAGTTATTTTTGTTAGAAAATATAAAATAAATAATGTGTTTTAGCTGAAAAAGACAATTACTTATAAATATATAATAATATCACCATGTTGCCCGTGTTATTTTTAGAAGATGAGTTGTTTTAGTTAAAATATATAAAACATGTAATGTGCTGAAAAAGGCAGAAATTTATTTAATATTAATTATATCACATATATATATATATATATGTGTGTGTGTGTGTGTGTGTGTGTGTTGTCCATGTTATTTTTAGAAGATGGGTTGTTTAAGTTAGAAAATATAAAATAGGTAATGTGACCGTGTTATTTTTAGAAGATAAGTTGTTTTAGTTAGAAAATAAGAAACATGTAATGTGCTGAAAAAGATAGTTAGTTATTTATTAATAATTATACAAAATTATTTTACGTTTTTATATATATGTTGCCCGTATTATTTTTTGAAGATGATTTGTTTAAGTTAGAAAATATAAAATATCTACTTTGCCCATGTTATAATTTCTAGAAGATAAGTCGTTTTATTTAGAAAATATAAAACAGGTAATATGTTTTAACTGAAAAATGTAATTAGATAGTTATTAGTAATTATATTATAAAATATTTAGAAGAGTTGTTTAAGTTAAAAAATATAAAATAGGTAATGTGAGTTGTCTTATTTAGAAAATATAAAATATGTAATATGTTTTAGCTGAAAAAGGTAATTAGATAGTTATTAGTAATTATAATATAAAATATTTAGAAGATGAGTTGTTTAAGTTATAAAATATAAAATCGGTAATGTGCTCGTGTTATTTTTAGAAGATGAGTTGTTTTAGTTAGAAAATACAAAACTGGTAATGTACTGAAAAAGGCCGTTGGTTTTTTTATTAATAACTAGATTATAGCCCGTGAATGCACGGTTACTTAAATTTTATTTATAATTATATTTTTATTACCCATGCAACACCAGATTGTTTTTTTTAATATTTATAATTATATTTATTTATGAATATTTTAATATTTAAAAGTTATTAGTTTACATGATTAAATTATTGTTAGAAAAGATTTAGCCAAAAAATTTATAGTTAAAAATTTGATATTTATTATATTTTACACGCTCAATTTAATATTTGTTTATATTTAGTTATAAAAGTTAGATTTGACCAATTTTACAGTTCACATGAAATTTACAAAATAATCTTTAATTTAGTTGTGGTTTAATAGTTCTTTTTCAATTAAAAACTATTCTAAAACTAAAAAGAGAATAAAGTGACGAAATTTAATGTCGAGAATTCTATTCGATTTAGGAAATCTACTTATATGTAGTTTAGATTATTAGAATACCCTTTATTAACCAAGTACAGTTTTTAATGTTAAATCTAACGGTTTTCACCTATCTATTTAAGATTAAACGATTTTTATTATTTTGGTATTCAATGGGTTTCCTTATTTAATTACAACCATTTTTATGTTTTAACTTTTTGGAAAATCCAATCCTAATATAATATATTTTAACTTATATCATTTTTAGATAATAACTTCTTTTTATATGATATAATCTTGATCATCTATTTTTAAAAGTATTGGATCGAACGGTTGAGAATGTTTTGACGGTATTTAGGATCAAACTACCACGATAACATCATTAATTTTTCTTAATATATTTTTTTAATTTTTTAAAATATTTATTGCTAAAATATAATATACTCTTTTCTGTAATATGTTAATGATGCGGAAACTTTGAACTTTTGACAAATTAAATTATTAATTAAAATATAATTTTTTTGTAATACTTCTTCTTTTAAAGTAGTACACCGTGACGATCAAAATTATGTATAAAATTCATTATATTAAAGACTAAATAATGAAAGCTTCCTTATAATCTGGTCGCTTTTTTCGATCACTAAATCCATAATCGTTGGATCTTTCAAATTAAATTGTACGTTAGATATAACAGTAAAATTATCATGTAGAATGATCTAAGGTTTGAATCTACCAACAACATATTAAAATTTAAGGTTTTTTTGAAATAAAAACAATGAAATTAGGTCTCTATGAGTTCTTATAAAACAAAATCACCATTTGTGTATAATTTATTATTTAATATTTGATTAGTTATGATCTAAAACTTAATAAAATAGGATAAAAAAATATGCACAATTTTATAAAATTTTATCCTCATATTATTATATTCTTTGTTGATTTGAATTTTTCTTAGATTGATTTTAATTTTTGAACATAGATTTCTAAATTTAAAATAGTTAGAAAAAATTAATTAAATTGGCGTTAAAATAATGATGACATAATAATTATTATTAAAATTCAAATACTCACTTTACTAATTTGGGCTTTATCTTGTGTTTTAAAAATCAGATTTCGACGATTTTACACTCCACGTGAAGATAACTAAATTGTCTTTAATTAAAAGATGGTTTAACAATTTTTATATAACTGGAATTGTCCCGGGAAGAGAAAAGAAAGTCACTAATTTTTTACACGGAGAATTCTATTCAATATAGAAAACTTATTTATATTTGGTTTAAATTATCAAAATACACTTTTTAGAATTTAAATATAATCATATTATTAATCAAATACATTTTTTTAATATTTGATCTAACGATTTGATTTATCTAGTTAATATCTAATGATCCTTATTAATTTGGTTGTCCAAGGGTCGTACGACCAAAATTTTGGATACGATTTCTATTATGCTTATTATATATAAGGATTTAATATAATAAGGATATCAAGTATATACTGATATAAGTATCTTACTAACTGCTTTTATTTTTAATGTTTCGGTTTTATTTACAGTGTATATAAAATTTTAAAATACATTATTACTTAAAAATTATTAAACAGAATAAAAATTATGCTATGATTATATAAAATTTTATTCTCAAATTATTATATTCTTTATCGATTTGAATTTGTTCTTAATTAATTTTAATACTTTATTGAAAGAAACATAAAATTTCTATATTTAAAAGAATTAGTGGAAAAATAAATAAATTGGTGCTACAATAATAAGAAAATATTTATTAAAATTTAGATACTCACTTTACTATTTGGGTTTTATCCTCAGTTTTAGAAATTAAATTTTGATGATTTTACAAACCATGCGAAACTAAGGAAGTTATCTTTAATTTAATGATGGTTTAATAATTATTATCTAACTTAACCAGTTGACCTACCCATAAACCGAAAATAAAAGATGGTTAAATTTTTTTACATAAAGAATTCAATTAAATATAGAAAACTAATTTATAATTTGTTTAAATTATCAAAACACACTTCTTAGTATTTAAATATAATCATACCTTTAATCAAATATACATTTTAATATAAGTATTATATTCAAAATTATCGTTTATGAATATGAAACCCTCAATATTTTAATAAATATTTTGATATTATTCTTTTATGTTTGTTATATGTAAAATAATATAGTTATAATTTAGATTAATCAAATTGTTATGTTCCTTCAGGGGAAAAAAGTATTTAAATTTATTCATGTACCGGAGTTCTCCTAAGTCTCTTATAACGTAAGGTCCTTGGGTATCATTGTTAGTATGATTATGAATTGGTATCTTGGTATTTGGTTTAACAATTATTATCTAAGTGGAACTATACATCAATTCAAGAGAAAAGATATTTAAGAATTTTTACATAGGAAAATTTTAAATTATCAAAATACACTTTTTAGTTTTTAAATATAATTCTATTATTAATGAGATACACTTTTTAATATTAGATCTAACAATTCTCATCGATCTATTTAAGATCTAACTGTAATTATTAATTTGGTCGTATAGTGATCGTACACGGACCAGATCGATTTTAATTTTTTCTTAAATTGATTTTAATATTTTATTGAAATAAAAAATAGAATTTATAAATGTAAAAGAATTAGGAAAAAATTAAATTGGTTCTAGAATAATAAAAAAAAATATTAAAATTTAGATAATTATTTTACTGTTTGGGCTCAATCTTGAGTTTTAGACAACAGATTTTAATGATATTATAGCTCACACGAAGATAACAAAATTATCTTTAATTTAATGATGGTTTAATAATTATTATGTAACTGGAACTATCCATAAACTAAAGAGAAAAAATAATTACGAATTTTTACATAAAAATTTCTATTCAATATAGAAAACCCATTTATAATTGGTTTAAATTATCAAAATACACCTTTTAGTATTTAAATACTATCCTATTATTAATCAAATACTATTTTTAATATTATATCTAACGGTGCTCATCTATTTGAATATTTATAGTTTTATAATCCAACGGATCATATACTTTTGGTAGTACAGTGATCGACCAAAGTTTTGGATAATATCTCCCTTACGCTTATTATATATAAGGAGTTAATTATATAAAATTACATTATGTTTCCATATATATGTTGCCCGTATTATTTTTAAAAGATGAGTCGTTTAAGTTAGAAAATATAAAATCAGTAATGTGTTCATGTTAGTTTTAGTAATTATAATATAAAATATTATATATATATATATATAATAACTTTTAGTATTTTATTATCCGATGAATTATATTCTATTGATTTGAAAGATCCAACGGTTGAGAATTGAGGGACCAAACTTTGGAGGACCAGACTACAAAAAATTTCAATGTGTCATCTTTAATATAATGTTAATATTCTCCTAAATTTTTTAATTTATCTATATATACCTACTAAAGAGGAAAGTAAATATATCATTTTGATAGCGGTGAGTTGACGGCTCTCAAATCGATCTATTTTTCTAATTTTCTTAAAATTTTGAATTAATAAAATCAAACATTAGAATAAGTCTCAATTTCCTTTTAAATCATTTCTAATGGAGGAAACTAAATATACAATTTTAATATTCTTGCTTTTAAAATATTTACTAATGGAGGAAAGTAAACATTAGAAAAAAAACTTCATTTGCCTTTTAAATCCTTGCTAATGGAGGAAACTAAATATACAATTTTAATATTCTTGTCTTTAAAATTTTTACTAATGGAGGAAAGTAAATAAACAATTTAAATATAATACTAATTTTTGATTAGAAAATATCTCAATTTCATTGTTAAATCTTTCTTAATAGAAGAAACTAAATATACAATTTTAATATTCTCGCCTTTAAAATTCTGAACAGACTACAAAAAGTTTCAGGATCAGACTACAAAAAGTTTCAGGATCAGACTACAAAACTTGCAATGTTTTGTCTGCCTTTTAAATCCTTGCTAATGGAGGAAACTAAATATACAATTTTAATATTCTTGTCTTTAATATTTTTACTAATAGAGGAAATTAAATAAACAATACTAATTTTTTGATTAGAAAATATCTTAATTGCATTGTTAAATTTTTCTTAATAGAAAAAACTAAATATACAATTTTAAGATTACAAAATCTTTGAGGAACAGATTACAAAACTTTCAATGTTTCGTATAATAGTACAGATAAGGAGTTAATAATTAATATACAAATCATTTCACCATCACGTCTAGGGCTATAAATGAGTCGATACACTCACGAACAGTTCGGTGTTCGGATCGAAAAAAGTTTGATTCGAGTTCGGTTCGATTTGTAAACGAGTCGAACATGAAGACGATTTTGAGGTTCGTCTCGTAAATGAGCTGAACTTGAGCATGACATAGTTCGACTCAAAAGCTCGCGAACAAGTTCGATTATACAATTCGCGAACATGTTCATTTATGTAGTTCATGAATCAGGTTCGTGGACAAACTCGTAAATAAGGTTAATAAATAAATTCATGTACAAATTCGATGAATATGCTCATGAACATATTTCATTAACATTTCAGAGAAGTTCCTAAATTCACGGTAACTACTAAATAAGTGTAAATACTAATGTATACGAAGTGTATGTTAGTTTATTTTGTCTATTCATTATTTATTTTGTTAAGTCTATACATTTTTTTATTATAAATAGTAAAATTATAACATATGTTATATTGTAAATTATAACATTAGTTGGCTATGTATTAACTAAATTGATCTAAATTCTATTCTTTGATAAGTCTAGATTAGAACCATGTCTCTAGATTTAGAGATTTTACCATTGCTTTCTTTTTATTGTAATACATTAAAAGTTTTCTTAAAAAATATGAGGTGTTCGTGAGTAATAGCTCGTGAGACATATTCGTGAATTGTTCGCGAACATGTTCGTGAATAATATTTTTCTTAATGAGTTGATACACAAACAAAAATATTAGTCCGATAAAAGTTCGAGTTCGAGTTTGACGTATTTATAACGAGCTGATACATGAACAGTTAAGAGTTCGGCTCGGTTCAACTCATTTACAGCCCTAGTCACGTCCTACTGTACTAGACTACTGCCACCGGCAACTCGTTACTTGTTCAATTAGGAGTAAAACAACTAATTCCTCATTCTATGGAATAGAAAGACTATTGGGTTGAGAGAAATTAATTATTTAAGTTCGGAACTGCATGGACCTACCGTTTAAGATTCGTTCGGGAACCATGAATGGACTCCGGTTTTTCAAAAACAGTCATCGAATTGAAGGTAACTAGCGGGCACTGCAATAATTTCTCGCCCGAAATTGTTTATATACTGAGATAATTTTATAATTGAAAATGTGAAAAAGGATAATATTTCGATTTTATATCATATTTTAATAGTATTTTTGTAATATGACATATCAATTACATTAACCAGATATTCTATAACTTGATTAAATTTCATAAAATTTGGATAAATATACATACGATAATAATCACATAATTACATTTAATTGCTAAAATATTAATATGATTTTCGATGACGTGATAGGAACTTTATTAAATTGAATATTTGAGTATATAATAATATGGTTTTTGATGATGGAACTTTATCAAATTTTCATCATCAAATTGAACATTTGAGTATAAAATAAATAAATATTTTTGAAAATTATCAATATATAACATAGGCAACATGATTTTAACTTAGTTAGAGTACATTTATAAAGAATCGATATATACGTAAGGCGAAAACATATTATGAAACTATTAATATTATGTGAAAGTCATCTTTGAGGTGTATAGCTCATTTTTTTTATATATTACATATATATTTTTACATTTTTAAACTCAAATGTTTAGTTTTAGTCTAAAATTTATTACACAATATCGAAATTCTATTTTAAAATTTTGGTAAATTAAAATATTTTTATCTTATAAAATGAATTATTTTTTAACTCAACTTGACTTTTTACAAATATTTTGATCAATGTAAATTATGATTAGACGACCTTAATGACTGTGCATCAACATAATATCTAAGATAAAACTTTTTGGTTTCATCAAAGGTTGATCTAAGTATATGTTATAACTCAACCATCATATATTATGCTGATTGTTTGATCAATTTAGTATACTATATAAAATTCATATTATCATACTTTGAGTTATAGTTTAATTGGTCATTCCTAATAATTATTGAAATTTTGTAATATTTATAATTCAAAAAAACATATCTTTTTTCATTTTATATTGAATATTAATTATGTTACTTTTTGTATATACAACATAAATCATATTTTTGGAGTTGTCATTTTTTTAGTTTCTTTTAATATTTATGTTTTTAATCAATCACACTTTTAAATCGCTGAAAGTCTAAATAGTTAGTCGACCAAAAATCTCAAATATGACTCGCGTATTTAAAATTTTATATACATAAAAATTATGCGAGACAATCATTTATTATGTATAATTTTATAAATAAAATTAAATATTTCTTAAAACCAAATCTTATTTTTTTTTATTTCAATAGTTTAATATCTACGCAGAGGAGAATGTAAATAAATTCATATTTTTTAGGGCTCGATTACATTTATGTATAATTTTATTTTTTATATCAATCATTTAAAATGGCAAAAGAGAATTATAGAGTATTCTCAATCCATTAAAATATTTTTTTATAATTATATACTATGCAACATTCTATAAATAATTTAAACCAACGTTTTATTTACTCAAAACTAAAAATAAAAAAATGGTAGAAGAGGAGAAAATGTGATTTACCTAAAATTATTTTTAAAGAAAACTCAAAATAACGTATAGTATAATGGTTATGGTATGAGTTTGATCAGAGAATAGTGGCTCGATTTTCAACACTAACATAATTTCATCTACTCTTTGCATAAATATAAAAGAGAATGTGTTTTTTGTTATTTTTTAGCATATAGGAGCAAAATCATAAATTCATAGGTATCAAAATGACATATATCAATCATTTAAATTGACAAAAAAGAATTTTAGATTATGCTCAATCGATAAAAATATTTTTTGTAATTATATATTGTGCAATATTTTAGAAATAATATAAATCAATATTTATTTACTCTATAATAAAAAAAAAGATGGGAGAACATATAGTTTATCTATTAAGATTTTGAATGTAAACTCAAAACAAAGTGTAGCACAATGGTTGTAGTGCAAGTTTGAGTGTATTTGTAATTTTTCAAAAAATAGGGGCAAAATCGTAACTCCACATGCATTAAAGTGACACTTTTTGCCCTTGTGTTGTGGTTTAATATATAGTAATAGATAGAGTAAAACCTCTATAAATTAATATAGTCGGGGTAGAAGAATTTTATTAATTTAGAGAAGTATTAATTAATTGATAAATTAATAATTATTAATTAATAGAGAGTTTTTAATAAAATATTAATTGTTAGTTATATAAATTTAAATAAAATTAATAAGCGTAAGGCTTGGAGCTTAAATGGCAAGATTTGGAGATTAATTTGATTAAAATTCGGATTTGATGACCCACTTGCGCAGTCCACATTGTTTGGGCCATAACTGAAGTTCCAGAAGTCCGATTCAGACGATTCAACAGCCCACGAAAAGCTTATGAGAAGGGATTTAATTCAGAAGTGGCCTTGATATTAAAATAAATCTGAGTCTCTCCAGAAACAGAGCCCAACAGTCAGCTATGAATTTCTTTGCTGGAATTCAATTCTGTTTGGGAAATCTCTTTGTATTTGTATTAAATAATTAAAAATACTTTTATTAGAGATATTATTATATATTATTCAGACCTAATCTGAATATACATCGTAAGAGAGAAAGATAGACACACCAAGGCAGAGAGGGAAGAAGCCGCACAAGGGAGGACGATAAGCCATCAACGAAGAAGAATTCAGCTATTGAAGACATTCAATTGGCTTTGTTTTCTCTTATCTTTTTATATCTCTTCTTATGAACATGTGTTGGTTATCTTGGGATTTTTTTGAGATCTTGATTCTGAACTAACTTTTATAAAGTTGGGATTTTTATGGAACCCTAGCATGAGATTATTGGTGTTTTGTTAAAGAGTATTGTATGTAGTTCTATGGTTTACTCATTTAAGTGATTTTCATGCTAATACTTGTTAATGTCTGATCAACTTTAGTGGGTTAATGAGTTAATTATAATACTGAGAGGGTTATAGTTAATTGACATAAAACTTGAATGGTGCATGCTTATATCTTTGATTAGAATATTGTTATGATATAGACATATATTGTGACCATGCATGGCTGTGAGAATTTGTGCTTAATTGTATTCTGAGGAGTAAATTGTGTTAGGATTTATGAGTGATAGCTTAGAAGACAACTTAACTTTATGTTTTGTAATACTTAATTTTATTAAGTAGAACATATTGTCACAGCCAGAGTATGTTCTTGTAGCCATTTCATTTGCTGTAATAAACTTGTTAATAAATCTTGGAAGAAGTTCATTCGTTTGTTCAAGCCTCAAGAAGTATATCAGGATAATGGCAAGAATAAATGTTACTATCATCTCACTGAAAGTAAAGTTACAAGAAGACAACATTTTGCAAGTCAAGACAGCATATTCACTCTGACAACAACATTGGCGGAAGCCTTGAGACATCAACTCTCTATTCTCCTGACAGCAAGTTTGGAACTCCTGACAGCATCTATTGCGGGGATTTCTTACTATCGCCAAAAGCGCATTCTTGTGACAGCAAGCTTGAAGATCAGGATACTGTCTCAGAGGGATAAACTTTGAATTGGGGATCTACCCAGTCAAACATGTGACGGTTTGGATGTTCAAGAAATAGGCGTGTTGCAGTATCCCAACACTGCATCAGGTCTGCAAAGACTATGACAGAAGCTTGAGAGATCACATGATAAAGCTCACCAATTCAAGAGTATGACAAATCCACATCTACTGGAATTGTGTTAGCTAAATATAGAATGTATCTAGATTGCTTTTTCCTGTAATGATAAACTTGTTTGTATAGCAATTTAGGTAAGACACACGGGTAGGCAAATTGTAAGAAGCTGCCACATGAAAATGACAGCAGCTTCACAAACCCGTGATGATAGAGATATGATTAGTTTCCTTAAACTAACTCTCTCATTCTATACCGTGAATCACTCGAGGAATCGAAGCTTGAGAAAAACATATTTCTCTCAAGGTTGTAACAACACTTTCGCAAGATAAATAAAATATTTATTTTGTGAGAAAACTACTTGTGATTGCATTTCTTCTACTGATAGGATTTAATCTTAGTTTTAGTTTTTGAAGCATAGATTGAATTTTATCAGTATTGCATTCAACTCCCCTTCTGCAATACTCAAGAACCAACAACTGGTATCAGAGCAACAGATTGATATATAAATCTGAGATCATGACGAATATACAGAAGTCGAGTAGTATCAAGATCCCAGATTTTGATAAAGAGAACTACAATGTTTGGAAAAGAAAAATCTCACTGTTTATCAAAGCTGCGAATCCACTGTACGTTGGAATCCTCGAGAATGGTCCCTTTATTCCACAGAAAGAAATAGTAGCCTCGACCGTTGATGGTGTTGTTATTCCAGCGCATTGGGTTCCCAAGAAGCCATCTGAGTCCTTAGATCCAGAAAAGGAAAAGATTGTTCTGGATGACTACTTGCAACTCATTCTGCTTGACTCTCTCACATTGGATAAAGCCATATGCGGGAATGTCATTGGATGCTCATCAGCCAAGGAAATTTGGAACAAAATCGAGCTGTTATGCGAAGGAAGTGAAGAGGTCAGGGAGAACCAAAGACAAATTCTTGTTTCTCAATATGAAGCCTTCATGGCAAAGCCTAGTGAAGAACTTACTCAAATATTTGAGAGATTTAGCAAACTTATCACTGAACTCCAGATTCATGGCAAGTTCTATGAGAAGAAAGAACTCAACCTTAAGTTCTTACTTACTCTTCCTGAGCATCTTGAGTACAAAGTCACTGCAATCAGAGAAGGAAGAGATCTGAAAAGTGTCTCTCTTGAAACTCTGTATGGTGTGCTCAAGTCATATGAGCTAGAACTCTTTCAGAAAAGATCTATACAAAGTGGATCAAAAGGAAAGATGGCCAATATGTCTGGTGCTCTTGTAGCTCATGAGCCAAAGATTATTCTGCCTAGTGAAGCAGTACAAATCATTCAACCAACTCAAGTGTCATCCTTAAAGATTGAAGAGGTGGTTGATGATGAGGAGAAGGTAGTGTTGCAACTGGATGATGTTCAAGATGAGGACTTCTATTCAATAGAAGAGATGGAGAAGATGGACAATCCAACTATGGCTGATATGGCAAAGAAGTTCAAGAACTTAAGATTCAGAAGAAACAAGCCATACAAGTCTCAGGGTCAGACATCAAGGTTCAGCAAAGGGAATTTCTCCAAGACTGCTGGCAATGCTACAAGAGGAGGATACAAAACTGGAATGGTGGATAGGTCTAAATTCAGATGCTACAACTACAATGAGCTTGGTCATTTTGCTACTGAATGCAGAAGGCCAAAGCAAAATCAGAAAATGGACAAAGGGTCAAGTGGACAATACAATAGAGGACAAGGAAGAGCCTATGTGGCTGAAGGTGGATGTTGGGATGAGTCTGATGAGGAAGAGGAAGAAGAATATGTGAACTTAGCCCTGATGGCTAAATCAGAGGATGAATCACGAAGCCCTTCAACTCATGTACCTTCACTTGTCTTGCTTGATATGTCTAACACTGAATATAAGCAAACTCTTGAGGAACTGATTGCATAAATGTTCAACATCCATACTAGTTTAACTGCTGCTAATGAAGAAATAGCTAGGTTAACTACGTTAAATGAATCACTCAGTTCAGAAAATGATTTGCTTTTACTTAAGACCAGTACATTGGACTCCTTAGCTCAGGAAAACACAAGACTTAAAAATGATCTAGTATGTGCTAATGAGGTAGAAGATTTCTTGAGAAAGGAAATAACTGAAAATGAATTTAAGCTCAAGGCATACAGAAACTCCTCTAGGTTTCTTCAGGATCTTAATGATAAGAACACTGAGAATCAGAAGGTAGGAGTAGGTTTTGAATATGGAAAAAGATCTGGAAAGGAATTTGTGATTCTTGATTGTTCAACTAATTTTGCTGTCAAACCCCAAATCCTCAAAAAGGTTCATGCACCAAAATTCAAGATTGCT
Source organism: Heracleum sosnowskyi (assembly GCA_030848705.1). Classification (NCBI taxonomy): domain Eukaryota; kingdom Viridiplantae; phylum Streptophyta; class Magnoliopsida; order Apiales; family Apiaceae; genus Heracleum; species Heracleum sosnowskyi. Next base: position 120,495,255 of record CM061241.1, read on the forward strand.
GAAGTTGATTTTGATGAGGAAGCTATGTTCATCAAACAACAGCTCATTGATGAGGATGAAGGTGTTGACAACACAATTGTTGAAGGAAAAGATATTGTCACAACCCCTAAGACAGTAACTTTGCCTAGCAATCTGACAGAATGTTCTGAAGATGTTTTCAGCAATGACAAGGCAGAATCTTCTAAAGATGTTGTCAAGAGAGTATCTAAGACAGTAACCTCGAAACCTATTGTCAAGACAGTGGATGTAAAAGGTACTGTCAAGAAAGACTCGACAACAACTTCAGGACATGTTATCAACACAGATACTTTCAGATCTAAGAACAGGAATGGCAAAGTAGGAATTAACAAGGGTAATGGATATGCTTATGTCAAGAATGCACCCAGGAAACTATGTAATAACTGTGGCTCCTCACATCATTTAACAAATGTTTGTAAGAAACCAACTGAGATTAAATTCAATGTGACTGTGGTCAAGGGTAACTTAAACGGAACCCCCATTATGCATAGATCCATGTATGTCTGTAATAACACTGATTGTATGCCTTGTAAAATTACTACTATGAGTACTTGCTTCAATTTGCCTATTCTGTCAACTGATAAATTCTCTTACATGAATTTTAATGAGACTTCTGAGCCTACTGTTAACAGTAAAAAGGCAACCCCAACTAAGAAAAAGACTAGGTCTTATTCTAAACCAAAGTGGGTGGCAATGGAAGTTGAACAGAAATTTTCTGATGATTATGTTGATGCTGAAAATGAAGGAAACTCAAGTGTTACTAAGTCTGCAGGACCCAACAAGGATTGGGTACCATATGCAACCTAAAAACAATTTGTTTTGCAGGGCAAGAAAAAGAAGCAGGTTGTGTGGATCATTGAAAGTGGTTGCTCAAGACACATGACTGGTGATAAAGCCCTGTTATCACATTTTGTGGAGAAAGCTAGCCCAATCATAACCTTTGGAGACAACAGCAAAGGTTACATAGTGGGATATGGTTGTTTGGAATTTGGGAATATTGTCATAAATGATATTGCTCTTGTTGATGGACTAATGCACAACCTTCTAAGTGTCAGCCAATTCAGTGACAAAGGATTCAAGGTTGACTTTGATATGATGGTGTGCAATATCTATCACAAGAAGGACATAAGCCTTTCTCTGAAGGGAGTAAGGAAAGGAAGCCTGTTTGTTGCTGACCTAAGCTTAACAAAGAAGGATAAACTTTACTGTTTCTACAGCAAAGCCACTATTGGTGACAACATGCTTTGGCACAGGAAACTCTCCCATCTCAACTTCAAGACAATGAATATGCTGATGAAGAAGGAATTCTGCCAAGAAGGACCGTGTGAGGACTGTCAAATGGGAAAACTAAGAAGATCTGTGCACAAGTCAAAGCAGGTTAACACCAACACTGAACCACTCAAGCTAATTCATATGGACCTCTTTGGCCCAGTCAATGTTCCATCTCTAGCCAAAAAAAAAGATATGCATTAGTAATGGTGGATGATTACTCTAGATACACTTGGGTAAAGTTTCTAGAGTCAAAAGATGAAGCTGCTCAGTTAATCATTAATCACATAAGGGTTCTTGACAGAACTCCAAATGCCAAAGTCCAAATCTTGAGAAGTGACAATGGTACTGAGTTCAGAAATGCCTTATTTGGGAACTTCTGTAAGGATGAAGGCATTGTTCAACAATTTTCTGCTGCAAGAACACCCCAGCAGAATGGTGTTGTAGAAAGGAAGAACATGACTCTGATTGAAGCTGCTAGGACTATGTTGCATGATGCTAAATTACCAACATACTTCTGGGTAGAAGCAATCAAAACAGCTTGCTACACACAGAACAGAACCATAATCAATAAGACTCATGGAAGTACCCCTTACCATCTGTTGACTGGGAAGAAGTCTACTATCAAATACTTTCATGTATTTGGAAGTAAGTGTTTCATGATGAAGGACATCCATGAAAGGAAAGGAAAGTTTGATGCCAAAGCTTATGAAGGCATCTTCATGGGATATGGGATAGAAAGGGCTGCTTACAGATTCTATGTCATAGAACACAGATCAATTGAAGAAAGTGTAAATGTCACATTTGATGAAACCAAGTTTCCAGGGCTACATGAAGATGATCAAATGCAGACACTTAGATTTGAAAATCAAGGATACCTGGAAGAAGAAGAAATTGTTGATGAAGAACCCAGCTTTACTCAAACTGTTGATGTTGAGAAAGATGTTGTCAATGCTAACAATGTTGATCAAACTCCAGCTCAGTCAAAGTCCATTTCAACCAATCTTCAAAATGATGGTGACTCTGGAGTTAATGAAGAGCATGGTGAAGGCAATTGCACTGGTGAAGACTCATTTCCTCAAACTGAAGTCAATCCACCAGATCAACAAAGAAGCTTGCCCAGAGTCACAAGATGGAATAAGGATCACACTAATGATCTAATCATTGGTAATCCTTCCTTTGGGGTGAGAACTAGGAATAATGTCTCTGCTGACAACATGTTCTCATGCTTTCTGTCTCAAATGGAACCAAAGACAATTGATGAAGCATTGTTGGATTCTGACTGGGTGATTGCTATGCAAGAAGAACTTAACCAGTTTGAAAGAAACAATGTATGAAAGTTGGTTCCAAGACCTAAAGGTAAATCAGTCATTGAGACAGAGTGGGTCTTCAGGAACAAGTTGGATGAAAATGGAATGGTGACAAGAAATAAGGCAAGGCTAGTGGCAAAAGGTTACTTTCAACAGGAAGGTATAGACTATGATGAGACTTTTGCACCTGTTGCCAGACTTGAAGCAATAAGGATCTTTCTAGCTTTTGATGCACACTGTAACTTCAAGGTGTTCCAAATGGATGTCAACAGTGCCTTTCTAAATGGAGAGTTGGAGGAAGAAGTGTATGTTGAACAACCACCTGGCTTTGAAGATGCTGAAATGTATAATTTTTTTTACAAACTGTTCAAAGCACTTTATGGCTTGAAACAAGCTCCCAGAGCTTGGTATGATACACTCTCCACCTTTCTATTGGAGAATCAGTTTACAAGAGGTGTAGTAGATAAGACTATGTTCTACAAGCATCATGGCAAGGATATCATTTTGGTACAAATCTATGTTGATGACATTATTTTTGGATCTTCAAATGAGAAGCTGTGTGAAAAGTTTTCATCTCTAATGAGAAACAAGTATGAGATGAGTATGATGGAAGAACTGTCATTCTTCCTTGGTCTACAAGTTCTTCAAAAGGATGATGGAATCTTCATTTGTCAAGCCAAATATGTCAAGGAAATTCTCAAAAAGTTCAACTTAGAAGATTCATCACCTGCCAAGACCCCCATCTCTACATCAACTAATCTGGATCTTGACCCCAAGGGAAAGAAAGTGGACTCTAGTGCTTACAGAGGCATAGTGAGATCACTTCTCTATCTAACTGCTAGTAAAATAGACATAATGTTTGCTACATGTCTCTGTGCAAGATTCCAAGATGATCCAAAAGAGTCACATTTAGTTGCTATCAAGAGGATTTTTAAATATCTAAAGGGCACTCCTAATCTAGGCCTTTGGTATCCTAAAAATACTGGATTTGAGCTTATTGGGTACTCTGACTCAGATTATGCTGGATGTAGAATTGACAGAAAAAGCACAACAGGTAGTTGCCAATTTCTTGGTGGAAGACTGGTGTCATGGTTTAGCAAGAAGCAACATTCAGTTTCTACATCAACTGCAGAAGCTGAATACATTGCAGCTGGAAGTTTCTGTGCACTTCATAAGAGAGCATGTTGAAAGAGGAACTGTGAAACTGATCTATGTCCCAACACAAAAGCAACTTGCAGACATCTTTACTAAACCATTGGATGAAGCCACCTTTAACAGGTTGGTAAGTGAATTGGGAATGCTTAATCTGGTATGTTAACTTACTAGTTTTTACATTTTCAATGTCTAAATGCAGCTTGTGACAGTAACCTTCAAGTTGCTGTCATGAGAAGTTACTGTCCACATAGTCTTCATTCTCTTCGACAGCATGTTTGCTATGACTTTGCTAAACTTTATTTATGTGCTAGTCATATTAGACTTTGTGTGACATTAACCTAAATTATCTCAAAGTTTGAGTTATTGGTCAAAGGTGTTGCATTGATTGGCTGTGTGTGTGTTAATTGTTGGATTAGTTGAGGACATAACTCTTAATTGCTATATGTGGTAGTTGTATGGGTATTCCAAACTGTTGACTGTTTACCTTACCATTCATCAAGCATGCCTATAAAATGAACACTAGGTCATATTAGCTTTTACAATCAGAAAAAGGTTAAATGGAAAACAAAGTAGGAATCGAGTACAGATCCAAGATTCAGTGTGATCCTCCACACAAAGAAGAGATTGAGAAACTGTTCGATCAGTTAGTAGACACCCTCGATGAGGAAGAAGAGATAAAGGCTGCTGTTAAGGCCATTGAAGAGGCTAAATGGAAGGAGCAAGAAGAAGAACTTCAAGTGCTCCTCAAAAAGGAAGAAAGCACTGAAGAAGAAACTCGCTTAGAAATTCTAGGATTAGTTGATAAAATCATAAAATCTTAAGTTGTAATTCCTTTGTTAAGATGATTTTATTAATAAAATTAGTTCTATTATCTATCTTGTTTCTCGCTTTATGTTGTTTGTATATGTGTTAATTATCTGATTAATCTACTGTGCATGAATACCAGTCCTTAATTGAATTGAAAATGTGTGGATGGTGTTTCTTGAGTTAAGTAAATTAATGAAAAGGTCTGTTAAAACCCTTGACAGTTATTGTTTTCCGCAAAAGTCACTGTCATCAAGAAAGATAACTGTCCCAGGATTTCATGACAGTTAGTTTCTTGACAGCAGTGAATAACATACCGTCACAAGATTTAAAAGATATTGTCATTAAAGTACTTAACGATGACATTAAGTTTTCTCGCGACAATGCTACTGTCAAGACAAACTTGCTGTCATCACCCAAATGTCACTGACAGTTTGTTTCAGCGCACATGTTACTGTCAATAAAAGTGGACCGTTAAAATTGTTAATTCAACCTCCATGTTGACAGAAATTAAAGGGAGTAACCCATGTGGTGGTGTTACTAGGTAATAGCACGATTCTAAATATCCCATTTTTTAGCATAACGCTTGAACTACCCTTTATACAACAGTTAATCAGACAATATCAAACCTGACACAGAACAACCAAAAGCAAAACAACTTTCTTCTCTATTTCTCTCTCTACTCACTTAACTTATTCTCTTTCCACTTTCATATCAACAATGGCACCTAAACAATCAATTTCTCAGACTAACTTTGCTGGCATCTATTCTCGAAATGATGCTGGTGAAGATTTCAAAGGGCTTGTTTCTTTCCTGAATAAGTCCTATCTTGGTTATGCTGTTACTTCAACTTCTGTTCTTGACCTAGAAAGGATTGAAAACTTCTGGGAGTCAGCTTTTGCTCAGGGAGATGGAGACCATACCACCATCAAATTCAAAATTAAAGAGCACGGTTACACTCTCACCATTCATGGCATCAATGCAGCTTTGGGAATTTTACTTGAACCAGGAAAGACCTACACAAAGCTTTCCAGTGATGAGACCTTAAAGAAGCTCTTCTTGAAAATTGGGTATTCATGACCCATTCTCGAAGAGGGTACAACTAAGTGGTACCCATCTGGTGAAATGGATAGGAAGTACCTCAAGAAGGAATGGAGCATGGTTCTTGATGCTATGGTGAAAGTGTTCTCTACAAAGACCACTAGTTGGAATGGGATTCCCACTTACATCAAGAAGCTCACACACTCTCTTGTCTATGGGTACAAAGTGGATGTTGGAAAGCTACTCATGGCACACCTCAAGGCTACCATAGGTAAGAAGGTAAATCTCTATCCTCGCTTTCTTATGCTGTGTATTAATTCTCTCTGTGATTTTAATGAAGATGCCCCTCGTACAGAGGTCTGCAGTGTTTTGAAAAGAAATACACATACAACCCTCACTTCACAGAATCTCAATGCACATATTCCACTTTGCTTCACTAAACACATGGTTGATCAAGTGCCTAACCTTGACTTTCTATTGCCCTCTGGGTATGAAACCTTCACTCTTGAGGATGAGGCTGGATTAGACCCCAATTCAGCTAACCCGCATTCTACACCATACATTCAGCCTAGGTTCTCTAGACTTCCCAAAGTACAGAGACAAGCTTTGCAAGAATCCATAAAAAGACCCCTAGAAACTGATGTTGGTGGTAGTACTGAGAGTCAAGAGGGAGTTCCTGCACCTAGTGCAACAAATAAGGAAGGTAGTCAAACAGAACCCATAGTGGTTCCTCTTGAGCCTAAGAAGAAGAGAGCTAAGAGGGCCAAAACCACCGTCAGCCACCCTGCAGTCTCCCAAAAGACTGTAGAGGAAAATAGAGCATTAAACACTTCCCTGAATGTTCCTTCTCAACAAGGGACATCTATTGAAATTGGTCTGTCTCCCAAGGCACCTTGTACAGAGTCTGCACAACCTCATGTTTCAACTCATGAGGAGCCCCCACTTGCAGAAACACACATGGAGTCAGGACACAGTGAGGATCTCACCTCCCAAATTGATGCTTCACAAGTTCCATCTGTGGAGCAACCAATTTTCTCTTCTCCACCTTCACCTTCTTCCTTCCCTACTCATTCATTTGTTTCTTCTCCACAACCTAGATAGGGGGACAGTCCCAACCCTTCAAGTTTTGATCATCCATCTCCAATCATGGATGAGACCCCATCTAGTGGTCCACAAGAACCCATTTCTCAAAGTGAGATGGAAACCACTCCTTCAAACACTGAGCAAGAACAAGGTACAACTCTGCCAGAAAGAGAAACAGTCAGTGCCTTGTTCAATCTCCAAGGAGCATCTTACCTTAGGGAAGATGTTGTCACAGCCTCAGTTGATGTCAAAGACACTGTGAATGTTGTTGTCACAGATAACCCTGCTGTCACGGATGTTGCAAAAGTTGTTGTCACAACAGAACCCGTTGTCCAAGCTGCAGTGGAACCAACTGTCATACCTTTGAATGACAGTAACATTCATGGACAAGCTGTTGTCACCTCCACACAGCCCAACCTTGATGAGGTTCTCATTGAGGATGCCTCTGATGATGATGTGCCACTTTCTCAGCTTCACAAGGTACATTCTAAACCATCTCTTTCAATGCATATTAGTACTGATCCTACCCATGCATCTAGGTTGAGTGAGGGTGTGCAAAAGAAAAGAGAGATAAAAGAAAAGAGAGGTGAGCTTAAAACTGAGAGGCAGCCAAATGAGCTGCCAAAGGGAGAGGGACTTGAGCATGTCCAGAGTGAAATTGAGGGAGCCCACACTGTTCAGGCACTAGGCCTTGAGAGTTCTTATATGAGGAGTGATGAGATCACTTAGAAAAACCCTGAGAGTGTGAGAACCTCCTTAATCTCCAAGCCCCTTTATTTTCCTTCCCCTCCAAGAAGGTTGAGAACTGGTAGCCCCTCTACTCAGACTGCTCTCAAGTTGGAAGCCCTAAAGTACATATGTTTGTCCATGGAAACTAAGCTTGACAGCCTGTCTACCATGGTGGCCTCTAGCTTTGCTAGTATTCAGCAGTCCATTCAAGCTCTATCTACAAGTATTGATGCTGCCAACTTACCTAAGGGGGAGAAAAGTGTAAGATCAGAATCTGTCCCAGAGCAAGGTGTTGGAGCACAAGAAATACCTGAAACTGAAACTCAGGGGGAGCCTGCAAGTAAGGGGAAGCCTGCATCTAAGAGGGAGTCTGGAAGTAAGGGGGAGTCAGGAAGAAAGGCTGAAGAATCTGCAGAACACCAAGGAAGTGGAGCTGGAAATCTATTTGAATATGAGATTGATGGGGAGACAGTATTGATGTCCAAAGAAGTATTGGATGAACTGCAAGGAAAATCAAAAACAAAGAGGCCAATACTTCCTCCTGTGTCAATTAAAGAACCAACTCCTCAACCTCAGGAAACTGCACTACAGAAAATGTGGAGAGAAAAGGAGGAGCAGAATAAGTTGGGGAAAGACAAAGGGAAACTTCCTGAATATTGCAATTCACCAGCCTTATGGACTGAAGGAACATAAATTGATCAGGAAGAGGCAAATACCCTAATAGTGGATTATAGAGAAAGTACACTGCACAATCAGGATGAGCAACTCAACAGAGTAATTGAGGAGGCACTGGGGATGTCAAGCTTAACTCCAACTCAAGTCTCATCATCCTTGATGGATATAATTGTGAGTGTATGTGTGAAGATTAATGAGGAAAGAAGATGGGCAATTGATGTGTACTTGAACACATGGGTTTCAATGTTCATTACTATGCAGTTGTTATAGAACCTACAAGCAAGGGTGTTGAGTGTGATGAAAGCTAAGGTTAAAGCAAACCACTCAACCTTCAATGAGATATTACAAGTTCAACTTCAGAGTCTAATGACAGAGAGATTTCCAGAGGTGTACTTTGATCCATTATGTGTCTGTTATGGAGCAATCTCAATAGAAGGTGTCAAGAGATGTGCATACTTAGATATGCAAGGCACTTCAAGAATGGAGACAAAGACAGTAATGAAAGTGCTTAATGTAATTCTCAAATCCAAAATCAACAAGGAAAGAGTCCTAGCTGTCAAAGCAATTCACAAGCTACTGGCAAGAAGAGATGTTAAGCTAAGCTCCAGAGTGAAGAAGTTAATCTCTAAAGCTAATGCTAACAGAGTTGATCAAAGTGAAAGCTATGCTTATGATGACTCTCTTGATGATGATGAATTGGATGGAAGTGGAGGTTCTGGAATTGCTAAGAATGGTGGTGGATCAACTGCTGGGAACACTGGAAATCAAGCCCAGGATTCAAGCAAGGAAGAAGCCCCTAAGCAAGGAAAGAAAGATGTTGTTGCTACAGAAGAAAGGGAGAGTGAGATAATTGAAGCTTTGGAGGAAAGCATCTTAAGGTGTGTTATTGACAGTATCAATGCCGAGAAAGAGGCTGTCAACAAAGAAAAAGATACATGGAAGGTCCTGTGAAAGAAGACACTGTCAAGGAAGACACTATCATGGAAGAAACTGTCAAAGATGAAACCAAGAATGTAGTCAAGACAAAAAGGACAAAATCCTTAGCAAGAGCTTGGTTGTCTAGACAGTAACCTAAAACTGAGGAGACTACTAAAGCAAAGAAAAGAAAAACTAAGTACTCAGGAAAGGAGAAAGCCACAGGACTTGGCAGGAATCTAAAGAAGCCAATCCAAACAAAATCCTACAGCTCCTTTGACCTACAAGAAAAAGAGGCTCAAGGAATCAAGAATGTTGAGGTAAAGTTGGATGACCACAATGAAGCAATCCAGTATGTTCTCTGGTTTGATGCATCAAGGTCTGTGAAAGTTCAAAAGGACTTTACCCTGGAGGTGGTTTCACATGATGTAACAGAAACTCTTTCATACAGAAAGATGATGGTCACAAGAAGAATTGAGTACTTCTACTTAGAGAGGATGGTCAATTTAATGCAAAGTTATGACAATGTACCTGATAAAGTCATGGAACATGTTCTGGCATACAAAACTGAAAGAGTTGTAGAATTTTATCAGAAACATGGAGACTGGTAATTGCATGATGATGCTGATATTGCTCATCTATTGGAGCTCTCTGATGAAGAAATAGCTGACTAAGAGGATGACTTTCTTGAAGAAGAAGTGCAAGCCATGCCCAGTCAGGAGAAAACATCTAAAGCTGCTCATGATGAGACTGTTGAACAAATGGAAGCTTAACTATTGAATGCATGCAAGGAATTGAACAGTAGAAGAAGTAAAGTACCAAACTTTCAACCTCATGTGCTGGAGAACTCTTTCAGGATCAAAAATGGAAATGAAGAAATCTACTTGGATAGTTTCCACAAGCTCAAGACCAGTGTGCTAAAAGAATTGAATTTCTCAGTGGTTGGATCAACTAACCATCTAGAGATGTTGTGTTCTTTTGAACTTGAGGATATTATTAACAAGAGAAAGGTTGAAGACTCAAAGCTGGACAAGGCAAGAAGGTCTACTCTAAACGCATTCCCTAGTAGGATATTCAAGCTAGATAAAGACGTCTTAAAATTTAGAGTCTATATCTTTGGACAAGAAAATTGGATGGATCTCCAGGATGCTCAACAGAGTGGTTCCAAAATAGTTCAACAATACATTGATGAAATTGAGGATGATGCACTATCTCCAATGGAAGTATCTCTGGTGGAAAGTCTCAGAAACTATGTGGCAGAAGATCTCAAGAGAGGGGAAGAAAGCAGGAAGAAAAGGAAGTCTGAAGCTCAAACTAGGTAAATGTTCATATTTGCTCATTCATTCTGGAGCACCTATATTTTTATTCATTCTGATCTTTGTTAGTTAAGTTGTTAACATGTATAGTATGAAAATTTGTAGTTATTATCCATAAAAACAAATTGGGGGAGATTGTTACGATTTATGGGTGATAGCTTAGAAGACAACTTAACTTTATGTTTTGTAATACTTAACTTTATTAAGTAGAACATACTGTCACAGCCAGAGTATGTTCTTGTAGCCATTTCATTTGCTGTAATAAACTTGTTAATAAATCTTGGAAGAAGTTCATTCGTTTGTTCAAGCCTCAAGAAGTATATCAGGATAATGGCAAGAATAAATGTTACTATCATCTCACTGACAGTAAGGTTACAAGAAGACAACATGTTGCAAGTCAAGACAACATATTCACTCTGACAACAACATTGGCGGAAGCCTTGAGACATCAACTCTCTATTCTCCTGAGAGCAAGTTTGGAACTCCTGACAGCATCTATTGCGGGGATTTCTTACTGTCACCAAAAGCGCATTCTTGTGACAGCAAGCTTGAAGATCAGGATATTGTCTTAGAGGGATAAACTTTTAATTGGGGATCTACCCAGTCAAACATGTGACAGTTTGGATATTCAAGAAACAGGCGTGCTGCAGTATCCCAACACTGTATCAGGTCTGCAAAGACTATGACAGAAGCTTGAGAGATCACATGATAAAGCTCACCAATTCAAGAGTGACAAATCAACATCTACTGGAATTGTGTTAGCTAAATATAGAATGTATCTAGATTGATTTTTCCTGTAATGATAAACTTGTTTGTATAGCAATTTAGGTAAGACACACGGGTACGCAAATTGTAAGAAGCTGCCACATGAAAATGACAGCAGCTTCACAAACCCGTGATGATATAGATAGGATTAGTTTACTTAAACTAACTCTCTCATTCTATATCGTGAATCACTCGTGGAATTGAAGCTTGAGAAAAACATATTTCTCTCAAGGTTGTAGCAACACTTTCGCAAGATAAATAAAATATTTATTTTGTGAGAAAACTACTTGTGATTGCATTTCTTCTCCTGATAGGATTTAATCTTAGTTTTAGTTGTTGAAGCATAGATTGAATTTTATCAGTATTGCATTCAACCCCCTTCTACAATACTCAAGGACCAACAAATTGGCATAAACATATGTTAGTTTATTTGGTAGGAATTATACCATAGTGATTTCGAGAGAAACCTATGACCATTGAATTCTAGCTAGTGAACTGTGGATTTGATATAGTGCTACGTGACTCTTTTACCGATTTTCATGTGTTAGGTGGAAGTAATTATGCTGACTTATATTCTCATATTTGAAAAATCTCTTTGCTAGTATAATTTAGTTGGTTAATTTAGTTGATTAATTAATTAGTGTTAGTATAAAAACAAAACTCAAATCTTGTGTTCGATAACCAAAGTGTTAGGTATTACTTGCGATTAATACAAATATACAGTCCTTGAGGAACGATAACTTGTAATTACTACTATATTACTTGTTTGTGATTGTGTACACTTGCACATTTATATTTTACGCAACAAAAATCAATCGTGTAATTTATATTTATACTTAATTCAATTTAATCAATCTATTATTATTTACAAATTCAATGTATATTGGTAAGATTCAAAATACACCCTCCTTAAAAATAATGTCGATGATATAGAAGACGATGCAACACATTTGAAATATGTTGCATGGAAAGACGTGCTCAAGACATAAAAAACGCTTAATAAATTTTTGGTGCAATACAAAAACTCCACGTACGAGCTTTTGGATGCAATAAAGAAGGTTAGGGATGAGTTTCATGTGTATTTTAATTTCAAAAAAAAGAAGTCTAGAATCATATTTTGCAAAAGTGTAACATATATATTTATATGATTATAAGTGAATTATTAATTTATAATATTATTGGGATTATATATTTATATAGGGGTTTTCAAAAAAATTATTATCTTATTATCTTATCGAAATAGGTCATTTTTTGAACTGACCCAATTCGGAACTAGAGGAAATTATTAACTTAGGAAAGTTATTAATTTACCAATCATTAATTTATCGAGGTTTTACTGTACTATAAAATGAATGTTCCAACAAAAGAGGGATACACCATAGTGTGTGCAAATGTTTTTTTTAAAGACATATATTAAACACAATGTACACAGAAGAGAATTACAAATAAAAAGAGGAGGGACAGAACCCCACTCCTCAGGACCAGACTGAAAAATCCACAGCTCTAGCAAGTAAATGAGCTGTATAATTAGTTGATCGCCTAATAAAGTTAACAGAGACATTTTGAAGACTCTTAAGATAATCTACACAATCAGTAACCATACTACCAAAAACTGACAAATCTCGTGTATGATGATAAATGGCATCGGCTAGCAGTTGACATTCAGTTTCAACCTTAATATTCGAGATGCTTAATCCAACTAAGAACTTCTCTACAAGAAAGAGCCCCAACAACACTTGGGTATTTAGGACAGTGTGTGCGATTGTTGTGCTCAGAATAGTCGCATAATCTATTCCTCTGGCCACTTCGTCCTTGTTTATTAAAAAAATTTAATTAAAAATTTAATGTGACCATAAAGTAGAAAAGGTTTCAACAACCAAATTTGACCACAAAATTGAATTTTATTTGTGCTTGTTGGATTGACTTTTAAGAAGAACGCTAAGAGAAAAACGGTCTTTTCTTATTGAATATTCTCACTAAAATTTTTCTTATAAATCATTTTCTATCAATTTTTAAGTCAAATGATTATTTTATACTGATTCAACAATTGATATGAAAAGACCCACATGACCCACACATTTCCTACCGAGGTCAGTAGGAAATGAGTCACGCGGGTCCGACAATGCCACATCAAAATTGTCAGCGCGTCTGACAACACGAAACGATGTCATTTTCTATCACATTGTTCTCGTAAAAAATGGCTGTACTACTTCCTACCAACGTTGGTAGGAAATAACATTCGTGGGTCCCGGATGTCACATGGTAGGAAATATTTTTATATTGTTGTTAATTTCACGAAAAATCCAAAAATGCCGACTAAACGCAAAAATTTTAAAAGGGCGTTCAAAGTCATAACAAATTGGTAGAAAATATTACGCCTAAACCCAAAATTTCAAAATTGGAGCCAAAACTTATACCCTAACGCAACGGGATCAAGGAAATTCGTGATGAAGATAATTGTGGTGGACGAAGATAAATGATGCTACAGTGATGAAGATAATGACAATGATATATGTTGAAGGCAATGGTTAATTAAGTTTGTAAAAATGTCCTTGATTTGTTGTTGTTTTAGAACAATTTTTAATTTTTGAATATTATGATTGTGAATGATTGTTTATGTTTATGATGAATGTTTGAATTTTTTGATATGATGAATGTTATTTTTGTTATAGTAGTGTACTTATGATATATTTATTGTTTTGTAGTTTTGTTATGATTTGAGCAATTTGTTGTAAAGGAAAATCAACAAGATCAATTTTTTCTTTAAAAAAATGGTCAGTAATTCCTACAAACATTACCATTCCCACCACCATTCTCACAATTCAAAATCTAGTAATTTTTACAGTATTCAAGACATTTTCTACCACATTCATACGACACGGTAGGAAATTACTAGTAAGAAATACTAAAGAGCGGTAGTAATTGACCGGTGGGAAATAGTATTTTACATGCCATTTAAAATAATTTCTGCCAGCATACTCAAGGATGTTCGGTAGAAAATGGGTCGTCAACATGTCACAAAATTTCACGTGACATTTGACGTGACATCTGAATTGGAAGGGCGTGGCACGTGACTTGGCGTCTGATCCACGTCAACATCTATATTGGTATGTGGGATGTCATGTTGTTGTCCACGTCAATGTGTGGGACTCACGTTGACCTGGACACTTACATTTTTCACCAATGACATTTCCGACATAAACAATTTCTATTATTGGAAAACGGTAGGAAATATGTTATTTTCTATCGATTTTGGGCATTTTCTACCGATTTTGCATTAGGGAAAACTGTTTTTCTTGTAGTAAAACTAATTAATTGGAGAACAAGAAAATAGTTTTGTTAAATTTGTGACTTTTTACAATTATCTAATTGAAAATGGATGTTTTTGTTAAAAAAAAATTAAGAAAAAGTTATAATTAGAATAAGGCAAATCTTAGTACTCTGAAATAACATATGTTGAGTATACAACAATGAAAGCAAAACCCAAAACGAATAAACAAGAACAAGAAAATAAACGACAATCACACAAGACAAAGATTTACGTGGTTCGGAAATTCCTACTCCACAAGCCGCACTAATTTTGTATTGATCTCTCACAACTCTGTTGTGTTCTGATATGTTGGTGTTTTACAATTACATGAGACTATTTATAAGAGAAAAAACTGGGCCTAAAACTAATCAGAGTCTAATTCTGAAATTCTGAAATTACTAACTCTAATTAGAATTCAGATCTGGAAATTCTAACTCAAATCAGAAACCAATTCTGAAACCTGTTAGACTCCACAAACCCAACAATCTCCCACTTGGAGTCTGACCACATCTTCTCTTCACTCTTGTAAATCTAGTAACACCCAATACTTCGATCAATAACTCTAACTAGTGCAGCGCCTTCTCATCAATCAATTCTGAAGGCCAGTTGAAGCTATGCAAAGCTTCAACTTTTCATTGGTAA
Source organism: Heracleum sosnowskyi (assembly GCA_030848705.1). Classification (NCBI taxonomy): domain Eukaryota; kingdom Viridiplantae; phylum Streptophyta; class Magnoliopsida; order Apiales; family Apiaceae; genus Heracleum; species Heracleum sosnowskyi. Next base: position 120,510,287 of record CM061241.1, read on the forward strand.
CCACCTTAGTCAACATATCTGCAGGATTCTTTGAACCAAGGATTTTCTTCAAGGACAAAGTACCATTGTTAATCAACTCCCTCGTAAAGTGATATCTCAGCTGAATATGCTTCGTCCTAGCATGAAACACAGGATTCTTCGCAAGATGAATGGCACTCTGACTGTCGCTATACAAATCACTGTCCGCCTGTTTCTTGCCCAACTCTTCAAGAAAATTCTTCAACCAAATCATCTCCTTACTAGCTTCAGAGATAGCCATATATTCTGCTTCTGTGGTTGAAATAACAACAATCTTTTGAAGTCGAGACATCCTAATTGTTGTGCCACCCAAAGTGAAAATATATCCCGTAGTACTTTTTCTTGTATCCAAGCATCCACCCAAATCTGCATCAGAAAACCCTTCCAAGATAACATCTTTCTTGCTGAAACATAATGCAAACTTGGATGTGCCTTTCAAGTAGCGTAACAACCACTTGACTGCTTCCCAATTCTCTTTTCCTGGATTAGACATGAACCTGCTAACAACTCCCACTGCATGAGCAATGTCTGGCCTTGTACACACCATAGCATACATCAAACTGGCAACTGCATATGCATACGGAACTTCATCCGTTTTTGGTGAATGCTTCTTCGTGAGATTAAAGTGAGTTGCCAACGGTGTACTTCTGGTCTTCGCATCCTGGGCACTGAATTTCTGCAATAATTTCTCAATATACTTCTCTTGAGATAATTTCAAAGTACCTTCAGATCTATCCCTTATGATGCTCATACCAAGTATCTGTTTTGCTGAACCCATATCCTTCATCTCAAACTCTTCAGACATCTGTCTCTTTAGCCTGTTGATTTCCCTCATGTTTGATCCTGCTATCAACATGTCATCAACATACAACAACAATATGATATAAGATGAATCAAATTGTTTAAAGTAACAACAATGATCCATAGCACTCCTCGTGTACCCATTCTTCATCATAAAGCTGTCAAACTTCAAGTACCATTGTCTTGGTACTTGCTTCAAACCATACAAGCTTTTTATAAGCTTGCAAACCAAGTTTTCTTTCCCAGCTACCTGAAATCCCTCTGGCTGAACCATGTAGATGTCTTCCTCAAGATCACCATATAAGAACGCGGTCTTAACATCTAGTTGCTCTATATGTAACTCCTTTGCAGCCACAATGCTTAACACAAGTCTAACTGTAGTCATCTTAACAACTGGAGAAAATATATCAGTATAGTCAATACCCTTTTTCTGTTGATATCCCTTGGCTACTAACCTTGCTTTGTACCTTTTGCTGCCATCTGGTTCTTCTTTGATCCTGAACAACCACTTATTTCCTGCAAGATCTTCTTCAGTAATATCTTCAAGCACTGCTTTCTCTTTTTCAGATTGTTCCTTTGTAAACTCAGAATCGACTGCAAGTTTATCCTTGTACACCGTATTTTCATTAAAAGTAACATCTCTACTTCTAGCGACCTTCTTCGTCAGTTCATCCCAGAAACGGTAACCCATATCATCTGATCCATAAGCAATGAAGATACACTTCTTTGCTTTCGGATCAAGCTTGTCTCTGTCTGAATCTTTAACACGCACATAAGAAACACAACCAAAAACTCGCAAGTGTGAAAGATTTACCTCTTTTTTTTGCCACTCTTCTTCAGGAATCTTGAACCCCAAAGGAACTGAAGGTCCTTTGTTTATGAGATACGCTGCTGTGCTAACTGCATCTGCCCAAAAAGTCTTTGGCAACCCTACATTTAACCTCATACTTTTGGCCCTCTCATTCAAGGTTCTGTTCATGCGCTCTGCAACACCATTCTGCTGCGGTGTCTCTGGAATAGTTTTAATCATTCTAATCCCGTACTCTACGCAATAGTTTTTAAACTCATCACTACTATACTCACCACCATTATCTGACATCAAACTCTTAACCTTCAAACCGGTCTGGTTTTCAACTTCAGTTTTCCACTTCTTGAAAGTATCAAACACATCTGATTTTTTCTTCAAAAAATAAATCCATACATTTCTAGTGGAATCATCAATGAAAGTGACATAATAGCGAGATCCTCCCAACGATGCAACTGTTCTTGGACCATATACATCTGTATGAACTAGCTCTAACTTCTTAGCCTTCGGGGTCCTCCCTGATTTTGCAAAAGTAACTCGTTTCTGCTTTCCAAGAACACATGGCTCACAGAACCCAACTTCCACATTCTTCATCTCTGGAATCTTCCCCTTCGAAGTTAAAAGCTTCATACCCTTTTCACTCATATGACCAAGTCTTCGGTGCCACAAAGTTGAAGACCCAATCTCATCAGCAACTGCATTTGCTTCATAGCTAGATTGTTCAACTATGTACAAAGTCCCCTTCTTCTCTTCTCGAGCAACAACTAGATTCCCTTTTCTAACCTTCCATTGTCTGTTTCCGAAAGAAACTCGATACCCTTCCTTATCTAACTGACCCACAGATATCAACATCTTCTTAAGTCCAGGAATGTACCTTACATCTTTCAACATACAGCTTGTCCCCAAAGAGGTCTTGAGATTAATATCTCCCATGCCCACAATATCCAAAGTCTCATCATCAGCAAGATGGACTTTACCAAAATTTCCAAGTCTGAAATTTAACATCAAATCCTTGCAAGGGGTCGCATGGAATGATGCACCAGAATCCATAACCCATGATTCAACCGAACATTCAACACAACAAATCTTCTTCTTTCCTTTAGGAGCTGCAGGAGCCGTACACTGATTTCTGAAGTGACCCTTCTTCTGACAATTCCAACAAACAATCTCCTTGCGATCTTTGGATTGTCCTCTTTTCTGTGACTTCGATCTACTACGCCCCTGATTCGGCCCCTCTCGGACTTTCTGCCTCTACTCTCTGTACTCAATAAGGAACCTGACGACTCTCCTGAGTTTCTCCTACGAATATCTTCTCCAAGAATCGAATCTCGAACTCCATTAAAAGTCATCTTACCGCTCCCAGATGAATTACTAATAGCAGTGACAAATCCTGACCAACTGTCAGGTAACGAGGATACCAACAACAAGGCTTGTACTTCATCATCGAATTTAATATCCACTGATGCCAATCTTGATAGGATAGAATTAAATTCGTTCACATGATCAGCAACACAATCACCTTCATTCAATCTCGCGGCAAACAACAAACGACACAAATACACCTTATTCGAAGCAGATGGCTTCTCATACATATTTGTTAACGCCTTGATCAATCCATGAGTTGTCGTTTCCTTGACGATATTGTAAGCAACGTTCTTCGCCAAAGTCAATCTGACAACACCCAGAGCCTGCATATCCAATAGCTTCCATTCAGTCTCATCCATTGAATCTGGCTTCTTCTCCTCTAGCGGTTGGTGTAGTTTTTTCTGATACAAATAATTTTCAATTTGCATCTTCCAATATCCAAAATTTTTGCCATCAAATTTGTCGATCTTTACTTTCCCATCTTCTGTCATCGCTCCCACTCGCCTGAAAACCTAGGCTCTTGATACCAGTTGTTGAGTATACAACAACGAAAACAAAACCCAAAACGAATAAACAAGAACAAGAAAATAAACGACAATCACACAAGACAAAGATTTTCGTGGTTCAGAAATTTCTACTCCACAAGCCGCACTAATTTTGTATTGATCTCTCACAACTCTGTTGTGTTCTGATGTGTTGGTGTTTTACAATTACATGAGACTATTTATAAGAGAAAAAACTGGGCCTAAAACTAATCAGAGTCTAATTCTGAAATTTTGAAATTTTGAAATTACTAACTCTAATTAAAATTCAGATCTGAAAATTCTAACTCAAATCAGAAAACAATTCTGAAACCTGTTAAACTCCACAAACCCAACAACATATTATAGTACATTATATGCAAGTTGAACTAATCATCATTTAGCATTGTACTACAATGTATGTATAGATTTCTGGTCTGGTTGGCTTCCCCTGCCCTTCTATTTGTCAAAATAAAAATGTATTATGCAGAGATGTGCATGTGTCGATGAAACATGGGGCCACTTAGCTCCACAACCACACTATAAAAATGCACATATCCTAAGCTCATACCAAGGAACACTTTTTGTCTCTATCCCTCTTTAATTTCAGTCTTATATTACCTTCTCCTCAGTTTCCAAAAAGCCTTGAGCTCTCGGATGGCACTAGCCGTAATGCAGTCCCATAAAACTCTCCAAGATGCGTGGGACTACAAAGGCCGCCCGGCCTCCCGATCTACCACCGGTGGCTGGGCGGCTGCTGCCATGATTCTAGGTCTGTTATACTCATCAACTCCTTAAATTATTTATTACGTGCAATATTCTTTTTGTTTGATCAATAATTACGTTCGTGTATAATCGTTGGACCATCAGGAGTTGAAGCTTGTGAAAGGTTGACGACTCTAGGAATTGCCGTGAACTTGGTGACTTATTTAACAAGTACTATGCATTTAGGCAATGCCAGCTCCGCCAACACCGTCACTAATTTTCTCGGAACTTCTTTCATGTTGTGTTTGCTTGGCGGTTTCGTAGCTGACACTTTCCTTGGAAGGTAGTTCGTGTGTTTAATTATAGATATTTATCAGTTCTTCTGAAGTCATTGGATTTTTCGTTAATAAAATCGGATGATCGTAAATATATACTTACATTATTGTCATGCAACATTTATCGTAGGTATCTCACCATTGCAATTTTCACGACCGTTCAAGGAATTGTAAGTAATTTTTCTGATCAAATACTATGCCTGACTGAATTCTTTTGACCATTTCCAAAATTTAGTTTGTCAATATGTCTTAATGTAAACTTCTTTCTTGTGATTTTTTAGGGTGTGACAATATTGACAATCTCAACAACAATCCCAAGCCTTCGTCCTCCGAACTGCACTACAGGTTCACCATCATGTGTTCCTGCGAATGGTATGCAACTTGGCGTTCTGTACACAGCTCTATACCTCACTGCACTTGGAACCGGTGGGTTGAAGTCTAGCGTGTCAGGGTTCGGATCGGATCAATTCGACGACACGAACAAAGAAGAAAAAAACCAAATGACCAGTTTTTTCAACTGGTTCTTTTTCTTCATTAGCATTGGATCACTAGCAGCTGTGTCCGTACTTGTCTACATACAAGATAACGTTGGGAGGCGTTGGGGTTACGGTATATGTGCTTGTGCAATTGTTCTCGGGATTCTCGTGTTTTTATCGGGTACAAAAAGATACAGGTTCAAGAAACTTGTGGGTAGCCCATTAACCCAGATTGCTACTGTGTTTGTTGGTGCTTGGAGGAAGAGAAAACTAGAAGCTCCATCTGATGTCTCACGTTTATTCAATATTGATGACATTGAAAATGAAGGATCAAAGAAGAAGCAAAAGCTACCACATAGTAAACAATTCTGGTACGACCTAACTAACATTTAATTAACTGTTAATTTTAATCATCTTTTTCTATGTTTTAAAGTTCATGAACAATTTGATCATATCACGGTTTCTGCATGACCTACCACTGGACTTATACATCAACATGCATGTATATACAAATTTTACATAATAATAGAAGGGCCGTGATTAAAAATCAAGAAAATGAAAGATCGCTGGGACCAAGAATATGCTACTGGGCTAGAAGAAAACACGTAAATTAAGTCCTACAATTAGGTCAATGACAAAGATCCAGTGAACTAATCTTTTAGGTGGGACAGGTTGATAGCTATTAAAAGAGGGAAAGGTCACAGGTTGATAGCTACTTCTAGTCTTTTACTCTCTCCGTCCCAGTCATTTCTATACACTTTTCATTTTGGGATGTTGCATTCATTTCTATACATTCCAAAAATAGTAACTTTTAATAATATAAAACACTATTACACCCACTAATTTCTCTACTATCTCTATTCTATAACAATATATTACACCCACTAATTCATCCACTATCTCAAATCTATTATTAAATATTGATAGGTCTCATCACTTTACTCACTTTTCATCTAATTTTACTCATTTTTTATATCTTTTCTTAGTCTACGTGCCCAATCCCAATATATATAATTCACTGGGACAGAGGGAGTACTACATATAAATAGCAACGATTATTGGTTAAAAAACACACACTTGTCTACATTAGCTAGATATTCTCGCACAATTATTTAAGCAACTTTATAAGATACCCCGTGTAGCTGGGTTGAGAAAGTTGGAAACTAAGAAAAAACCAAAGGTGTAAAAACCCAAAACTGATGAGCTGCAAGTGGTACCGAAAGATCACGTCAATTTTAGGTGGGCTTTGTAACAGCGAAATGGGAACTCCAACTGTGAGGGTATTTGTAAATTTCAACAACATTCGTATTGTTATCGAATTTTTTCTCGATCTACGAATAAATTGTGTCATGAGTTATAAGTCGAGTACTAGTAATTATATTAGTATGTTGGATGGTGTCAAAAATTTTTATCACCTTCTCGTAGGATAGAAAATATGCTTTCGAAGATAATTCCATTTCATTGCCTACGATAATCATCAATTTGTTTTGCATTCTTGCAGCTTCCTGGATAAGGCTGCCATCATAGATACTAATGATAAAATGAGTACCAACATGACTCATGTGGTGGATAAATGGTCTCTCTCGACTCTAACAGATGTTGAAGAAGTGAAATTGGTGATTAGAATGTTACCGATTTGGGCTACCACGATTATGTTTTGGACAGTTCATGCCCAAATGACCACATTTTCAGTGTCACAAGCTACAACTATGGACCGGCACATTGGCAAATCTTTCCAAATCCCCCCTGCATCCTTGGCCGTTTTCTTTGTTGGTAGCATCCTCTTGACTGTCCCTGTTTATGATCGAATTATCTCTCCAATCGCCAAAAAATTGCTAAAAAATCCACAAGCTCTAACCCCGTTACAACGTATCGGTGTTGGCCTTGTTCTATCAATACTTTCCATGGTTGCTGCAGCATTAATCGAACTCAAACGATTAAACGTTGCGCGATCACATAAATTAGTTAATGATTCACATGTCGTGATTCCCATAAGCGTGTTTTGGCTAATCCCGCAGTTTTTCTTAGTGGGTGCTGGTGAGGCATTCATGTATATAGGCCAGCTTGATTTTTTCCTAAAGGAGTGTCCTAAAGGGATGAAGACCATGAGCACAGGACTGTTTTTAAGCACACTTTCATTAGGGTTTTTCTTTAGCTCGGTGTTGGTTACGATTGTTCACAAGATCACCGGGGATAACAAGCCATGGTTAGCTGATAACCTTAACAAAGGGAAGCTCTATAACTTCTATTGGCTGGTAGCAATTCTGGGTACTTTAAATATGGTGCTATTTTTGTTCGGGGCTAATTGGTATGTTTATAAAGATCAGAGGCTCGCTGAAGAGGGAATCGAGTTGGAAGAAGAGGAAGCATCTGCTTACCATGCATAAATATAAATGTACAAGTACATTTCAGAAATAAAATTAGTTTGGTGGTTTATTTGCAAGTTGTAATTAAGTAACATGCGAATGTATCAAATCTCGTAATAAATTTGGTGGTTTGACATTTTGCTTATCACTTTAAATTCGTTTCTCTCTTCGCAAGTGTAGGTAACTGTAAATTATGTATAGACATTGACAAACGAATGAGTTACACACGCTTTAGTTTACTCGATCAGAACAGGCCGACTCTGATTGGGCTTGAAATACTAAAATTTATAAATTGAAATGCTGTTCCAGATTTATTCTTGGTATGGGCTTATTTTCGGGCTTTCGAGAATTCATTTAAAATGGGCCAGGAAGCAAACTTTGCAATTTATACATCTGAGAACTTTAATACACAAGTTTAGAAAACAAAAAAGGTAACTGCGACTACTAGATCAGCTGGTTTTGGAGGTGGTTGAGCTACCATGGTGTTCATATATATTTTGTGTACCATCCAAATGTGCTACAACTTACAAGAAATTTAAATTACAAAACGAGGGCCTACAATACATCATAACTCAATTTTCGTCATTAGATTAGAACCTCATCGTTTTCTTATTTATAACATCTACAGAAATTATACATATTAAGTTTACTTTGTAACTGCAAGAGGAGTTGGCTACGATAATTGTCGGTGAAGAGAGGAATGCGCAACTATTTCCAGCCTATCGCGATATCCAGGAGTCCATTAAAAGACACAGTATATCTTAGCAAACTGTGACAGTTAACTAGGTATTACAATAAACCAATACATAGATTTCAGTTGATTGTTGATACTTAACATTGGAACATGGTCTTCTTGTTTATACCATTTATGGTATATTTCCCTGTACTTTTTCGCACATGTAATTTTACTTAATTTGCATGTTCCACGTATGTCCATACAGAGATTAGTGAATAAAACACCTGTTCTTCTGTTTTCTCAGCAGGTTTATAATAGTTTAGTAGTGATCACCAAAAGAGTATGCAATTAAAAAACTCGAACACATGACTTCAATGTGAATCGATGTTCCCTAGTTTTTTTAACTTACTCACTTTTTATTACATAATATTGTTGATTTTATAATTTATTGTAAAACTGATATAAGAATTATTTTATATATCAGCACTAATATTGATAAAAATTAGAACGTGCTTATCAACTTTGATAAGAGTGAATTACTATAATATGGTCTGATAATCTACGAATATTTTGCGGATCTTTGGGTGAAAATTTTCAAGTAAATAATGTTTTAGTCACGGATCAAACCTTTAACATTAGCTAAAAAAAGTGCTACATGATTCTTTTTGATTTTGAGCTAAAAATCATATGACATAAACCTCACATCTTTCTTATCTTATATTTATTATTATTTAAATTTTTGAGTAAAAATTAAGGTGATTTATAATATTTATTAAACTTTATTTTTTTAATACTTAAAATATCATACAGAATCATATATACAACCCGTCTTTTAAAATATTAATATTAAGTTTTAAAAACAATATTATGTGTGGTTCTTTTTATCTTTCTTTTAACTAAACAAATATTTTGTATATGTATCGATAACTATAATATATTTTATTTTCTTGCATCAGAGTCGAACTTTTTTTGTACTACGTAATATATTTGAATTATTCAAATATTTAATATATAAAATGTATTATTAAACATTGATATAACATAAATAACATATTATAAGTAGTTTATTTACATATTTATGACTTATTTATTTTTAAATTAATGAAATTAGTGTTAAAATATGTGCAAAAAATAGACAATAATTTAGGTATGGGCGATCGGTCACTTCGGGGTCGGAGAGATTCTGAACATGAACTCATTCGTCGAACCCGCCTCAATCCTCGAACGAGGATTACTTTATTTATCGCACAATAATCATTGTTAAATAGCACATATTGATAACATGTATACATGATATTTATAATTATTTGTTCTTATATATACTACAAGTATAGAGTCAGTGTGATGCATACGACATTAATATTCTTCTTATTTTACATATATATTTACTTTGTTTAAAGTTCATCTTAAATTTGAATAGGTTTATGTGATTGTTGAACTTAATGTTGAATTGACATGTGTGTTTCTGTTTGAGCGTGATTAAATTATGTTTTAAGAGTTTTGTGTTTAACAATATTTTAAAAATATATTTAATTAAAATTGTTGTTTTTAATAAATTAAGGTCAAATTGCAAAAGAAAAGGGACTAAAGTGCAAATATCAGAATATTAATGTCGTATTGACTGATCAACTACCAAACTATATTTTGAATAAAATTGTTGTTTTTAATCAATTAAATAAAGTAGTAAAAATAAAAGAACTAAAGTACAAATATCAAAATATGAGAATCGTACCGATGACAATTAAACTTTCAATGTTTCGGTTTTAATAATACAGTATATATATTATATATATAGTATTGATATATATTGATATATCAATACTATTACATAATAGACGAAACATTAAAAGTTTGGTTGGTCGTTTGGTACGTTGTGAATTTACTTAATTGCCCTTAATTAGTTTTTACTTTTGGTTGATCGGTATGGTACATTGTGATTTTACTTAATTGCCCTTAATTAGTTTTTACTTAATTAACCTTACTTATTTATCGAAATATATTATTAAATAATAATATTACCTATTTATAATCAATTACCTTTTTCACCTAAAATACATTATTTTTTCTAACAAATTCCCCTACTTTTTCAAATATATCACGAGCAATTACCTTTTTTAACTAAAACATGTTAGTTTTTCTAATTTTCCTTACTAAAACCCCTCATTTTCCAAAAATATCACTGACAAACATTTAGTTATTTATTTTTAAACCTATTTTAATATTATAATTATTTTTAAAATTTTACCTATTTTAACATATCTACTTATTTTTCTTAACAAATGCAATTACTAAAAATATTAAAATATAAATAATCAAATACCTAATCATTACCAATTATATTTTCAGCTAAAACATATTATATATTTTTTCGAACAAAGTCCCTCATTTTCTAAATATATTACGGGAAATTGCCTTTTACAATTTACTTTTTCTATTTTTCTCACTAAAATCCATTCTTTTTCCAAAAATATCACAGGAAACCTTTTACTTATTTATTTTAAAACGTATTTAAATAATTTTAATTATTAAATTTTAAAACCTCATTTTCCAAAAATATCACGGGCATTAACCTTTTAAAACTAAATATATGTTACATTTTTTATTTTTTCTTACTAAAACCCCTCATTTCCAAAAATATAACGGGAAAACCCATACTTATTTATTTTAAAATTTGTTTTAATGTTTTTAATTAATTAAAAGTGTTTAGCTATTTTAACATGCCTACTTATTTTTTGCACAATTACAATTAATAAAATATTAAAAAAATAATAATAAAATATGCACGGATTTTAAGCTAGTATTAAAAAATATATATATATATTGATGATTATTGCGAAAAATATATGTTTGCGTAATAACGGGGAATGTGAATTAAAGTAAATAAAAAATTGATATGAGTTACTTTTTTAAATAAATTATTTTATTTTGAAAATTTTATTTAAATTTTTGTTCAAATCAATATATATATATAAAGGAGGATACGCGGGAGTTGACGTGACATCTCTACAATCATCTCATTCTATTTTTCTAATTTTCTCGTAATTTCACAATTTTAAATAGTAAATATTCTTTAACCTATCGTAAGTAGATAACCTATTGTAAATAAAAAATTTATTGGAATTTACAGAAGAGAAGAGTTCAATTTTATAAAGAAAACATACAACTAAAATTTAATTTAACATATTTGAAGTAGAAAACATATTCTAATTTAAGGTGAACGAGAATTTGTGTTACTTATTCTTAAAGAAAACGAAATCTAATTACACAAGTATATAATATGCTCTATTTGCATGCTACCCCTTTTTTAAATATGCCACTCGAAATTTAAGAAGATTCATCTCTTCAAATTGACTATATTACCAGACATTCATCTATGCACTTTTCTATAGATGTTCTTTTTCAATGAATAACGATCATCTATGTCTGGTACATATTTGATGGAAGTTTTTCATTATTTTTCTTATATGTTTAGCTTATCAACTTCTGCTTGCATTGTAATATTTTATTAACATTTATTGTTATTAGATAGAGAGCTAATAATGGGAATTGATCAGCAGAGAAATCCAAGCTCACAGATTTTGGAGTCCAAGATTGTAAGTTGTAACATTATCTAATCATTAATTTTGTAAGATGAAGACGTACCAGCTGGATTATAAGGTGCTCTTAAGTTATATTGTTTGTTATGGGTTTAAAATGGTGTATTTGTGTTTGTATCAATGTACTAAACTTGCTTTTTAAGAGTATTTTTCCAGTTGCAGAGTAAGATGGGCAAGACGAGGAAGAGAAATACGAGACAAAGCAAGTGTTTACTTTTACCAGCTTATCATTTTTTTAGTCGCATACCAACTTATCACTTCAAAATTTTGAGATTCTATTTTTTTTAAAACTTCTTGGAGATTTACGTGATGAATTGACATGTTTAAGGATTATTACAACTTTATTTTTACAAGAATGTTTTTATGTTTCTTTATTTAAGAACTTGAGTTTTGTTTAATTGTGACTTGCAATATTTTTGCACTTATTATGTTTAAATTTAGAATGTGATTTTGAATCAATATACATCTTTAATATACATAAAGGAGGATACGTGTGAATTTATATAGTTATTTTTTCAACGAGAGCGACTTATTAGAAATGAATATATAAAATAAGTATTTAATATAAAATTTGGAATTTCGATCTTAACTAAGAAAACGTGTTTTACGGGAATACGGCTTATTAGGGAGGAACAAGTAATTGTTATAATTAAATATATAGAGTTTTAAAAAAAACTATAACGCCGCCGCGAAGCGCGGTTTTCAAAACTATTATACATATAAAGGAGGATATGCGGGAGGTGGCCCCCTTAAAATTGTCTCAATCTATTTTTCTAATTTTCTTGAATTTTTGAATTTTAGATACTAATAAATCAAAAAATATTCTTTAACATATTAGAAGTAGAATAAGTGTTCGAATTTATTGAGGAGAAGAGTTCGAATTTATAGCGAAGACATATAATTAAAAGTTATATTTGAAGTAAAATAGGTGTTTAAATTTGTAGAGGGGAAGAGTTCAAATATAAAAGAAGTACTTGCAAAGTTATATTTGAAGTAGAACATGTGTTTCAATTTATAGAGGAGAAGAGTTCGGATATAAAAGAAGTACTTGCAATTAAAAGTTCTATTAGAAGTAGAATAAACGTTTGTAATACATAACTAAAAGTTTTATTTGAAGTAGAATATGTGAAGTTATATATGTGTTTATTCAACGAAAGAGTGACTTATTAGAAAGGAGTAAAAGAGTATGATAACATAAAAATTAATATATAAGACAAATATATATTCAATATATTAAATTTGAGATTTTGATATTAAAAAGGAAAGCGTGTTTCACGAAAGGACGGCTTATTAGCTAGGATCGAATAATTATCGTAATTTAATTGATATAGTTTTTAAAAAAAATTATTACGCCGCCGCGAAGCGCGGCTTTTTTAACTAGTATATATATATAAAGGAGGATACGCAGGAGGTGAGGTGGCGCCCTTAAGATTGTCTCAATCTATTTTTCTAATTTTTTAAAATTTTTGAATTTTAAATAATAATAAATGAAAAATATCTTTCAAGTAGAATAGGTTCCTTTAAAGTGTAGAATTATAAGTTACATAGAATACTAATGACCCAATATATATAGTCGCCACCTCACCTCCCGCGTATCCTCCTTTATATATTGATACTAATGACCCAATATATATAGTCGGAAAAAGAGTGAATATGAATGTCCATCTCTCTGTAAGTATTCCCTCGGTCTTTCGATTTATTGCAAAATTTTATGTTATATGTTTTTCTCATAGAATTTGTTTATAGTTTACACTTGCAGGTTTTTTTTGCAGGTAGCCAAGTTTCGAGACCTAGAGGGCTGAAAATTGTGTTTTCTTTAAGGAATTTCAGTCTTTAACTTCTTTAGGTACACGGTTTTTTTAATTATAGCAATAACATGAAACTTAACATTAATTATTATTTCATAGTACAGTACAAGTGTTCTCTTTATTAAAAAGTTGGTAAACATAGTTATTAACCTCTTTCTTTTACGCGATGATACTAATTAGATAATCACTTCAAAAGAAGAAGTGAGGACAGGAGTACCTAAACCATGAAGGCTAAGTTGCTTCACTGGAAAAGTGTAGCACAAGACTAGCAAACATTACAACTTATTGCGGAGTTTTTAGATTTTTATATATGGTTTCGACTTCGACGGCAAATTTGGAGAAGTTATATACACTGGCTACTAAGGTGAGGGTATACATCTAATTACAGAGCTGTTCTTAACTTCTTATAATCTCAAGATGGATTAAGTATACGAGATAAAAATCAATTGAAAGATAAAATATGTGTATTGCAGAGTAATTAAAGATTATCCGGTTCTTATTTTCAGATCGTGAGTTCATCATGGAAGCCTAAAGTTCTCAATCTATTATTTAAATATTGATTTTAATAAATTTAAATTTATTTTTTGACAACATACTGTTCAAAATCAATAAAAATTAATATCTAATATAAGGTATTCAAATTTATTGACAAGTTGGATTCGGAGTAACAGAAAATGTATAGAATTATAACATGTTTTTTCAATATATATTTATAATAAAAAATTGAATTTATACAAAAAAGAATTCAAATTTTAGAAGAGATAAAAAATTTCTTTTAACATTTTCGAAGTAAAAAAAGCAAAATTAGATAAACGAATAGGGAAGACAAAAAAATATTTTTTTTTGTCACATATTTGAAGAATAAAAGATATCCAAATTTATTGACTCAAATCATCAATATATATATATAATTCTTTATTTTATAATGAAAATCCTCAATATATATATATATATATAAAGGAGGATACGCGGGAGGTTAGGTGGCGCCCCTAACATCGTCTCAATCTATTTTCTAATTTTCTAGAATTTTAGAATTTTAAATACTGATAAATAAAAAAATATCCTTTAACATATTAGAAGTAGAATAGATGTTCGAATTTATTGAGGAGAAGAGTTCGAATTTATAGCGAAGACATATAATTAAAAGTTCTATTTGAAGTTTTGAAGTAGAATAGGTGTTTGAATTTGTAGAGGGAAGAGTTCAAATATAAATGAAGTACTTGCAAAGTTCTATTTGAAGTAGAATAGATGTTTAGATTTATAGAGGAGAAGAGTTCGGATATAAAAGAAGTACTTGCAATTAAAAATTCTATTAGAAGTAGAATAAGCGTTTATAATACATAACTAAAAGTTCTATTTGAAGTAGAATATGTAAAGTTATATAGGTGTTTTTTCAACGAAAGAGTGTCTCATCTTCTTCTATATATTAAAAGTCAACCAAGGGCAAAATATGTCAATAAAATGGCTGTGAAATTACAGCTTTACCCTTATTTATCATATAATTACAAAAATGCCACCCCTCTATAGTTTATTTAAATGAAATTTTGTTGCTTTCAGGATTCGAACACAAACCTTCCACTTACAAATAAAGTTTCATAACCATTGTGCTACATCAATTTTTGAGTTAACTTTAAAAATCTTATTAGATAAGTTACATGTTCCCTTATAATCCTATTTTCTCTTTTTTACTTTACTTTTTGATTAAATATATTGTTGGTTTATATTTCTTATAAAAAAAATTCTAAATTATTCATAAATGTAACCAAATTCAAATTGGGAAAATATGAATTTGTTAAAATTCGTCTCTATGTATATATTAGATTATTGGATAATAATAGGATAATATTTTAAGAAAGATAAATATTTCATTTACGTGTGGATATAATTGCATCATATAATTTTTAGATATATAAATTTAAAGTTCAGTTAAAAAATAATTCTACATCATAATCTAAAATATGTTTCAATTTACTTAATTTCTAAACTAGGCTATTAGATAATGTGTGTAATGAATAATAGATTTAAAATAGATAATTGAATTTAAAATTATATAAATACGATATATATATACATGGAAGAAAAGAACAAGACAATCTAAATGTATAATTTTACATACATAACCAATTTTTTATAAAATCTACTTTTATATATTAAAAGATCATCATAGGCAAAAAGAACCCAAAAAGTATTCATGAAATTACAACTTTACCTTTGTATTTTTAAAATTACAAACATGTCACCCCTTTAGTACTGAAGATAGAAAATGTCAAATTTGTGTGTAAACATCGAGAATCGAAATGTTGGCCTCCTCGTAACAGTTTCATGTCAAAATCGAGTGTCCTACATTGAGTTTTGAGTTTATTTTAAAATTATTATTAGATAAAGTATATTCGCTCATCATATTATCTTTTATTATTTCAACTTTTGAGTAAATAATATGTTGTTTTATATTATTTATACAACATGCTTAATAAAAAAATGTTAGTTTATATTATTATATAGCTCCATTTTTTTTAAGTTTTCGTAGTTTTAATATATAATTATGTATTTCTTTACAAATTTTATTATTTCACCCTTAATTTATTTGATTAAATGTTAATTGTTATACGATTTATATTTTTATACAATACTATGTCATTTATTAGCTTTATACGAATTATTCAAGTATTGATAAATCTATAATCAAAATTTGATCTAAAATAAGTAACATATTATACGTAACTTTTATATTTTAGAATTATACAAGGGACTGTAAAAAATGGGAATCATAGTTAGGGGTGTTGATGGGTTAGGTTGTCGGGGGTTGGAAGCATTTTTGCAACTCAGTCTAATTAAATAAGTTTGAAATTTTTTAATCCAACTCACAAAAAATTAATTCATGGTCCAACCGTACTTATCATCCTTAAGTTTGCGCCGGGTTGGGTTGATTTGAATGTGTTAAATAATTTTTATAAAAAATAAATATTACACAATGTCCACATTTCAAAAATTCAAGTAAAGCTAAAATATGTATAACTTACGATTTTAGTGCTAATATTTTTTTTTATTAACATAATAATTTTAGTTATGTACACGTCTATAAATAAGATGATATACTGTATTATATAATTTTTATATATATATATATATATATATATATATATATATAAATAAATTACCGAACATTTTTAATTTAAATAGGGTTGGGTTAGGTCGGCTGAAATATATAAAACTGATATGCAATCATTAAAATCGGTTTGAAATTTTTTTAGACCCAATTAAGTATCGGATTTTCTTTGAAAAAAGGGTTGGGTATATTTTGTTCATTTTAATCGGTTCGTAAGCCAATTTTCGACCGATTAAACCAATTTGTGCCCAGTTAATCCAAATTATATGATTTCTAGATCGATTTCTATAAAAATTGATTTTTCGATCGGATTTTAACACATTCAGATTGATTAGTCACCGTCTATATGATTACATGAATGACCAATTTTATATTTTATAAATATACTTTTATTTCATTAAAATTATATTACTTTACATACGTCTTATACACGAAATTAAAAGAAGAAATTTTATGATGTATTTAGAGTATATTCGTACATTTGTGACTAATATTATATTACGAATATATTGTTATTTTATTAACAATACATGAGTTTACATACATTCATTTCATATGCGGAGAACTCTGATAAAATAACCATTTAAATTATCTTGAATTTTTAAATTTGATAAAATTCACTTCACGGCATTCAAAACTAAACTAATATTTTGAAGATTAAAAAAAATCATTTGATCTTTATCTTATAGAAATTTATCCAAATTTTATGAAATCTTATTCAATTAAAATATATATATATATATATAAATACTATGCATATATAATATAAATTCAAAATACTATCATTTACCATATTTACAAAATTATTTTGATATGTATATATATTGGTATGAATTTATTTTTTCAGTATATAAACAGGCCCGTGCCTCGCACGGGCTTTTACGTTAGTTTTAATATATATATATATTGACAATAGATTGAAATATTATTAAATTAAAACATATTGTAACACCTGAGTCTCACATCGAGAAATGTGGGGGCTTTAGTCCAGTTTATAAGACAAAATACAACTACTAAGTGCACCAACAATCATGATCTTTTAGAGACCTGTGGTAGATTTGTGGATTACCCGCGTTATTGCATTTGGGCCAATTGGCCGGCGGTTGATTCGTGAAGTTGCTGGAGGTGGGGACACAAAGACTGGTGGTATTATTCCACAATGGACCGAGGTCCAGAAGTGAGGACATATACTAGCCACTATTATCTCACAATCGCTAGAGATGTACGATCTTGGACCTATGAGCTATCCGTTCAGATATAACGATGACGTCAAGAGTTTAAGTGAGGGATTTTGTACCACTCGAGTCTCAAAATCGAGAAGAGTTGGGATTTTAGTTCAGTTTATAACACAAAGTATTATTACAAATTCCACCAACAAATCATGATCTTTTGGGAACCTGGGGTGGGTTTGTGGATTACCCAAGTTGTTGCGTTTGGGCTAATTACTTGGCACTGAATTATTCGATGTTTTGAAAGTCTGAAAGATAGAAGAAGCGAAACAAAGGAAAAGAATGCTTAAAATCAACAAATTGCAAGAAAAGATATGAACGAGTTAGAAAGAAAGTTTTAAGAACTGAAAGCGCAAGACCTAAGTATAGTATTAGAAGATTTACGAAGGCTTTTGATCAAAATCAGTAATAAAACATACTCTCCAGAATGTAACATCTTGAAGAATTGGAAGAAAATTTAGGATTGCAATGTTCTAAAACTCATATAGAACACCCAGTATCAATTCTATCCCGCAAAAAAAATTGTAAACTACATGACATCTATTAGTAATACTCGTATTAATTTCTAAATTAAAAACTTGAACATACTTAAGTAAGCACCCAATAGCTACATATACCAATAATAAGAAAAACTCTATATATATCAATCATATACTTGAAACGATAATGATCATGCATAAAATAATTTATAAACACAATTTAAGCTACCGGCCCGTGCCTCGCACGGGTTTTTATGCTAGTTAGAAAGGAGTATGCTAACATAAAAATTAATATATAAGACAAGTATATATTCAATATATTAAATTTGAGATTTTGATATTAAAAAGGAAAGCGTGTTTCACGGGAAGACGGCTTAATAGCGAGGACCGAGTAATTTTCGTAATTTATTTGATAGAGTTTTTTAAATAAATTATTACGCCGCCGCGAAGCGCGGCCTTTTCAACTAGTATATATATATAAAGGAGGATACACGGGAGGTGATGTGGCGCATCTTAGATCGTCTCCATCAATTTTTTTAATTTTATAGATTTTTAGAATTATAAATATTAAAATCTAAAATATATGTTTAACATACTAGAAGTAGAATAAATATTCGAATTTATAGGTGTTTGAGTTTACAGAGAATAAGAATTCAGAATTTATATGAAATAAGTTTTTAAAAAAGAAGTTTTTGATTTTTCAAAATAACAGGTTATATAAGCAAGGTCATAGTTTTTGGTTTCTCACAACTCTCCCGAATCTCCCACGATGGGCAGCATATTTTTTTATCTTTGTTTTTTGTGTCTATGCATGAAAATAAGTTTGCTGAGCCTGAGGCTCTCTTGGCAGGAAGTATGTCAAACATTCCTTTTTTTACATTTCTGCACTATTATTTTCATTTTCCACATACGTTATGCATGCTCAAACGGCGTCAAGTTCTATAGATTGTATTTGCGAATTGCGACCTGTAAATTTAGTAGTTGCATAAATTATATATGTTCTTACTTTATGTTTTTTTAATCAGATGTTAATATAATGAGATTTTTTGTAAATATATTTTTTTAATTTATTCTTACATCTTACATTTTAAACGTACCTATAGTTCTGATTAAATGTCTATTTATTTATTATCTATAACTATCCTTTAATTTTGTTCAATTTATGTGCGAACTTTTTAACAATTAATGAGAAATCCCATGTATAGCATATATGCAATTCTTTCTGAGCGTATATTGAGTATTAAATAAACGGTATTTTTTTCGTTGAATTGGTAAAACTTCATGAATGAAGCCTTTTAATTGCATAAACCAATCTCCTAACATCTATAGTGAGGCTACAACTGCAAGTATCCAAGTATCCAATTTCCTGCAGTACGACACTAGTATGAATTTTCAAATAGTCTTTTGTTTGAGTTATTAACATAAATTATATTGAAATTTTTTGATATATTAGAAATAGAATGATTGATCTAATTTATATAGGAAAATAGTTCGAATTATAAAAAAAAACATATAAGTAAGTTTTATTTGAAGTATCGAATTTATAAAGAAGATTAGTTCAAATTTATAAAGAAGGATACATGTCAGGTTAGATTACACCTTTAGTATTGTCTCAATCTATTTTTATAATTATTTAAAATTAAAATTTTAAAATATTAAATATAATAAATTTTTTTAATTAAAATTAATATAATATTAAATTTTAAAACATATAATTAATGTTTACTTAAATTTTTTGGTGTTATTTTATTTTTCACGTGTTTGTCTTTGCATCTCCGTTTATATTTTCCTGCTCTGTTTTATGATTTGATTTTCAGTACGTCCTTGATTATTGGTTTTTTATTTGTGTTGTGTTGATGGTTCTATTTTTGCTTATCTTTGCTTTCACTTTTACCAACTTAGAACGGTGACAATCTGTTTGATGCACTGATGCAAGTGGATTAGAATTTGCAAAGACGAGCCGAAGGTCTGAATACAACTATGCATCTTACTAATTTTATTTGTTAATGCTTTTGTTTTTAAGGTTAAAAATTTTGCAATCGAAAATCAATACAATTATATTTGTCAACTTTCATATGGCTGACACGTGTTATAACATTTGTAAAAGTTAAATATTTAAATTCAAATCATCAATATATATTATATATA
This sequence comes from Heracleum sosnowskyi, assembly GCA_030848705.1. Taxonomy (NCBI): domain Eukaryota; kingdom Viridiplantae; phylum Streptophyta; class Magnoliopsida; order Apiales; family Apiaceae; genus Heracleum; species Heracleum sosnowskyi. The sequence goes on from CM061241.1 coordinate 120,530,721, forward strand.
TAAAGGAGGATACAGGAAGGTGAGGTGGTGCTTCTAAGATCGTCTCAATCTATTTTTCTAATTTTATAGAATTTTAGAATTTCAAATACTGATAAATTAAAAAAATATCCCATATTAGAAGTATAATAGATGTTCGAATTTATTGAGAAGAAGAGTTCGAATTTATAGCGAAGATATATAATTAAAAGTTTTATTTGAAGTAGAATAGGTGTTTGAATTTGTAGTGGGGAATAGTTCAAATATAAAAGAAGTACTTGCAAAGTTCTATTTGAAGTAGAATAGGTGTTTCGATTTATAGAGGAGAAGAGTTCGGATATAAAAAAAGTGCTTGCAATTAAAAGTTCTATTGGAAGTAGAATAAGCGTTTGTAATACACAACTAAAAGTTATATTTGAAGTAGAATATGTAAAGTTATATAGGTGTTTTTTCAATAAAAGAGTGTCTCATTAGAAAGGAAGGAGTATGGTAACATAAAAATTAATATATAAGACAAGTATATATTTAATATATTAAATTTGAGATTTTGATATTAAAAAGGAAAGCGTGTTTCACGGGAGGACGGCTTATTAGCGAGGACCGAGTAATTTTCGTAATTTATTTGATAAAAAAATTTTAAAAAATTATTACGCCGCCGCGAAGCGCGGCTTTTTCAACTAGTTTGTATATAAGTGTGTATACAAGTGTACACGCTCAGTATATACTTAGGTTAGGTTTAGAATGATATGTTATAAACATGTTTAATATTATTTTTTAAAAACATTTCTATAAAACTAAATTATAAATTATATTGTAACTATTTTCATTTAATATCATTTATATGTACATATAGATAATACATTTTATTTGTAATAAAATCATATGTCATTGTTAAATAAATTATAGTGACACTAAAATAATATTATATAGTAACTTGAATCAAGGTTATAGGAGGGAGATAAAGAAAATAAAATATAACAAAAATTAAGGAAAAATAAATAAATTACTTGTAACCTAATCAAAATAAAATCAAACTATTTTGTTCCTAATTTAAGCAATATTTCAAATTTATAAATATTGTAAGGTTAGAAAAACAAAGTTTACATTATATATATATTCATTAATATTTACTTAAAACTTTGATTATTAGATATTTTTATAATAATTGTTTCATATTTAATGAGTGGTGCTGAATTATTTTGTGATGAAATTTTTTAAATGTTTAAAAAAGAATCATTAATTTCAAAGATGGGATGTATATATCTTTATGTATTTTCATATTTTAATCAAATTTCAAATAATCATACTTGCGGCCCATATTAATAGATAATTTTATTTTAGTTTTGTGACACATAATTTATATATGACTTATAATGCTATTTTAAATATAATGTTAACTATATTTAAAAATGATATGAAATGATAAAAGTTATAATACAATTTATAAATAATTTTTATAAAAATTATTTTAAAAGATAATATTAAATATATTTGTAAATCTAAGTATACACTGGTTTGGTTTGAGCCTATACACCTGTATACATACACTCGTACTGATGAAACTTTCTACGGTACCTAATGAAGGTTTAGACGGCAGAAAGTTTTTGCAATACCTACTAAAGTTTTGTTTTAATCTTGTACGTTGAATAATTGATCAAACGGTTGTAAAATGATTTGTTGTGTAAGTTGTTTCGTGTTTTCCAGGGACCTGGCTCCATAAAATAAATAGGTACGTACTTACCTAAGTAGGTGAATACAAAGAAGTTTTTTTTTTTTTTTTTTGACAAATTTAAAGCAAATTTCATTAACATGAAAAGAACTTGGTCGGGACAAATCTCAAACTGGCTATGCAATTAGGTTGAAAAACAAATAAACGATCTAAACAATTAGCCGTTTTGTTTCTACATCGCTTAACATACATAATATAAATATTCTTCGAACAAAAAAAGATTGTAATGACTTCCCGAAAAATCCAACATACACCATCACTAAAGCCAGTAGTGTCATGTTAGATATGAGTGTGAACGAAAGATAATACAAAGGGAGTGAATGTATTATCACCGATTTCTTGAACCAACAACAACAAGTAACTCTGTGTGTGATAGTGTTTGCGGAAGTTTAAAGAACAACATAGATTACTTTTCAATCTATTGGTGTTTTATTAGATTGTGTGTTGCTACAACATGTGAATACAAAAGTATTCTCAGCTTCGTTTTTCTCTGAAAGATAGTTTTTGATTTACACTTGAAAAACGTTAACAGCTAAATTATGTGACATGTGCACTTATAGAGACATGCACAGTTCACTTTTACAGATTAGGAATGAGACAAACTGTCCTAACCATCTATATCTAACCAAAATTTGCATAAGAGATTCTTCGCTGACATAGATCCACTTCTTTAGCTGGACCACCTTTGACCTTTCTCTCTGAGCTGCTCTGTTGACTTCCCATGCGCTTCTGCAAAGTTTTGGACCACTTACAGAAGTACACGGCTTACTAGCTCTTTGTCCTGATGTTCAAAATTTGTCTTATTTGGTTAGCTTAAATTCCGCATTCGATAACTCTGGTTATGGCTGACTCGACAACTGGACTTCTCGAATCAGTCATTTTCCTTACTTCTCGAATCACGTCAAGTTGGACTTCTCTAGTGCAGACTTCTCGAATCAGCATTCAGACTTAACTAATAATCCTGAACAACTCGAATTAGTTTTCTTGACTTCTTGAAGTTGCTTGTATGGACTTCTCTAATCTTCCTTCTTGACTTCTCGAATTTGGACTTCTCTAATCTAACAATTTTGAACTTCTCTTACCCTTGCCTTAGAACATTTTCACTTCAACTCTTGTAACTTCTTTATTGAAGGTCTTCATTCTGAACATAAGGAGCATGATCAATGATGATCTTCTTCCTAGATATTCTTATTACTTTTGGCCTATGTACAACCAGCTACAGGAGTTGCAGCTACATAGTCTAGGCATTCAATTAAACATAATGCTCAGGACAAAAGAGGTTCCCAGCTAGGAGCGTCATAATCCAGTATTATAGGCTTTTTATGTAAACTGTGTTCATACATGCCTCTGTAACTAACACGTCACAATTGACCTTCACACAATTAATTCCAGTTGTAGTCTAATGTTCAGAACTTTCAGTTTCAATAACTGAAATTAGAGGGACAGATGCCCTCATAATATGAACAATCTTTCTTTGTGAAAGGTGAGCTTTTGCGATTTCTACCACCGACCCAACCTTGATGCAGACTTTCCATATTCCCAAAACACCAATTGAATCATTCTCAAAGAGACAAAACAACAAACCAAAAATACCAAAACCATAACAACCACTCCAAAAGGAGGACAAACAAAACACCCAAAATATTGGGTACATCGACAATCCTTACAAAAGAAGGATGATTATTGAAGGAAAAATAAGAACTATGGTGATTAGATGAGAGAAATGGAGACGAAAGTGAATTTACGAGAAGTAAAAATGCTTAATTGGTAAAGAAAAAAGATAGATCTAAGTATTATTGAGGCGACTAGTTAGGGTTGGGGTCGACTCTCATTGAGAGAGAAGAGAATATGGCTTTATTTCGATACAAGTTTTAATTTAAATGTAAATTAAGCATTTTTGTAATTACATAAATTTGATTTCATATTTATAAATATGCCACTAAAATTTAATATGTACTTAGGTAAGTTCCCCTAACTACGTAATTAGGAGCATTTTTTATGAATAAATATTGTTAGGTCACCATCTTTTGACAATTTTTATTTTAACTTTTTCATTAGTGTAAAGTGAAGTATAAAGCGACGATCATATTTTATATCAAATTTAAAAGAACTGTTAGGAACTATGTTGTTTCTTGATGATAACCAAATTAACTTAGTAAAAATTGTACAAGTAAACGTAGCCATCAACAGATAGTCTGCCATTGCAGTACCCGTAGATAGGTAGCTTATCTACGGATAAAACTAAATGTAACATGCTTATGTATTTCTGATGCTGAAGTTGAAGTAGTCTTGATAGGTTAAATAAGTCATGTTGACTATCAATAGATATGTAGAATAGGGATGCGAATTGTATGTAGTCGATGCCTTGTAATTCTGCATACATGAAATTGACTATCTGTGGATAGCTTGATTAGCCTTCTACGGATATGGACACTGTACTGATTACGGATAGCAGTACTGGTTGATCAAGAAACTGTCAATGGATACAACTCAGGTAGCCTCTACGGATACTCTCTGTACTTGTGAAAAGGACAGCGATGTCAGAGCACATGGGTTGACTGACTACACAGAGCATGGAAGCCAGCATTTCTGGAAAGGTGACAAGAAGAAAGCATCATTCTGTTTGCATGGTCAAAGGTAGCATTTCCTTAAAAGACAATCAGCCAAGAAGGGCAAGCTACAAACACGGACCACTACTCGGGATGGAGAAACAAGGATTCTGAACACATGTACTTTTTGTATTATTAGCTGTTCAAATATCTTTGTAAACTTGGGGATATATAACCAAGTTGTAGCATAACTCTAGATTCAAGAAATCAGGTTTTAGAAATTTAGAGAGCAAGCTTGTATTCAGTGTCTGGGAATAACAATTGGTATCAGAGCAAGCTTCTAACATACAAGAAGTTTAAAGATCAAAGATAACTGAATCATGAGTCAGAAGGATCATGGAGTTAAGATACCAGTTCTTGATAGAGGAAATTACTTTCATTGGAAAGTAAAAATGCGCCTACATCTTATGTCAATGGATGAAGCTTATGTAGAGTGCATAGAACATGGCCCTCATGTTCCAATGAAGCCAAACTCCTCAATAGCTCAGGAACCAGTATGAGCTCCAAGCACAATCCCAAAACTGCGTTCAGAATGGACTCCTGAGGACATCGTCGCCGTTCATAAAGAAAAGAAGGCCATGAATATTTTGTTCAATGTTCGTGATTCTGATATGTTTGACAATGTCATCAACTGCTCTACAGCCAAAGAGATTTGGGACACTGTCCAAACCATATGTGAAGGGACTGAGCAGGTGAGAGAAAACAAGATGCAACTCCTCATACAACAGTATGGACACTTTCACTTTAAGAGTGGAGAATCTTTGAATGATACCTTCACTAGATTTCAAAAATTGCTAAATGGATTGAAGTTGTATGGAAGAGTGTATCAAGTCAAGGACTCTAATCTCAAATTTCTCAGAGCCTTGCCAAAAGAGTGGAAGCCCATGACTGTCTCCTTGAGAAACACTCAAGAGTATAAGGACTACACTCTTGAGAGGCTGTACGGAACCCTAAAAACATATGAGCTTTAAATAGAGCAGGATGAAGAAATTGAGAAGGTTCAGAAGAAAACTAGATCTGTTGCTCTAGTAGCAAGTGTTGATAAGGCTGAGGACATGAAATAAGAAGCTGCTGAAGCCACACCAAGCCAAAGTGCTTGTGAAGGCAGAGCTGAATCAAGAAAGTGCAAAGGAATGGTGATTGAAGAAAGTGAGCCCTCCAATCAAGAGGAGATGGATGAGCTAGATGAACACTTAGCTTTTCTGTAAATAAAGTTCTCAAAGCTCAAGTTCAAGAGAAACCCTGATGTGTCCAGACCATTCAAGAAGGACTTTGTTGAGAGGTCCAAATTCAAATGCTTCAACTGTGGAATGGGAGGTCACTTTGCAAATGAGTGCAGAAAACCAAAGTCTGGGAAGAGTGACAGGAAGCTTGAACCTGTTGACTACAAGAAGAAATACTTTGATCTTCTCAAGCAAAAGGGTAGAACATTCATTACACAGGATTATGACTGGGCTGAAGACGGGAATGATCTTGAGGAGGACACTGAGTTTGTGAACCTTGCACTAATGGTTGATTCAAGCGAGCAGGAGGCTAGTTCATCATCCAATCAGGTAATTACCACCAATCTCTCTGATCTTTCTACTGAGGAATGCAATAATGCTATAAATGATATGTCTACTGAGTTGTATCATATGCGTATTTCTCTTAAATCACTTACTAATGAGAACACAAGGATTAAAACATCTAATCAGTTGTTAAGTGATAGGAATGCTCTTCTAGAAACTCAATTTGCCGAGTTTGAGAAAATGAGAGTAGAGTGTCAAGTTTCCAAGGATGACCTGCTGATTGTGCTTAAAAGAGAAGAATCTATCAAAGCACAATTAGCCAAAGAACAGGAAACGATAGCCAGATGGACTGATTCCAAGAATGTTGCCACAAACATTATCAAGGCTCAAGGTGTGGATACATTCTACAAGGAATCAACAAGAAAAGATAAAAAGAAGCTAGATATTGAGAGTCTAGGGGATGACACTTCTACAGATAGTGAGCATCCGTTGGAAGGCAATGCCTCTACGGATAGCAAGCATCCGTTGATGGACAACACCTCTACGGAAGTGACTTATCCAAAGAAGTGTACATCTAGTGTTAGTCAAGAAAGACTAGAGAAGCTGAACAAAAAGTATGGCCCAACCAGCAAAAATTTTGTTCAGGGATCAAGTAGCAAAACCAAAACTGAGAATGTCAACATAGGTCACTTGTCCAACAAGCAATTGAAGGACAGGGTTGAGGATATAGAGGTTAAGGCTGGAGTTAAAAAGAAAAAGAACAGAAATGGTAAGGTAGGGATTAACAAACACAACAACTATACTCCTGACAAGTATGCACCTAGGAAGACTTGTGCAAAGTGTGGTAGTGTTAATCATGTATCTACAAATTGCAAATCTGTTAAAACACCATATGTTCAAATGCCAATGCATGTACTCAATTTGCCTATGCCTGCTATGTATAACATGTTTGCACATACTGATCAAGCATCCAACTTGTATGCCAACATGCCATTTGTTTCAAATCCGCACATGAATCCATTCACAATGCCACAAATGACATGAAGCATGCCACATTTGAATGCTATATATGCACAAAACTCTCAAATGCCTGCATCAAACATGTTTGCATATAATCATCCTCAACATTTTGTCTCCCACAGGTCAACACCCAGGGTCAAGGTTGATTTAACTCAATCTGAGATTAAGGTGCAAAATGACAAGAGAGGCAAATCTAACAGGAAAGGACCCAAGGAAACTTGGGTACCAAAATCAACTTGATTTGGTTTTGATTGTGTGCAGGGACACAGAAAGAATCTATGGTACTTAGACAGTGGATGTTCTAGGCACATGACTGGAGATTCTACCCTGCTCACAGAGTTTGTGGAGAAAGCTGGCCCTAACATTACCTTTGGAGATGACAACAAAGGTTTTACTAAGGGATATGGCTTGATTTCAAAGGATAATGTCATCATTGATCAAGTAGCACTGGTTGAAGGACTTAAGCACAACTTGCTGAGTATCAGTCAACTGTGTGACCAAGGTTTCTCAGTCTCATTCAACCAAGGAGCCTGTGTTGTATCGAGCAAGGAGAACAACAATGTGGTGTTGACAGGATACCAAAAAGGTAATGTATACATAGCTGACTTCAACTCTACAAGTTCTGATTCCATCACTTGTCTTTTGAGTAAAGCAAGCAAGGATGAAAGTTGGCTATGGCACAAAAGACTGTCACATTTGAATTTCAAATCTATGAATGAGTTGGTAAGAAGAGACCTAGTAAGAGGACTTCCTCAACTGGAATTCTCCAAGGATGGACTTTGTGATGCTTGCCAGAAAGGGAAGCAGAAAAAGATTTCTTTCAGAAGCAAGCTGGATTCATCAATTGATGCTCTACAGTTGTTGCATATGGACTTGTTTGGACCATTAAATGTCATGTCAATCTCAAAAAAAAGATACTACCTTGTGATTGTGGATGATTTCTCTAAATTCACATGGACTTACTTTCTGCACTCCAAAGATGGGGCAAGTGAAATCATAATCAATCACATCAAGGCTGCCAACAATCATCCTGATCTCAAAGTAAGAAGAATCAGGAGTGACAATGTCACTGAGTTCAAGAATTCCACAATGAGGCTGTTTTGTGAGGAAAATGGAATCATTCATGAGTTCTCTGGAGCAAGGACACCGCAACAAAATAGAGTGGTAGAAAGGAAAAACAGAACTCTTATTGAAGCTGCAAGAACAATGCTAGGAGAATCAAAGTTACCTACTTATTTCTGGGCTGAAGCAGTTAACACTGCATGTTTCACTCAAAATATTTCTTTGATCAACCAAGCAAAAGGAATGACTCCATATCATCTGCTCAAAGGAAGGAAACCATCCTTGAATTTTCTACATGTCTTTGGATGCAAATGCTTTGCACTGAGAAATCAGGGTGAAAATCTTGGAAAGTTTGAATCCAAGGTAGATGAAACCACTTTTGTGGGATATGCAGCTGGAAAAGCCTACAGGGTTTTTAATCATAGAATCAACATTGTTATGGAATCTGTACATGTTGTTTTTGATGATGCCAGAATACATGGTCTTACTGACGAGGGTTTTCATGAAACTCTCAGGTTTGACAATGAGGTGGAAGGTCTCGACTTTGGTGATGAAGATGATGATCATGAGGATGAGTCAGTTCCTCCAAGAACGACTGTCTCTAATATGGATAACTCAAGTTCTAATGAGCCATCCATAGAAGGGACAAAGGGAGCATCCGTAGGAAGCCAAGTGGAAGCATCCGTAGAAAGCCAAATGGAAGCATCCATAGGAAGGCAAATGGAAGCATCTGTAGGAAGCCAAATTGGAGCATCCGGAGGTGGATCGCAACACAGAGTTACCACCCCATTAAACTCAGGGGGAGTTTCTCTAAGTCAAGGATCAACTTCACATGATCATGCTAATGAGAATGATGCTGCATCTTCAAGACCTACACTTGCTATGAGAAGAAAATGGACAATGGATCACCCATTTGAACTGATCATTGGTGATGCTTCTGCAAATGTCCAAACTAGAAGAGCTACTCGGGATGAGTGCCTATACAGCAGCTTTCTTTCCCAAGAAGAACCAAAGAAAGTTGAGGATGCTCTTCTAGATCCAGATTGGGTTTTAGCCATGCAAGAAGAGCTAAACCAATTTGAAAGAAACAAAGTGTGGAAGCTGGTACCCAAACCTAAAGACAGAAGTGTTATAGGTACAAAGTGGGTATTCAGAAACAAGATGGATGAAAATGGCATAGTCACAAGGAACAAAGCTAGATTGGTTGCTAAGGGCTATTCTCAAGAAGAAGGAATAGATTATGATGAAACATTTGCCCTTGTTGCTAGATTGGAAGCAATAAGGATATTCCTAGCCTATGCAGCCCATGCCAATTTCAAAGTCTATCAAATGGACGTCAAGAGTGCCTTCTTGAATGGGGAACTAGAGGAGGAGGTGTATGTTAGTCAACCTCCTGGTTTTGAAGATCCAGACTATCCAGAATTTGTCTACTTCCTACTCAAGGCACTCTATGGACTGAAGCAAACACCTAGAGCCTGGTATGACACTCTGTCACAGTTTCTTTTAGAGAACCATTTCACTAGAGGTACTGTTGACAAAACTCTTTTCTTTAGAAATGTTAATGGCTCTAGCATACTTGTTCAAATTTATGTAGATGACATAATTTTTGGGTCTACAGATGAGAAGCTTTGCAAAAGTTTTGCCAAACTTATGCAAAGTAAATATGAAATGAGCATGATGGGTGAACTTACCTACTTCCTTGGCTTACAAGTTAAGCAAGTGAAAGAAGAAATCTTTATTAGTCAAACTAAATATATCTTTGATTTATTGAAAAATTTTGACCTAATGGATTGCTCTCCTGCTAAAACACCCATGCCAACTGCTACTAAACTTGAATTGAATACTAAGGAAAAATCTGTGGACATTTCAAGTTATGTTTGCTACATGTCTTTGTGCTAGATTTCAGGCTGATCCTAGAGAGTCTCACTTAATTGCTATCAAGAGGATTTTCAGATATCTCAAGGGAACACCAAACCTTGGCATTTGGTACCTTAGAGAATCTGGTTTTGATCTAATTGGTTATTCAGATGCAGACTATACAGATTGCAAGATTGACAGAAAAAGTACTACAGGCACATGTCAATTTCTAGGAAACAAGCTTGTCTCATGGTTTAGTAAGAAGCAAAATTATGTTTCTACCTCCACAGCTGAGGCAGAATACATTGCTGCTGGAAGTTGTTGTGCACAGATATTGTGGATGAAAAATCAACTAATAGACTATGGTCTAATGGTTAATAAGATTCCAATATTATGTGACAACACTAGTGCAATTTCCATAACTGAAAATCTAGTGCAACACTCAAGAACCAAGCACATTGACATAAAGTATCATTTCATCAGGGAACATGTGATGAATGGTACTGTGGAACTTCATTTTGTTCCAAGTGAGCAGCAGATTGCAGACATTTTTACCAAACCACTTGATGAATCAACATTCTCTAGGTTGGTAAGTGAGCTAGGTATGATTAACTACTCTTAATCTATTTAAGTGTCTGATGATTTGATAAGCGGCCAGTGTCAAAATGATTTTCATGAGAATTAAAACTCTCTGAAAAAGAAGAATTTTGCCTAAGTCAAAATTTCTCCCTCTACGGATACCTTCATCCGTTGATGGTCATTTCTGACACTGGATTTTTTTCGGATATAGTTTTACACCTCTACGGATATCAAATCCCAAGGTAGAACTCTATCCGTAGATATTTTAGTTTAATCGTAACCGTTAAAGTCACAATCTTATCCGTAGTTACCTGCGTACAGTACGTGCGTGTAATTACAATAAATTCGTGACTTTACTTTTCACTCCATTATCTTTAAACAGTTACTTTCTTGCCAAATCAGATAATTTCTTCCAATTATTCTGATTTAATTAGTGAATTACTTCGGGGGAGTATAAATTCAATTTTACTCTCAGTTCATCTTCTTCTACCTTTCTCCAAAAATTCACTAAGGCAAGAAACCCTCTTTTCTCTCAACACTAATTTCTTTCTGCAAGCTCAAAGCTATTACCAATGGCACCTGTAAGCAAAATAATGTCACTCACTGGGTTCACCTATGAGAAGAACAACTTCAAGGCTCTGGTGGACTTTGAGGAGAAGAGCGCATCATATCACATTATGATGAGGTTCATTCAGAACTGCAGGCTCTCCAAAGCTATATTCGAAGCCCCCACTCTTTATTTTGAGGTAATTGAAGCTATCTGGGAATCGACAGTTTTTGATTCTATGAATGCTACAATTACTTTTGTTCTTCAAGGTAAGGAACATGTGATTAATGGTGACGTCATTTCTGCTTGCTTGAATTTACCTGATAACAATAGGTTGGAAAAGCATAGTGATACTGATATAGTTAACATGCTGAATATGATTAACTATGCTTTACCTACTGATAATCTGAGTAAAATTCAAAGAAAAGGAATGGTAAAAGAATGGAGATTTTTCTTTGATGCCATTCTAAAGGTGTTTTCTGGTAAGATTAGCAATTATGATGTTGTTATTTCTTCCATGCTAGATATTGCTTTCATGCTTCTTAATAATAGCTTTTTCAACCTAGGATCTCTGATTCTTTATGAATTAGGTGTTAAGTTAGGAAATAAAGTATCTAGAAGTAAGAAAATCTATTATGTTAGATTCTTTATGATGCTAGCTAACCATGTAGACAGCAACCTGATGATCCAATTCCTTGCAAACTCCAAGGAGTGTTGGGTTCAGAATAAGAGAGTCCTTGAGGACTTGAATAGGCTGAGCCACAATAGGGAAGTTCCATTGGTGTATCCACCAATTGTCAATGCAGCTCAAGAGGCACAGGTGAGTCAGGTAATCTCCTCAACTGTTCCTACCTCTGTTGTTGTTTCTTTGATTCCTAGTACCACAATGGAGACTGGAACTATCCAACAGTCTCCTACCCAAGTGGTCACCACCATTATTCCCAAATCAAAATCTAGAAAACAAACCTCAGGTGCTTCTCAAAAGGCATCTGTTGCAAAAACTACCAAAACCCCTGAGGGGAGTGTGAAGGAGGTAGTGAGAGGTGAGGGAAGGGGTGAATATCAAAGAAACCCCAAGAACAAGGAGGGTGAGATAAGTGTGTCACATCACTTCCTGATTCTCCATCTTTAACCTTCTTGGAGAAGCCCCACTCTGAAATTGGTGATCATCATCTTATTGATGATTTGTTGGATCACCAATCCATCATTTCTCAGACTCTGGCTAAATCTGTGGCTTCAAATCTCAAGTCAATCTCCACAGATTCAGCCTTAGTCTCCATTTCAAGAGCTACTTCCTTTCCTTCATCTACGGATATCGCTCATCCGTTGACAAGTGTTTGTCTGTCTATGGATATGCCCCAAATCAGCTATCTGTTGACATTCATTTCTACTGCCTCTATGGAAATTCCTTCCACACTTGCACTTCAAACTCAAAGCATTTCTACTTCAAGTGTGGATGAGTTAGTAGTAGTTCAAACACTTCTAGGCTTGAGGGAATGGAGTGAAGTCACTGAGAGTGAGAGGTTGGTTTGCAACCAGGCAAAAGGAGAGGAAGAGCAAGAGAGATAGACTATTTCTTCTATTCTGGTAAAAGTGAGCACTGAGAGTTCCACCTTAGTAGGTGACGGTGAGGGTGTGAGAGGTGTGAGCCAGGGGAGCCCCTGATGCAAGAAAAGAGAGAAAACGAGAGAAAAGCAGGTACAAGAGAGATAAAGATGGAAGACTCAGCCATTGCAAGTGAGTCAATGAATGTTAGTGATGCAGACATGGAAAGACTGTTCCAACTTGAATACCAAAATGCGTTGGCTCAAGTCAACCTGAATGTTGAGACATTTACTCATCCTGATCCAGCCTATCAAGTCTTGGCTGGACAAGGAAATGTGGAGGCAGAAAGGATGTTGCATTTAGTACACACAACTGAATCAATGTCTAGGGAAAAGGAAACTATTCAGAATCTGCCTCCAGGAACTGGTGAAGATTTTAGTTATGATGAAGACAGTGATGATTCTGAGAGTGGTGAAGGAGGAGATGAAGACCCTTCCACTCTCCAAGAGATGCCTACTTGGTTGTTCTCCAACTCCTATGTTCACAATGACACCAAGTCAGTCATTCTCAAGAATTATCAAAGGGCACATGATGAAGCTCAAACATCAACTCCATAGAATGCCACCACAGTTCATAACTTTGTGGCATCACTTCAGCTTCATCATGCCCACATCCTACAACAAAGAGCCAACACTGATGATATCAAGAACCATCTGGATGGGGTGAAGGATGATTTGGAAAGAAGAATTGATGTTGTTGCTCCTTCCACATCTCAAAGGTGCAAGCAAGACAAGTTGGTAAATGATGTGGATGCTCGTACTGGGAGGATGGATAAGATGGAGAAGAAAATGGACACCTTCTTGGCTAACCAGAATTTACAAACTCAGCTCTTGCAACAGTTGCTGCAGTCAACTGGTGTCACTCAAACTCTTGCTGATAACAAAAAGGGGGAGAATAGTAAGGGGAGAGTGCACAAGTGGTCTTTACAACTCAAGGTGTGCCATCAAGTCAGGGGGAGTCACCTCAAATCATAGCAAATCCAAGTGAGTTTCAACTTACAAATGTGGTATCTCCTCAAGCTAAGGATGTCCAAGTTTTTCTCAACTCTGAAAAGTTGATCAAGGAATCCATCTTCCAGGCTGTGACTTCATCCACAAGCAGCCATCCTGTCCACACAATAATTCTGAAAGTCCTCACTCCTGACACCATTGTTCTGCAAAGTAATTATGATGCTGAACATTCTAATATCAAGGAGTTTGAACCTATCTTCAGTGGCAGGACTGGATCACCACCTAAACATCATGGCAAGAACAAGCTAGAGGTGGACTTCCCACTTCCTAAGCCTGATGAGAATAAGGTGCTAGCAACTCTTATCACGGATCTCAAAAATACCAAGGATGTAGAGCTGAGACAAGGGCTGGCTGTTATCTACAGAAATGGCAAAGAACTTCACATCACAAGCAGCCACCCCAAGTTCAATGAAGCAAAGGCAGAAGAGATTTCCAGGATAAGGAGAGAAGCCAATCCCCAGGGTTATGAATCTACACCTGAGAGACAGGCTAGATTAGCCCAAGATCTAGAAAGGGAATTGGAGGAAGAGAGTAGTGAGGCTATGGAGGAAGAGGCCCCTACTAAGAAGAAAATGAAGAAAAGGAAGACAGTGCCTTATACCAAGCCCCCTAGATGGAAGAAGAGATCAAATAGGCTTGTCTCTCCTGAGAAGGGAGAAGAGAAAAGAGATATACAGAGGAGGATTGTCTTTGAAGATCCTGTCCCAGCTTCAACCCAATCTCAAGTCACCTTACATGGGACTCCTGTAGAGTTTAAAGAAGAACCTATTGAGTTTGAAGACCTAGTATTTCCTAAGTTCTTAATTGAGAAAAAAAGATATCAAAGATAAGGATACTAGTCAAGAAAGCTCAACAGGGACCAATCAAGCTTAATGTTGCACCAAAAGTTGCCAAACCAGTTGAGAACAAGGCAGACTTTTTGTACATTGCAGAGATATATGAGTACTCAACCATGGATCTATTCCTTGAGGAAGTTAGTGAAATCAGAGGAACATACAAACTCATAGATTTGCCTGAAAGACTAACTTTTGTCTACAAAGGAGGAAATGTGAGAGCATGGCCCCTGCAACAAGTGCTGAATGAAGGATACTCTACCTTGGTGAAAGTCTTCTCAGGCTTCAAAAACATAAGGGGATTTTCTGAGGTTGTAAGGAGTGCTGTGTTAAAGAAGATTGAGGAAATCAAGAGTAGCTGGAGTTCTCCTGATTGTTTGCCGAGGAAGCTGAAGATCCCTTTTAATGGACAAATAATCCATCTTCAACCTTACTGGATGATGGAATTCAAGGATGAAAAAGGCTGTAGAAGATTCTTTAGGATTGAAGATCAACTGTCTAAGGCCAGCAATAGGTATCTTAGATGGTTGCAAGGCAAGCTGGATCCAAAAATTGCTGAAGAAGATGCATTCTACAGAAAGCTTCAAGAACAAATCCAGGAAAACTATGCTAAGGAAGGGAGACAGAAGGTTCAACCTCCAAGAGAGAAGAAAAGAAATTGATTCTTCTCAGTCTAAAGGAGCACTCTCTCTATAACTATCTCTACTCTTCTAATTTTCAATTCATGTAGCTTGACACAATCTTTACTGCTAATATCTATATGTTAAAAGTAGTTTTGTTATCATCAAGACTCTTAATTTATGTATGATTTTCAACCAGGCATAAATTGGGGGAGATTGTTAGGAACTATGTTGTTTCTTGATGATAACCAAATTAACTTAGTAAAAATTGTACAAGTAAACGTAGCCATCAACGGATAGCCTGCCATTGCAGTATCCGTAGATGGGTAGCTTATCTACGGATAAAACTAAATGTAACATGCTTGTGTATTTCCGATGTTGAAGTTGAAGTAGTCTTGATAGGTTAAATGAGTCATGTTGACTATCAATAGATATGTAGAATAGGGAGGCGAATTGTATATAGTCGATGCCTTGTAATTATGCATACATGAAATTGACTGTCTGCGGATAGCTTGATTAGCCTTCTACGGATATGGACACTGTACTGACTACGAATAGCAGTACTGGTTGATCAAGAAACTATCAATGGATACAACTCAGGTAGCCTCTACGGATACTCTCTGTACTTGTGAAAAGGATAGCGATGTCAGAGCACATGGGTTGACTGACTACACAGAGCATGGAAGCCAGCATTTTTGGAAAGGTGACAAGAAGAAAGCAGCATTTTGTTTGCATGGTCAAAGGTAGCATTTCCTTAAAAGACAATCAGCCAAGAAGGGCAAGCTACAAACACGGACCACTGCTCGGAATGGAGAAACAAGGATTCTGAACACATGTACTTTTTGTATTATTAGCTGTTCAAATATCTTTGTAAACTTGGGGTTATATAACCAAGTTGTAGCATAACTCTAGATTCAAGAAATCAGGTTTTAGCAATATAGAGAGCACAAAGCAGTATCCTTGTAAATCGCTAAAGCTAGAGTTTTGTATTTGCAGCTGTGTGTTTATTCATAAACATCACAGAGATTTTTTCAATAAAAATCTCTCAGGTGGACAAAAACAATCCACCTGAATATTTAATGCTTGTATCATCTTATTTGTGTTTCTGTTCTTGTTTTTGCTTTTCATATTTTCACTGTCAAGAACGAAAAGTTTTCAAAATTGTATTCAACCCCCCCTACAATCTTGGTTCAGTGTTTGGGAATAACAAGAACAATCAAAATTTAATTCCATAAATTAATAACCATTTTCAATTTCATGCATTTTAAAATAATGGTTTCATCTAATGTTTTACTTAAAATAGTGATCAAATTTTATTATAGTTTTTAAGAAAATGACTTCCTTTCATGTTCACTAATAAATGAGAGCGATTATTTTAAATACGAAAGATAAAACTATATCAATAATATGCAAACATAAAATTTTCAAATGAAAAATTAAAATACGATATAATATATAATGGTCACTTTGTAATTTATTCAACATATATACTATAATGAAAGTTCCATGCATATCACTATTTCATTGAAAACTTGGAGATCATATATGTTCTGCACTCAAAATATTGCAAAACAAATTATACTTTATAATCAAAAAATTGCAAAACTTATTGTTTTTCAAAGTATGTTCCATGAAAATCAAAATTTGATTCAAAATCTTTAAAATTATGTATGTTCTGCAAATTAAACTTGTATGTTCTGCAAGCCGAACATGTTTTTTAGAATGATATGTTTTTCAATGTTCTGCTTGCAAAAAATATATAATTTTAAAGATTTTCAACGAAATAGCAATTTTTATAGAACATAATTTATAAAATACTAACTTAAAATCTGTGCGATACACAGATTATATTTCATAGTTGTTATTTTAGGGGTAAAATGAATCTAAAGTTACCTTTAAATAATTTTTTAAAATTTAATTGCATTGTTTACCTTTTAACAAAGCAAGTCTATCACTATTTGTGATTTCAAATGTGATTGGAAACTTTCAAATCAGTTTATAGTAAGTATATAATGCTTTGTTGGATTTAAAATAATGCAGGAGTGTAGTTTAATATGATTAACTTTAAATAAGTTACCTAAAGATAACTATAGATTTTTTTTACCCTAAGGTTGACCTTAGGAAACTTACCTAAAGTTAGAATATTTTTTAGTGTAAAAAGGGGTGTCAATTTTGTAAATTAATAGAACTTCCCTCAATAACAATAATACCCTCGTGCATTTATATGCGAAATCTACTTCAACTTAGATAACTATCTGTAAAGCATAATGTAACATAAGATCTAAAAGAGATAACTACAACTCAACAAAGGACAAGACAGACAATAATATTAACAGAAGCACAGGAATCCAGAATCAAAGAAGAAAAGGTAAACTCAAAAAATCAAAATACGTTATGTATTCTTGAAGTCCGTAAACAGGTCACGGAAAGAAGTTCATGAAAATGTTCAAGCCTCAGTGACAACAAAAGAAACAAGACTTTCAAGACGACAGAAGTATGTGAATGATTTAGGGTTCAGTACCACGGGATTCCAGTGATGAAGCAACCAGAACGACAAGGGACGTATCAGCAGCAATGTATTGAAGACATAAAATAAGAATTGATCAAGTGTTATTCATCTGTGAACCAGACCAGTTGCACTAGGTGACGGCACTGAAAAGATCAAGTTGTTTTATCGTCTCAGAAGGAATTGATACTGTCTAAAACTTAAACACCCAGGAGCTCAGGAGTAATCACTAAAGGACAAAAGACAAGGAAAAGTATTCGATAGTTTTTCAATTGAGAAAACTATCGAATGGTGGTTAAAGTAATTATTGGCAAACCACTTTTACTTTATTTAGTATTCGATAGTTTTGAATTAAAAACTATCGAATGGTAAATAAAGTAATTCCATTCGATGGTTTTTTAATCCATTCGATGGTTTTGCATTTCAAGGAGCAGGTGAAAAGTAACTTGTTGTGAACGGTTGATGAAGATCCAACGGCCAAGAATATTCTATTCTAAATGGTTCGATGGTTTTTCAAATCAAGTCTACAATTAATACTGAGAGAAGAGTGTGTCTTCTTCAGTTAAGGCCATTCAACACAGACACATAACTGAGAGAGAGAAGAGCCGGAGAAAATTATCAGAGAAATTAATAGTGCTCAGAACTTGATTATTGTTGTGTATTTGTGTTACCTTAAACTCATTGACGCTAATCTATGGATTAGAAATTGTAGCACCCCTCGAGGTTTATATTTATAAAAAGATATATTCCCCGAAACTTGATTTGGTTTGGTGTGTTTGATTTCGTTATAGAACTGAAAGATTAATCCGCGAACGAAATTAAATTATTTGTGAGTATCGTATTCAACCCCCCCTTCTACGATACTTTGGACCTAACAATTGGTATCAGAGCTACTTGATTGATATACAAATCAGATCCGGTGAATGAGACCAAAATCAAACGTAGCGTGAAAATTCGAAGCAAATTTTTTAACTTTCAAAATTTTTCATTTAATTGGAATTTCTTGAATTTTAAACAATTTGAAATTTTCAGAAACCATGAGTGCTCCAAAGACAACCGCTGGTATTAAAGTTCCCCCGTTTACTAGAGATGATTTCGGTTTGTGGAAGATGAAGATGCTGTTATTTATCAAGGCATCTAATCCGTTGTATATTGGCATATTAGA
This sequence comes from Heracleum sosnowskyi, assembly GCA_030848705.1. Classification (NCBI taxonomy): domain Eukaryota; kingdom Viridiplantae; phylum Streptophyta; class Magnoliopsida; order Apiales; family Apiaceae; genus Heracleum; species Heracleum sosnowskyi. Next base: position 120,549,347 of record CM061241.1, read on the forward strand.
GAACGGACCGTTTGTACCAATGAAACCAGTTAGTGAATCTACAGCTCCTGATGGTAGCAGGATTCCTTCAGGCACCCAACCTAAGGATATAAGTGAATTTACAGATTCTGACAAAGAACTGATTCGATTGGACACCGGTTTAATGTTGATATTGGCGGACTCCGCGAACAAGGAAATGAGCTATCAGTTGATGAACTGTACAAGCGGGAAACATATGTGGGATACCATTAACCTAATAATGGAAGGAACTGAAGACGTGCAGGAAAACAGATTGGACATTCTGACTTCTCAATATGAAGCGTTTAGGTCACTGCCAGGAGAAAGTATAACTCAGGTCTTTGAGAAGTATACTAAGCTCCTCAATGAATTGGCAATGAAAGGAAAGACCTATCCACTGAGAGAATCGAACAGGAAGTTCATGATGACGCTGCCCCATCATGTAGAACACAAGTCATCATCCATTAGGGAAAGAATTGACTTCACAAAGATGCCACTAGAGATGATCTATGGCAAGTTGAAGACCTATGAGATGGAACAGGAACAAAGGGTGATAATCTACGGATCAGGGACAGTGGACAGCAAGCACAATGCACTTGTGAGATCAGCAGCACTTGTAGTGGATGAACCAATAACTTCTGAGATTCAGGTTCAAACCCAAAGAGCTGGAAAGGAGGTGATAATAGAAGCAGAAATGGATTCTGTGAATCTGGGTGTTGATGAAAGTGATTACTACACCCTAGAAGAGCTTGAGCAAATGGAAGACAAAACCATGGCGTACTTAGCTGCAAAGTTTAGTCATATTCGTTTCAAGAGAAACCCTAAGTACAAGTTCAAGGGCTCAACTAACAGATTCCAGAAGAGCAATTATACACCTAGTACAGGCTTTAAGGGAGGCTACAAGACTGGCATGATTGATAGAAGCAAATCAAGATGCTATAACTGCAATGAGTTAGGGCATTTCGCCACTGAATGCCGGAAGCCTCGTCAAGCAAGAGACATGAAAGATGTCTATGGAAAGAAGGATTCTTATGATGAGTTGAAGAAGGAGAATGCCAAGCTTAAACAGCAGTTGGAGGCATTCTCTGGAAAGCAGAAAGGGAAGGCTTACATAGCAGAGGGAAAGCACTGGGATGATACTGATTCGGATGAAGAGGAGGAATATGTAAATGTTGCTCTAATGGCTGACTCTTCAGAGGAATCACCTCAATCATCTCAGGTACCTATCTTAACTACAATTGATATGTCTAATTCTGAGTACAAGAAAACTGTGCAAGATCTTAGTGTAGAATTGTTTAATGTACACACAAGCATGCTAGCATCTGAAATGGAAAATGCTAAACTAGTTCTTAAGATTAAAAAACTAGAATCTAAAAATGAAGAACTAGAGCTTGTAGCTGTCACATTAGAAGATCTTAAGCAAAAGAATGCGTACTTAGAGAACAAGGTCAAGTGTAATGATGAGATAGAGACTATCCTCAGGAAGCAGATTTCAGATCTAGATTTGAAGCTGAATGCTTTTAAGAATTCCGCTCTAGTGGCTAAGGAAATCATTGATACTCAGGCCGTAGAGAATAAAACTGCTATAGGATTTGACTATAACAAGAAAGCTGGTAAGAAGATTTTGGAATTCCCTGTGACACCTTCAGTTGTCAAAAGGAATACTCCACATGTTCTTAAGAATGTTGATTGTCCAGTTTTTGTTAAGCCGTTTCCACCTCTCTTTTATGAGGATGATCTTTTCATAGCTCAAGAATTGCTTGAGGAGGATTTAGTGAAGGAAAAAGAGGTAAAGACTAAGTTGCCTAGGAAATCAGTAAAGAATGTTTTACCTAAACCTGATTTACCTAAAACTGAAGTAGGTTCCTTAGTTAGTATTGTTAAAAAGAACAGGAATGGGAGGAAAAAGATTGTTAATCAGGAATTGGTTCCATCTTCTCCCATTGCATCTAGGAAGTTGTGTTCTATTTGTAATTCTGCTGGACACCTTACACATGCATGTAAAAAGGTTAAAGTAGAAACTGCTAATACTTCTGAAATGCATAACATGTCTGACATGCCTGATAATCATGAGCCCTGTGGAAAGAAAGAGTGTTTGCTATGTAAGTACAACATCATGCATGCTTATTTTAAGTTGATGTCTGATAGTAGCAATAGCTCTAGTAATGTTAAATCCACAGATACTATGAATATCAAACAGGGTAAGACTAAATTGAATGTTACTCCTGTTAAATCATCTAAACCTTCAGGACCCAAACAATTTTGGGTACCAAAGTCCGCTTAATCAATCTGTGATTGCAGGGTAAGGTTAAAAGCTCAAAGGTTGTGTGGATTCTGGATAGTGGCTGTTCTAGACACATGACAGGTGAAGAGTCCCTGCTTACAGAGGTGGTTAAGAAGACCGGCCCGATTGTAACCTTTGGAGATGACAGCAAAGGATTCACTACGGGATATGGTAAATTGAAAGCTGGAAATGTCATCATTGAAAACATCTCTCTTGTTGAAGGATTAAAGCACAATCTTCTAAGCATCAGTCAGTTCTGTGATAAAGGCTACAATGTAGATTTCAGAAAGGACAAGTGCTTGATCACCAACAGGAAGGATGAGAAGCTTACTCTACTGGGAGTGAGAAAAGGAAACTTGTTTATAGCCGACTTAAGTTCTACCAGTGAAGGAGAAGTTACATGTTTCTATGCAAAGGCATCTTCAGAACAAAGTTGGCTATGGCACAAGAAGCTCTCACATCTGAACTTCAAAACTATGAACTCTTTGGTAAAGAGAGAGTTAGTGAGAGGGTTGCCCCTGATGGAATTCAATCAGGAGGGACTATGTGAAGCATGTGAAAAGGGGAAGTCGAAGAAAGCATCACATGGAAGCAAAGGAATGACAAGTATTACTGAACCATTACAGCTGATTCATATGGATTTATTTGGTCCAGTTAATGTTATGTCACTTTCAAGAAACAGATATGCATTGGTGATGGTGGACGACTACTCCAAGTACACGTGGGTGTTGTTCATACAAACAAAGGATGAAGCAACACAACTAATCATTGATCACATCAAGAAGATAGAAGTGGAAGCTAAGCTACCTGTGCGGACAATCAGATCAGATAATGGAACTGAATTCAAGAATGCAGTTCTAAATGATTTCTGCTCAGAGAAAGGAATATCAAGACAGTTTTCAGCACCAAGAACTCCTCAACAGAATGGAGTAGTGGAAAGGAAGAACAGGACCTTGGTTGAAGCAGCAAGGACCATGTTGAGTGAATCAAAACTTCCCACTTACTTTTGGGCTGAAGCAGTGAATACAGCTTGCTACACTCAGAATCGAACCATGATCAACAAAGATCATGAAAAGACTCCGTATGAGTTAATGGCCAACAAGAAGCCAACACTGAAGTATTTTCATGTGTTTGGTGCAAAGTGCTTTGTACTTAAAGATGGAGAACATCTTGGCAAGTTTGATGCCAAAGCAGATGAAGGCATTTTTCTGGGCTATTCTCTGGAATCTAAGGCTTTCAGGGTATATGTGATTGAAGATAAGAAGGTGTTGGAAAGCTTTAATGTAACATTTGACGACACTAAAAGACTAGGCCTGCAAACTGGAGAGAACTCTGAATCCTTGGTATTTGAAAATCTATCAGGAGATCTCTCTGACAATGAAGAAGTACCTGAAGTTGTTACAGTCATTAATAATAATCATAATGATAATGATTCTGGACCAAGTGGTGACCAAAGTGGAAATCCTCAACATACAGGATCCACTAGTCAGTCTTCAGAATCAACATATCAAACCGTCAACAACTCAGGGGGAGCAGGAGAAGGATCAACTAGTCACACTCCACAACATCTAGAACAAGGAGAATCATCAAGATCGCATCTGCCAAGACAAAGGGTATGGAATAGAGATCATCCCTTTCACTTGATCATTGGTGATCCGGACACAGGAGTGAGAACTAGGAGAACATCACAAAATGAATGTCACTATTCTGGGTTTCTTTCAGAAACAGAACCTAAGAAAGTTGAAGATGCTCTAGATGATCCAGATTGGGTAATTGCTATGCAAGAAGAACTCAATCAGTTTGAAAGGCAGAAAGTTTGGAAGCTGGTACCCAGGCCTAAGGGAAAATCTGTTATTGGAACAAGATGGGTATTCAGAAATAAGTTTGATGAAGATGGCATTGTAACGAGAAACAAAGCCAGACTGGTTGCTAAAGGTTACTCTCAAGAAGAGGGTATAGATTATGATGAAACCTATGCACCGGTAGCAAGACTTGAGGCCATCAGAATGTTTCTGGCATTTGCTGCACATTCCAATTACAAGGTATATCAGATGGATGTGAAGAGTGCTTTTCTGAACGGGGAGTTAGAAGAAGAAGTGTATGTGGAACAACCTCCAGGTTTTGAGGATTCAAAACTGGCAGACTTTGTGTACTTTCTATTCAAAGCTCTCTATGGACTCAAACAAGCTCCGAGGACATGGTATGACACTCTCTCTGAATTCTTACTTGAAAATGATTTTACAAGAGGTGTTGTAGACAAAACTCTCTTTGTCAAAAAGCATAAAAATGATTTGATATTGGTGCAAGTATATGTTGATGACATAATATTTGGTTCTACTAATGATGATCTATGCAAGAGATTTGCTAAGTTAATGCAGAGTCGTTATGAAATGAGCATGATGGGTGAATTGTCATTCTTTCTTGGATTGCAAGTATACCAGAAACAAGATGGTATATTCATTTGTCAGTCCAAGTACATCAAGGATCTTCTTAAGAAGTATCAAATGGAAGACTCATCTACAGCAAAGACTCCTATGCCAATTGCCACTAAGCTTGATAAGGATGAAACTGGTAAGAAGGTTGACATCACAGGCTACAGAGGTATGATAGGCTCATTACTTTATCTCACTGCAAGTAGACCAGATATAATGTTTGCAACATGCTTGTGTGCTAGATTTCAGTCTGATCCTAAAGAATCTCATCTAATAGCTGTTAAGCGAATATTTAGATATCTTAAGGGGACCCCAAATCTTGGAATTTGGTACCCTAAAGATACAGGATTTGATCTTATTAGATACACAGACTCTGATTTTGCAGGTTGTAAGATTGATCGGAAGAGTACTTCAGGAAGCTGTCAGTTTCTTGGAAGAAGATTAGTTTCCTGGCATAGCAAGAAGCAGCATTCAGTGTCCACATCAACAGCTAAGGCTGAATACATTGCTGCTGGTAGCTATTGTGCTCAGATATTATGGATGAGAAACCAACTCCGTGACTATGGACTTCTGTTGACAAAGATTCCTATATTTTGCGACAACACAAGTGCCATAGCAATCTCAAACAACCCAGTGCAACACTCGAGGACGAAGCACATCGACATCAGGTATCATTTTATCCGAGAGCATGTCATGAATGGAACTGTGGAGTTACACTTTGTACCCACAGAGGATCAAATTGCAGACATCTTTACTAAACCGCTTGATGAATCCACTTTCAATAAGCTGGTTGGTGAACTTGGGATGTTAAATCTTTCTAATTGATTTTGATTAGAAGTCAGTAACTGCAGAAAGTCCTGGTAAATACATGAGTTCAAGAATTGCTATATCCTTTGGACTTGTGAGTTTATTTTCTGGAGCAATTCTCGTAGTTAGGATTTTTGTACTAATTTTATGTCATAATTATGGATGATATATCTTCTGGCATTTAATTGGTTATTAATTCTAAAAATTATTTAGGTGCTAATATTTGTTCTAAATATTAAAGCATCTATTTAATTTGAATTAATTTGCTTTGTTTTTAACATTGTAGATTAATGCAGCATAATTGATTGGATTTTAATTGATTAATATCACTCAATGATATTTAATTGATTTTATTCTAAGAAAATTGTGAATTTTCTGTTAAGAATTGATTTTGGTAAATTTGAAAAGATTTATTAGAATTAAAACTGGACAGGAAATAAAAGTTTCTGATTCCTAAAACAAGAACAGGTTTTAGAAATTGGAAAAGAAGCAAAAATATCGAATTTAGGAAATTCGATAGTTTTTTCAAGTACATAGATAATTCTATCGAAATTAATTTTCGATAGTTTTTGAAAAGGAAAAGAAAATCTATCGAAAACAATTCTCGATAGTTTTTGAGAATCATTTTAAAATATATCGAAGGAATTTAATTAATTCTATATTTAAATTCTCGATAGATTTTGAAAATAAGAAGAAAAACCATCGAAGTGAATTTATGTAGATTAAAGATTTAAATTCTCGATAGTTTTTCTAAAAACCCTCGATAGTTTTTGAGTTTTCAAAGTAATAGCCTTTCGATGGTTTTTCAAATAAAGTCGGTTGAAATTCAAAGAAACTGACTTCGATAGTTTTTCTAAAAAACCATCGAAGTCCTTTTGACTTTATTACCCCTCTGGAAAACCATCGAGAGCTCATTTAAAAACTATCGAAACCTGAAAAGTCGAAAATACCCCTGACAGTTTCAAGAGTATAAAACTGTGCCTTGTCGTTTTTCTTTGTCAGTTTTGACAGATCTAAAATTACAAAGCTATTGTCTTTTATATACATACACGAGATACACACAAACAAGACATCCACATCGATAGTTTCTTCAATTGTTAATCATAAAATCTTGAAAAAGTTACTGTTTACCACTGTAGATTGTATTCTAACCGTGGAAAACTTTATTTTTTTTGATTTTGGAACTTTCTGAGTAAGAAACCATCGAACTCGACTGTTGAACCTAAGAAAGTTGTTAATAGTATACATCTTGGAAACTGAGTGTGTTTACACAGTTGATTTCTTTTGATCTAATTGGTTGGTATTAACAATTAGGGTTCTAAAGTGTGTTTGTGTTCGAATTTGTGTATTTTACAGAAAAAGGGGGTAATTTTGTTAAGAATTTGATTAATTAGTAATAATTAATTAAATATAAAAAAAAATAGTTTTGGTTTGTTTAAATTTTCTGAAAAGTGTGAAAATACAATGGCCGGAGAATTTATTATTACCAAAACTAATCATGTCTCGTTTCAAAATCTGCAATCCATAACGAATCCTCAAATTCGTGCATGGGCAGAATTTTTGAATATACGTTCATTAGTGGCATACGCTGTAAGTACTCCCGTAGTCCATTGTATCGATCAATTGACTGCGTTGTACACAACCGCCACGGATACAAGTGAGAATAATATAAGGTCCTTCAGTTTTGTTGTGCCAGGGGGCAGAACAATAAGGGTGACGGAACATGACTTTAACAGAATACTTCATTTTCCTACAGAAAACCTTGTTCCGGATCCCACAACTGAGGAGATACATGCTTTCTTCACTCTTATCAGAAGTCAACAACCTAACTTCTTGGTGGGAGAGTTCCTAAAGCATTACCTGCCAAAGCCATGGAACTTTTTCTTTCATACCCTGATACATGTTTTTACTGCCAAGCTAACAAATCTGCATGGCATTCCCTTATTCCTTCAAAAGATAGGGTTTGCCATTGCGAACAACAGGCATATTAACATAGGACGGATAGTGATTGATCAAGTAGTTATGTGCATGGGACCACTGGATGAAAGAACAGGCATAAATGAAGATGTGCTCTGTTTCTATCCTAGGTTCCTACAGCTAATTCTCAATGATATCTTAACAGATGATGAACGGGAGATCTTTGAAGGTGAAGCCAACCAGGAGTGCATGAGAATGAAGAACAATGCTATAACCGCTCTCATTAGGAAGGACAACTATCTTCCAGGGGTACCCACTGTTCTCACTGAATATCTAAGAACGGTGCCCCTACCACTTCTACCCCCAGGGGAACAGGTAAATCAAGGTAATATTCCACAACCTGAACCTGTAATGGCACCTGTACCAATGGATGTTGATCCAAAGCCCTCAGTAGCCATTCCAGACCAGGAGGTTGCAAACCCACAACCTCTAACCACGGTCGAAGAGCCTTTGAACGAGCCAAATGAAACCATAAATGATGCTCCTTCCTCTCCTATACCCAGTAAAGAAACATCCCTGAGTGTAGAGGGAGATAGTGCCAAAGCAGCACCACATAAGGAGATACACCCTTCAACAGCAGCTCTGCCTTCCTCTAAAAGGAGAAGAACAGAAACTGAGGCAACTGCTGATACTTCATTTCTCTCATTCAAAGAGCCCTTTACTGATTTTTCTGATGCTGATTGGGCTACGCTAACGAAAGCAATATCTGAACCAATAGCTCAATCAAGTAAGGAAGAATTGACGGAAGCAACTGGTGTTCCGACCATATTACGGTCAGGTTCACTGGTTGAAGGTTCTCTGAACCAAGGGTCTTCACAGACGTCGAGAGAAGGCTTTGACCTAAATGCACAATCTAAAAGGTCATTGTCTACCTCCCCAGATGGAACATATCTGGATCCTGCGGGTAAAGGGTCTGACGTAGGTGCAGATCGGCAACTCGTTGACAGTGAATCAATTACTATTGAGGAGTCAACTGAGGTGAAGTCTTTACAGACTCACGGGGAAGATTCGGGATCTCTGCTGTTAAAAGAGCCTGTTTCTAACCCCCTAGAGATTCAAACTCTAGATCCTACAAAGGATATATCATCTACGGATGATCAGCAACTTGGTTTAACCAAGGACGGGGACTTGCGAAGCCCCATTGCACCACCGGTGACCTCCTTAAGGACGGCTACGGTGTTTTCTTCTGCAGGTACAACCAGCACAATGGATTTGAGTGAAACACAAACACTTACACCTGGCCTGAGTGGGAAAGGAAAAATGAGTGAAACACTAACAGAAACTGTGAGTGAACACCCAGAGCCAAACGTGAGGAGTGACACCCAAACCCTAACTCATATTGATGATCTGCTGCTACCAACAGAACGAGAGCTACAAGTTCAATCTTCCCTCAAGGAGATGACAGTTCATGATAAAGAAGGGAATCCATTATTCAAGGTTCCACTGCGACCTTCCTTTGACCAAGGGATCTCCTCCAGTCAAGATAATGTTTCTTTAAAGTCTATTCAAGAGAAAGTTGACTTGGCTGCAGCTGATTCCAGAAGAACATTCAGGGTCATTGGCAGTGCATCTGGCACTATAACAGGTACGAAGCAGGAAGTGGACTCCTTAAAGAAGGAAGCTATGGAAGAGCTGGTCGATTTGAGGATGGACGTAAGGGAGCTTAAATATGGATTCATGAATGAAGTAACTGCACTGTCCCAGGGACATGAAGCTTTGAAAGAGGACGTTCTGGTTATCCGGGATGGTCAAGCGCGGGTGAAGGATACAATGGACAACCTTTCAAGAGTGGAGTCTAGACTCAACAGGAGGCTGGATCATATGGAAAAGACTACCAACTCAAGATTGGAAAACATTGACCTGTCGTTAGCTTCTATAAATGACTTTAATAAGCAGCTTATGGATTTCTTGGAGAATCAAGGCGATGGAGTACAGTCTATATGGAGTATGCTGAAGAACCAACAATCTGGACAACCTGGTCCTTCCTATCAGGAACCTGATCCTTCTAATGTATTTTATGCTGAGGATGCTTTTATCGAGGATTCCTCAACTAAGGGGGAGAAAGTTGGAGAAGGGGTGACGGATAAATGGGGAGTTTGGGAAACAGTTGAAGCTATTCCTATCAGGCAGTACTGGATAGAAGAACTTGTGGAGGAAGAGAAGAGTGAAGAGGAATTTGAATTCATGCAAGAGCAACCTATTCAAGAGGAGCATGAACCATATTATCCTGAGCCAATAGAACATCCTATCTTGGATGATGATTTGGAAGAAGCAAATTCTCTTACACCAGAAGAAGAAGCTGCCTTGGAAGCAATACGAGCTCAGAGAGCTGCAATAGATGCCAGGCAAGCTGAGAAGGAAAAACAGCAAGCAATTCTGAGAATTGAAAAGCTAAAGAGAATGAAGGTGTATAATGAAGTGAGGAAGAAGAAGATGATAGATCTGGCAAAGAAAGATGGTACTGAATGGGAAATGGCTTATAAAACCTTTTGTGGAGTTGAAGACGGATTACAAGTCAACGACAATGCGGAGGTGGAAGTCATTATTCAGGACATCAGAAGTGCTAATCTTGATGATCAGACTTACTTCAAAGCACTGAGAAGCTCTATAATCTGTCTGAATGCTGGGGTTAAAGCAAATGGTGCCTGGAGCTTATTGATCAGTTTTCTGGAGAAAGGTACATTTGTAATTTCCACTAAGTTTTTAGAACAGAGGACATATACAGAATTGCAAGCTATACTCATCAAGATCCAAAGAACTACAAGGCTAAATGAACTGCTCCGAGAGCATGTTAAGGAGATCGTGATGAAAGTCAGTCCAGAGATTACTGAAGATCCTCCAATGGTTAGATTCATGACGAATGACTTGTTCAGAATCTGCTATTTGGCTGAGGACAAACTGAGGGACTACCCAAGCAACTATCTAATCTCAGTTGAGAAGTATCTTAGATCCACTGGATTCTCTTCAACGGAGAAGGACAAGGCAGCAGACACTCTTAGAAGATTTCTAATGGAGAATGTTCCTTACTATAGGAAAAGAGTGGAAAGAGGATTGGAAGTGCATACCAGACTGCCAAACATGCCAAAGCTAAACAAGAAAGATGTTAACATTGCATGGTTGTGGGCTGGAGTGGGTCAAGAGGTTGAGTATATTGGAAGACACATCCGAGGAGCAATCCTTAAACCTGGAGAACCACTGCACTATCCATCAGTGATTGATTATCAAGCTGCTAACTCCGATCCAGTGATTGAAGAAGGTGAGATCGAATTGGACTGAAGACAAGAAGCAAAGAACAAAAGAACTATCAGCTCAGTCTAGAGGAGCAACTTAATTGTATAAAGTTTAATTGTTTTTTGATTTATGAAATCTGGAAATGTATAAATATCTGATCCAGAATGCATTAATATTATTACGCTGTCTTACTTTAAGTAGTTTCATGTTTCCTTAGTTAGTTGAGTTATCCTCGAAGTATTTGCTTGTCGAACTCTATCCAATCAAATAGGGGGAGATTGTAAAGCATAATGTAACATAAGATCTAGAAGAGATAACTACAACTCAACAAAGGACAAGACAAACAATAATATTAACAGAAGCACAGGAATCCAGAATCAAAGAAGAAAAGGTAAACTCAAAAAATCAAAATATGTTATGTATTCTTGAAGTCCGTAAACAGGTCACGGAAAGAAGTTCATGAAAATGTTCAAGCCTCAGTGACAACAAAATAAACAAGACTTTCAAGACGACAGAAGTATGTGAATGATTTAGGGTTCAGTACCACGGGATTCCAGTGATGAAGCAACCAGAACGACAAGGGACGTATCAGCAGCAATGTATTGAAGACATAAAATAAGAATTGATCAAGTGTTATTCATCTGTGAACCAGACCAGTTGCACTAGGTGACGGCACTGAAAAGATCAAGTTGTTTTATCGTCCCAGAAGGAATTGATACTGTCTAAAACTTAAACACCCAGGAGCTCAGGAGTAATCACTAAAGGACAAAAGACAAGGAAAAGTATTCGATAGTTTTTCAATTGAGAAAACTATCGAATGGTGGTTAAAGTAATTATTGGCAAACCACTTTTACTTTATTTAGTATTCGATAGTTTTGAATTAAAAACTATCGAATGGTAAATAAAGTAATTCCATTCGATGGTTTTTTAATCCATTCGATGGTTTTGCATTTCAAGGAGCAGGTGAAAAGTAACTTGTTGTGAACGGTTGATGAAGATCCAACGGCCAAGAATATTCTATTCTAAATGGTTCGATGGTTTTTCAAATCAAGTCTACAATTAATACTGAGAGAAGAGTGTGTCTTCTTCAGTTAAGGCCATTCAACACAGACACATAACTGAGAGAGAGAAGAGCCGGAGAAAATTATCAGAGAAATTAATAGTGCTCAGAACTTGATTATTGTTGTGTATTTGTGTTACCTTAAACTCATTGACGCTAATCTACGGATTAGAAATTGTAGCACCCCTCGAGGTTTATATTTATAAAAAGATATATTCCCCGAAACTTGATTTGGTTTGGTGTGTTTGATTTCGTTATAGAACTGAAAGATTAATCCGCGAACGAAATTAAATTATTTGTGAGTATCGTATTCAACCCCCCCTTCTACGATACTTTGGACCTAACACTATCTAAGTACGACAGCATGAAACCCTTTTATTAATTGCATTTATTTAAAAAAGTAGGCATATTGAAACATGTAAACATTTTTAAATAATTAAAAGTATTAAAATAAATTTTTAAATAAATAAGTAAGTGTTTCCTTGTGATATTTTCGGAAAATTAGGGGTTCTAGTAAGTACAAATAGAAAAAGTAAAATGTTTTAGTTGAAAAAGGTAATTGTGCGTGATATTTTTGGGAAAAGAAGAGATTTTGTTAGAAAAAAATAGAAAGAAAAGTAGTGTGTTTTGGCTAAAAAAGGTAATTGATTATAAATAAGTAATGTTATTTTTTAATAATAAACACACTACTTTTTCTATTTTTTCAACCAAAAAAATTACTTAAAAGGTAACATGTTTTTTATGATTGAAATATATAATATAATTAGTATTTTTAGGTGTATTTATAAAAGATAGTATTTTTTAATTAAAAGGTAACACATTTTAGTTAGAAAAGACAATTTCTTATTATTTATTAATTAAAATGACCAAAAACCAAAAAATTTGAAAACCAAAATTTTCAATGAAATTACTATTATATACCCGTGCGATGCATAATTTTTTTTTAATATTATATAATTTTTAATTTAAAAAAGATACAATATTTTTTAAAAAGATAATCAATTAGTAATCAGTAATTATAATATTATTATTTAATTTAATTAAATAGAACGGCCCGTGATATTTTTGTAACACATGAGAGGATTTAGTTAGAAAAAATTGGAAAATGGTAATATTTTTAGACGTATTTTTTTGAAAAATTATTATGGTTTGATTAAAATGTAACGTGTTTTATTATAAAGAATAATTCTAGAGGTACAGAATTCGTTGTCAAAATGAATCTCAAATATCACGTGTCATGTTGTGATTGTGTATAAGCTCAATTAATAATAATGGATCCTGCATTTACATTAATTTCAGCAATAAAATCATTCCAAATTTTCACGTTAATGTCAAATAATTAGGTACCAATTCAGTACCTTTAACATTTTTTTTTCTTTTAAATTTTGAATTTTCAAATTTCTTAATTTGTTATAATCATAAATAAGTACACTTAAAATTTATATCTATATTTTACGAATAAAGTAAATGAACTAGGACTAATAAAATGTGAGAGATGAGTTTTGTTTTTGTGGGATGTTTTTTCACATTATTTGAATATTCATCTATGCTTATTTGACATTAGGTATAAAAAAAGTGGACTCTTTTAGTGTACATTATAAAATTATTATTTTATTTGATTAAATAGAACGACCCGTGATATTTTTGTAAACATAAGAGGATTTAGTTAGAAAAAATTGAAAAATAATAATATTTTTAGGAATGTTTATTAAAAAAAGTGATATGGTTTGATTAAAAGGTAACATGTTTCATTTTGATAAAACTCTATTAAGATATTATATAATCGAGAAAAATTTGGAAAAGAATAATATTTTTAGGCGTGTTTATTAAAAAAAAGTAATATGGTTTGATTAAAAGGTAACGTGTTTTATTTTGATAAAACTATATTATGATATTGTATAATCAATATTTTAGGTGTGTTTATCGAAGGTACCATGTTTTGGGTAATATTTTTAGGCGTGTTTATTTAAAAAAGTAATATGTTTTGATTGAAAGGTAATGTGTTTTATTCAGAAAAAGCAATATTAAGATATTTTATAATCGATATTTTAGGTGTGTTTGTAGAAGGTGATATGTTTTTTTATTAAAAGGTAATGTATTTTAATTAAAAAAAGGTAAATTGGCTAGTTACTATTATTTATATTATTTCATTATTTATTAATTAGACCGACAACCAAAAAATTTACAAACCAAAACTTTCAATGAAACGATTATGAATCAATATCTTTATATCTTTATATATATAAAGGAAAACCCCCGGGAGCTCTCAGATCGTCCGAAAAATATTTATCTTGTTAGATCAGGATTCAATGATAGTCAGGATCTAGACTTCAACTGATCAGGATTGCTAACGTCATCAGGATTGCATGGTCGTCAGGATCAGAATGAATATCAGGACTGGGATCAGGTTTGATCATTGGGACTGGAAGCTGATCAGGATTCCTACTTTGAGTTATATTTGGAGTCTAGTTAAATAAGGAAGATTATTCTGTCGGTTCCTGGTTTGTAGTAATGAAGCTATCGATTATAGATAGGTTTCAATCTTTGTAATTGATTTGGACTTATCATTGATAGAGAAGCTGTGTAGTATATAAACACAGTTTTAGGTTTTGGTTCGAAGAGAATCAAACGTGTAGAAGCTCTCAAGAACATAGAATTTATTGAGAGAGTTTTTGTAAGCTAGCAGCTCTCAAGAACATCAGAATTTCTTGAGAGAGTTTTGTAACAGTTTTATATCAGATTTAATAAAGCTGTTATTATTCTTTCATATTTGTGATTCATATCTTATTAAGTCGAGAATCTTATACAATTGTATTCAACCCCCCTTCTACAATTGTTTATTACTGGGCAACAATTGGTATCAGAGCAAACTGATTTAATTCTGAATCAAATACGATCTAAGATGTCAACAACAAAGAATGAAAGCATGAAAATTCCCATCCTGAAGAAGTCAGAATATTCAACATGGAAGGTTAAGATGTTGATGTACCTGGAGGCTATGGATCCTGACTATTTGGACAGGATTCATGATGGACCATATGTTCCTACCAGATTCGTAGAAAGAACAAATACTGTACCTGAACATTATGTGGTCAAGGCTAAAAGTGAATGGACTCCAGAAGAAAAAGCTCATGTACTCAGGGAACCAAAGATAAAGAATATACTGCACAATAGTATTGATGCTGTCATGTCAAACAGAGTGATTGCATGCAAGTCTGCAAAAGAAATCTGGGATACATTGGAAACTCAGTGTCAGGGATCTGCATCTGTCAAGAAGAACAGAAGGGCTCTCTTGATCCAAGAATATGAACAATTCGATGCTAGACCTGATGAGAGCCTAACTGATTTATATGATAGATTTCTGACACTTCTTAACGACCTATCTTTAGTTGGCAAGGAATATGAAACTGAAGACTCAAACACCAAGTTTCTAAGAGCTTTACCAGAATAATGGGATACACAGACATCAATCATTAGACATCAGTATGATCTCAACACTGTGTCTCTTGATGAAGTCTATGGAATGCTAAGAACTCATGATCTTGAAGTTCAACAGAGAAAGAATAAGAAAGGCAGCAAGACAAAATCTATTGCTTTGAAGGCAGAGGCTAAATCAAAAGGAAAAGTTGTGGAAGTCTCAAAAAGGAAAACTCGAGTGGCTGAGTCAGATCCTGATGACTCTTCATCAGATACTGATGGCAATCCTGATGCCAATACTGATGATGACTCTTCTGACTTAGACATTGAAGAGATGGTTTCTATGATTGTCAGAAACTTCAAAAGGATGAAGTTCAGGAAAGCTAGGAGATAAGGCAACTACCAGAAAAGGATCTTCAATGCAGATAAAGACAAGAACATCAAAAAGGATAGCAACGGTAGCAAATTTGACAAGTCAAAGGTTAGATGCTACAAGTGTAAGGGTATGGGTCACTTTGCTTCTGAGTGCAAGAAGACAAAGGCACTCATCACATCAAGCAAGGACTAGATGGACTCTTCCTCTGAATCTGATACTGAGGTGGTCAACTATAAACTAGTTACATAATAGTATAGATTACATTTTGCAATATTTTACTTGCTAAATATATGTGGTCTCTAAGGTCTCCAATGAATAGTGGTCTCCATAGAACTTGACTCAGTGTACTATACTATTATTAATGAATACCTATATATACATATTTTGTATATTGATAGTTTGTTCGGTTAATTTCATTAAAAATTTTATCAAAAAATAATAATGATAGTTGGATCTGCAAATTTTTGAAACTAAATTTGCAAATTCTACTTTTCATACTTATGGTCATAAAATCTTTGTAGGAAGTATAGAGAAATAATATACATGAAATCAAGATTACTATAACAAATATACTGAAAAATTGTTCGAGACACATGAAAATCACGCTATCCTTAAAACAGATAAACCCTTCCGTGTGGTGTTTGAAGGTATGTTGGCTTCCGTCTCTTAGGATACAGTGAACAAAGACGATCTTAAGCACTTAAAGACCCACCTTCTACGAACCGCACCGCAACTATCTCACCTTCTACGAACCGCACCGCAACTATCTCACAGAATATACCCTAAAACTCGAAGATGAATACAAAGAAAATGCTTGTGGGTATTTGTGTGTAAAACAAAGAAACCAAGGTCTCCTCGGGAGTATTACAAGAAATGTAACTTGCATACAAAATCAAAGTTGTAACCTATGTAATAATAAGCTACAATAATATATTAATCAATATTATGTCATTATTAAGAAGTTACAATATCAATTTATAAGTTACAAATAAAAATAATAAAAAGCAATAAAAATTTTATGGGCTTTTTACTGATATGTCCCAATTTAAAAACTGATTTATAAATATATCCCATTTATAATTGTATTTATAAATATATCCTATATTCAAAATGTTTCATAATTTTAAGTCAACCATGATTAACTTTACTACTTTGTATTTGTAAATGACACATGTAACCTTATGACTAGAAACTAAAAACTAGTAATTGTTCGGTTCAAGTTTACCTCAGATATTCTGTCAATGGATTCAACTCATCTTGGTTCAGGTCCAGGGATTTGAACCGCACAAACCCACATATATCAAACATAAGTCTCTCTTCGAGAAATCTAACTGGCTCATTTTCTTGGAGATTTTTCAGATGCTTGACTCATCTTCACACATTTGACCTCTCTAATAATTCACTCAAAGGCTCTGTTCCAGGTTGGTTTTGGTCTTTCCCTACCTTGGTTGTAATCAATCTCTCCAAGAACAGGCTAGGAGACACCATTGGCTCCATACCTAGTCTTAATTCAGGATCACCTTTCATCAATTCAAGTCTTGAATTTGTCGTAAAACAGGTTCACAAATTTGGCTTTTTCTAAACCTCACTAGTCTTGACCTGTCTCATAATTATGACCTTCAAATCTTGCCTTTTGACTTCAATAATCTAACCAAACTTCAATATCTTGACATTTCAAGTTGTAACATTTCAGGAAATTCAAAGCCCATTTCAGCTCTTCATTCTTTAAAATACTTGGATGTTTCAAGAAACCATTTCAATGGTACATTCCCATATGATTTCCCCACACTTCATAACCTCAAATTCTTGAATATCTCATTGAAACTAATTGTTTGGTTCAAGTTTACCTTAAACTTAATTATTATACAAATTACTGTGTAAGTGTCAGCTCTTCCGTCATGTTCCAACTCAAAGTTTAAGATAGTTGTTATTCAAGCTATGCATATGCTAATAACCCTAAAAGTATATAATTAAGTACAAGTGCATCCTCAAGCGTACACCACCATAGCTAAACCACACGAAGCAACTTCTGCCTAAAAACCTAATTTTTAGTTTTCTACTTTATGTGTAATGTTTTAGGGGCACTCTAGGGACAAATAATTTTATTTACAATTTAATTATATGGATATAAGTTATATATGAGTTAAAAGTTAATTATAGGACATAAATATAATTTTTGAATAAAATGGGATATATTGATAAAGTATCACATTAATTTGGGATATATTACACAAATTCCCAAATTTTATTCTAAAATATTCCAACAACCTTTTGATTAAAATGCATATTCAACAGCACATGGAATATTTGAAAATTTTATTAATTGTATATGCAAATTTATATATTTGATGAATAATTAAGATTGGTAATCAGTTAATTGTTATAAGCAACGAATCTATTTGAAATAATATGTGATGAAAAGAAGAGTAAATAGCATTTGGTGTACTTGAATTATGTGACTTATGCATTTCGTGTACATGCATATAAAGTTCAAGTTCAGGTACACAAAGTGCATGAACAAAGTTTAGGTACATAAATTGATTATTTTTGTAAAGTTCAGATACACAAAATGCGCCATTGATATTTTAGGTACACAAACTGTATATTGTGCATACTTAATATACACAAAATGCATTTAACTTTGAAAATAATTAGATATTTATCATTTTTTTTTACTAAAATTAGATATTTATCATTTACATATATTCTGTTTTAGACCACTAAATCACGAACTCTCGTAATTTTCCTCCCTGATTGCATTTGATTTTCACTTTTTACAACATAGCTCGTAAATAACAATAACTTGGCTTTGAAATCCTATAAAAAAAGGAAAAACTTGGCTACGAAAGTATCACAAGAGGGATTCAAAAAAGAAATAAAACAAAAATCAGAAAAAGGTCATTTTTGTTTCCGAACATAACATACTAGTCTACCTAAGGAACTGAGCCAGTTACCTTGTTTGGCAAGTCTTTTTCGGACATGGAAACTCTATAAATAACAAACTTATTTTCCCCTTTCAATTCCCTTCCTCTTTTATCTCTCCCTCACCTTTATTTACCATTTCTAGGGTTTTCTTTTCTCTACCCCACCTGCGGCCAGACGTTAATTTGGACTATCTTTCATTCACCAATTTATTTCTCTGGTAAATTCTGTTCTTTCTGTCCTGCCTCTATTTGTTGTTCACTCTAATTTGATACAGAATCCTAATTTTAGATACCATGATTGGAGTTGATGTAATGTTTTCTGGATTGTTAATATTTTTTTAAAAAATTGTTTTGATTGGTAAAAAATGTAATGTTGTCACAACCTTGCAATAAGTAAAGATTTGGAAATTTCATGTCATATGTGTTAGAAAATATAATTTTGTGCTTTTCCCATTTCTTTTTTCTGGAAGATCTGTCTGGTTACACATGCAATGTTTCAAGCTTTTAAGGTAGTAAATTTAGATTTATATGGCTTGATTACCATGGGGGTCTTTTTCCAGGGGAATAGTTAACAGGTTAGAGATTTTTGTTTCTGCTCATGTGGGTGTTTTATGCTGTATGTGCTATGGTTAGGACATAAATAAGGTGTGTGTGTGATTTCTTTCTTGGTTTTTATAATTAAGATATTAATAAAATAATTTCTCAGTTGCTTAAAGTTGGGGAGGATGTTGACATTTCATGAGGTATCTTCTTGAACAGAAATTCCTGTTTTATAAGAGAAAGATATGAAAGTCATCATTTTCTATATGTTGAAAAGAGTTTTCTCCTAACTGTATCTTGAAGAAAATTTTATGTGCTTCCATTTATGTTAGTAATACAAACTTGTTATAGCAGTTTTGGTAAGAAAAATCTTATTGATTAAAGACCAAATCTCTGATATTGACAATCCAGTGAACAAATTTGACAATCCAGTGAACAGATTTGAAACCACACCAATCAAATCTTCTTATTTGTATGGACTGCTACATTCAGTGACTTGTATCTTTAGCTTAACTGTATGCTTGTATTTAAAGGTCTACCGCCCATGTTTTGTGTCATTCAGGACTCATTGTTATAAAAAGTAGTAGTTTATTTTATTGAAATATCATTGTTGTTGTTTATAACAATAGTTGGCGCGGTCGGTCTGCGCTTGTGGAGGCTATATCAGACCTTCTATTGTGAAGCTTGCACAAATTATGTCAAGCGGCCTCTCATAGATGCTGTGTAGCGGAGATGAGGTATTTTCTTTAAAAATGCAGAGCTGTTTGTTACAAAGCTAATTAAACTTGTGTGACATGCATGTTGTTTGTTATCAGATTTTTGGTAGCTTGTGCTTGATGGACTTGATGCCAAGTAGTAGCGACAAGAAAACTTTGAAGAGGTGGTTTTTCATTGACAAAAGAGTTGGGTAGTATATCATCTCGACTGTTGAACACATTTGAAAGTTAAAACTACTCAACATCAACAAACAACAGTTAGTTATAACAGTAAAAGACTCCGGATCAATGGACTGCAAATCACCAAAATCATCCCCTTCACTTAATAATCCTGGTCGATCACCCTTAAACAAGTCTAGACTAAGCCTCTATTCTAGTCTGTTTCCTTACTCGCAGTCAGGAGGATCATCATTTGCAAGGAGAGTGCTGACTGTCCCAAAAAAGAAGGCGGGAAAACTTGATGATGCTCTCTCTAATGGTTGGCTTGAATCAATGAAATCGTCTTCGCCTCCTAAGAAAAAGATACTGAAGGACCCTGGTCTTGATGTTGCTTCAGATGATAATGATTATGCGTACCACTCATGGCTGGTATACTAGTAGTTTTTATTTTTTAGAAAGAATTTACTTTTACTATTAACCTTATTACACTTATTTTGGACAAGTTTATTTATACCATGATGACCTATGTTCCCACCTTGCTGACTGAATTACAGCTTAGTTATCCATCTGCGCTCCGATCCTTTGATAAAATTACAGATTTTGCAAGTAACAAGAAGATTGCTATATTTTTAGATTATGATGGGACACTTTCTCCCATAGTAGATGACCCTGATTGTGCTTACTTGTCTACAGATGTAAGTGGTCTTAGATTTTCTTACTTTTGTGCGTACTATATCATAGTTAATGGCTGAATGTGACAATGTTCTTTCTATGCCAGATGCGCTCTGCTGTTAGGAGTGTTGCAAAGTATTTCCCGACTGCAATCATCAGCGGAAGAAGCCGCGACATGGTAGTTGATATTCACGTTCAATTTAATTTATGATTTCAATCATATCAGAGCTTACCCCTTTGTTTATCTATTTTTAAAATGTGCATAGTTCCATTTGATTGTTGGAATAATTGCCTTGCTATTGCCCATCCTTTGCCTTCCAGGTT
Source organism: Heracleum sosnowskyi (assembly GCA_030848705.1). NCBI lineage: Eukaryota > Viridiplantae > Streptophyta > Magnoliopsida > Apiales > Apiaceae > Heracleum > Heracleum sosnowskyi. Next base: position 120,570,263 of record CM061241.1, read on the forward strand.
TATAATTTGGTCGGCTTAAAAGAGCTCTACTATGCTGGTAGTCATGGTATGGATATATTGTTCCCACTCAAGGACCCGATATCTACTGATCTTAAAGTCTGCAGTGAGTTTGGAAACACACAGGTAAATTCACTTATGTTGTGTCTTCAAAATCTTCTTCATGCACTATCATATCCTTCACCTCTCCCATCCTTCCTTAAACCTTAAATTGTACTTTGTAATATCCGATTTTTATACTAAAAAAAATGATAAAGGAAACAACAGGACCATCAAAGGTTTTTAAGAATTAACCTGGACACCCTTGAGTGAGTCCCAACTCATATTTTAAATACTTGTTTTTGTTGTATTTACTACTTGTTTTAAGCTAATTTTGAATCACATGGCAGAGCAAAGGTGTTACCTTCTCCAGCCTGCAAGGAATTTTTACCTGTGATTGACGAGGTTTGTAGTCGTTCTGCATCATGAAATAATTTGTTGGGCTAAAAAGTTAGCTACTATAATCAAACAGTATCTCAAGAGTCAAAAGTCTTTCCCTGCAGGTTTTCCGAACTCTTGAAAGAAATACTAGAGATATAGAAGGTGCAAAAGTTGAGAATCACAAGTTTTGTGTCTCAGTACACTACCGTAATGTTTCTGAAAAGGTGTCGTGTAGGATCTTTCTTTAAAACTGTTCTCAAATGCAAATTAATTTTTAGTATCTGGTTCGTATACTGAGGCTTCCTCCGGTATTACATTTTCTTGCAGTGTTGGGCTACAGTGCGGAGCGCGTTCACAATATTGTAGATGATTACCCTCAATTGCGATTAACACATGGGCGGAAGGTAATTGCTGCAGCACATGCATAATAATGTTTTATAATCCTTTTTCTTATTATCAGTTGTGAGCATTTGTTTTTGCCCATCTCTGTAGGTTTTAGAGGTTCGTCCTGTGATTGACTGGGACAAAGGTAAAGCAGTGGAGTTTTTGCTTAACTCATTAGGTCAGTTAACAACACATGTTAAGTACCTTTACCAGCGAGTCAACCTCGCTCTTTTTTTACAATCACATCCACACATTTTGTTTTTCTTCAAATTATTTCATATTCACACATAATCATGCAGGTCTTGAAAATAGTGATGATGTGCTTCCTATATATATTGGAGATGACAGGACAGATGAAGATGCATTTACGGTACAATTACCCCCCCCCCCCCCCCCCCCCCCCCAAAGATTCTAACTGATACAACAATTTTAAAGCTTAAACGTCTATTCACCAGGTACTGAGGCAAGGAAATCGGGGTTATGGTATTCTGGTTTCCTCTACTCCGAAAGAAAGTGAAGCACTCTTTTCATTGAAGGACCCTTCAGAGGTATCTTTCTTGCACTTGCACATTGTCTTCAATTGTTTGCCCCTTTATTTTAACTTTCCTTCTGAATGTGTTACCATTTTTATCTGAAAATATGTTACTAATTACTTGCAGGTCAATGATTTTCTGAAGTCCCTTGTGAGATGGAAAGAACAGAGTTTTGTGTAGATACAACACAGCCACAAAGTACTAATATAGAATGCTCTTACTAAAGCTACAAGAGATTTTATATTTTTTGTGTTTAAAGCAGTCTGGAACTGCCAATTCTTATGCTTGTGTTTCTACTTTGTTATTAGAATTTTCTTTTAATAATTGTAACCCATTGCTTTACTCTTTCTCCCTGGCGGGAGTTCAATAAATTTTCCAACATCAATGAAAATCAAATCCTGTTCATGAATGATTCAATAGAAATCTTGTGTTTTAATTTTTTCAGTTCTTTACACTGAATATATAGTTATTTATTTTATATTCGATCTCCGGGTCTTTGCAAGAAGAAACCTTTCTTTTTACTTCAATGAAGTAAAAGTAGAGGTAGATGTAAGGTCTGCGTACATCTCATCTTTCCCGAACCCTGATCAATATAGATTGTAGAACATAAATTAAATAAAGGCTTTCTGGTTTAATAAACATCGAAGATAAAAAGAAAGTTAGGAACAAAGAAAATGATATAAACTTATTAAATACATAAATAAATTTTTTTCCATTTGTTCCCTGAAAAGGATTATCCTGTTGGATAATTTGATCATTGTGCACGTAGAAATGCAAGGGTACTACACTACAGTCTACAATACAAACAAAGTTGGTGGTAGTATTACAAAAGTAGTCTTGGCTAGTTAAGTTTCTACTAGAAACATACAAAATAAAACATCATAGTCATCTCTTGTTCGATCAAACCGAGGTAAGCAAAACAACTGCAAATTAATAAGCTTTCTTCAACATAAAAATTGAATCTTTAACTCTACTCTTTGCTCAAATTCATCAGTAATGGCTTCTTCCTTTTATCTTCTCTCTTCCTCTCCCTACCCTTCTGGTAATTTCTTCATTCTTAGTCTATGTATATATCTATGTATCTATACATCTTCTTACAGCTACAAGTTTCAACTATTTTTTTTGTTTAAATTGCATTCTTGCAGGACAGGAGATTGAGATTCCCAGTTCAATCTGCAAGAACAAATCACATATTCAACTTTCCCAGATCATTTCCCCTAATTAAGCAGCAAACTTTCTCTGCAATTTCTGCTTCTTCACTTGATACTGGTTAGCCCCATTTTAATAGTATATTCTTGATTTGTTTGTTTAACTTTTTGGTTTTGGAAATTGTTAATTGATGGTTTTTAGGTTTAACTACTGAGCTGGATGCTGTATCTTCCCACAGTGAGGTAGTTCCTGATACTGTCATTTTCGATGATTTCGAAAGGTCAGATTTCCACTTAATTTCAGTCCACTTTATTTTTTTCTTTAAGTCTTGATTAATTTGTAGTGCGAGAAGTTTATTTCAAAGGTTATGTTGAATTAATATAGGTTCCCTCCTACTGCTGCCACTGTTAGCTCTTCTCTGCTCCTTGGCATCTGTAGTCTTCCTGATACCGCATTTAGAGTAAGTTGGTGCATTTGTGTTCAAGCTATATGATGTAATATTACATATGTCTTTGCATGCTTTATTGAATCAGTAATGTATATGTACCTTAGGTCCCGCATCATAGTACATTAGTGGGTAAATTTGCAGTGATCTGATAAGCTTAAGATTAAATTTTGGACAGGAATTTAGAAATTTAGTGCAACCACTTATTGCGATCAGTGAACCAAGAATAGGTCTTTCTCAAGTACTTACTTGTGTTGTGCGTGGGGCATGTAGAAGGCTCGTCAACTTAGATGCATTAGGTGTTTATGAAGTTTTGTTTTACATATTGTCATATTTTACCTGTATTGGGTATGGGGCATGTAAAAGGCTTGTCAACTTATATGCATTAGGTGTTGTGAAGTTTGGTTTACATTTTATCATATTTGATTTTAATTTAAAATTGGATAAAAGGATGTCTATGTGATTGATTTCTTCAGATAACATATGTGCATGTACTAACTTCAACATTCGTTACATACATTTATGTATATTTATATTTGGGGGTTTCAGGGTGCTGTTGACACTGCTTTGGCAGACAGGAAATGCAGCGCTACTGATAGCTCAGATGCTCGAATGTCATGCTTCTTTAACCAGGTAGATATAGTTTTTATGTAATGCCAATTTGTGGTTCTGTTTCATTGCATCAATTAGTGATTATTGGTTTTTATATTGCAGGCTTTAGTCAATGTTGGTTGTGATCTAGCAAAGCTAGTTCCAGGTAGAGTTTCGACTGAAATTGATGCTCGTCTTGCATATGACACACATGGCATCATTAGCAAGGTATAAATTTTGAGACTCGTGAGAAATGTACAAATAAATATGGTTTCTTGCATTTTTATTGGGTACATGTAGTTTTCTACAAGAACTGTAACCCGTCTATCCACAGACCAGATCAGTCGTGGGTCACTGTCAATATTCTTAGCTGAAGAAAAATGTAACTACTGTTTTTACTTGTTATTCGGATATTGTAAGGTAGATTCTTCAGCAGTACATTTGATTCCTCTTATCCTGTGCCAGACACCTATTTCCCTTTCATTATTGTATTGCATTGACAGTGCTCAATGTATAGTTTGCACTTTCAGCTAAATAACCAATAATTACCTATATATTGTAATTGTACTATCATTGCCTAGAAAATGTTGACGATGAAGCCTGACTAGGCTCGCTCCTTTTTCTATAGCTACTCTAATAACTTTTACACTGGTACAAATTTTTTAATCCATCAATGTCTGTGTCTCTGTGAAGTAAAATTATTTACTGTATGACAATAATTCTTACAATTTTTTTTTTCAGTTTGTACATTGTTTCTTTACATTGTTAGTCGTATAAAGTTCAGGGCTCATTGATGAACATGAGAAATGAGTATATGTTATTCCAGAGTAATTTCAAAGATAGTCTTGAGATCGTAGAAAGATTTGATTACGGGAACTGTGGTTTGATTTGAAAGGATCATTAAGTTGACTTGTCGACTATAATCTGTTATCGATTTTGTCACCTAACTGAAACTTTCAGTAGATAATTAGCAAAGAAAGTACTATCAATAAATATTTCTAATATCATCTGTTAATCTGTGTTATTTGTGGCATTAGATTAGTAGTCTATTCAACCATTGGATTCTATTGACACTCCTTAAAGTAGTATTTACAGTTACACAGTTGTTACTAGCTTCAAATCAATTGTAACTTAAATTGCGACATGACTCATGTATGTGTAAATGACAGAAAAACTGATTCTCATGTCCCATTATTTCTTCAATTTATTATATTGATATATTTTACACATGTGTTTACCGTACTGGTCAGGTGCACGACCTATTGAATTTGTACCGTGAAGTTGAAGTGCCTCCAGAGCGTTTGTTGTTTAAAATTCCAGCAACTTGGCAAGTAAGTATATCATAACTAAGTTCTTAAGCTTTTTGTTGAAAATATTGTCATCTACATGGAACTAGATTTCTCTACTATTCTCGATGAGTTGATGGTATGTCATCTTCGCCTTTGTTACTGTATTTGTTTTAGGGAATTGAGGCATCAAGAATATTGGAATCTGAGGGTATTCGGACACACATGACTCTTGTTTACAGGTGTGTGTATATTTTTGTTTTCCCTTCATCATTGACTGATTACATTATTTCGAAACAAAGATCTAAGGTCGGCAACTAGGATAAATAAACCCTTTATATCAGGTGAATTCTTTGTGTGTGCTCTAGTATAGAATCAGTGATGTTTATAAGAATGAACCATGTTTGTAATAATAGGCCCCTGTTTCATATGACACACACACACACAGATATATCTATACTATATTATTAAAGACGAAACATTAAAAGTTTTGGTCGGTCGTCGGTCGGTCGGTATTTGGGCCGATTCACGGACCTATCTATAATCAATTTATTAATAACCAATTACCTTTTTTCACTACATTACCTATTTTTTTTTTAAAACCAAACCAACTCATATTCTAAAAATAAAACTAGCAACATATATATAATATGGTAATATTATTATATATTTATAACTGAATACCTTTTTCAGCTAAAACACATTATTTTTGATATTTTTTACCTAAAACAACTCATGTTATAAATAGGACACATATATGGAAACCAAGTTATTGATAACCAATTACCTTTTTCAGCTAAATTATATTACCTATTTCATATATTTATTTAACTAAAACAAATCATTTTCTAAAAATAAGACGGACAATATATATAGTTATTGATAACCAATTACCTTTTTCAGCAAAATTATATTACCTATTTCATATATCTATTTAATTAAAACAAATCATTTTCTAAAAATAAGACGGGCAATATATATATAAAATGGTAATATTATTATATATTTATAACCGACAGCTAAAACACATTATGTGTTTTATATTTTCTAACTAAAACAGATTATCTTCTAAATATAATACATGCAAAATAAATATACAATGGTAATATTGTTTTATATAAATATTAATAAATAACAAGTTATTCTTTTCAGCTAAAACAAATTACCTCTTTTATATTTTCTAACTTAAACAACTAATTTTCTAAAAGTAATGCATATATAAAAAAATTAATATAATTTTATATAATTGTTAATAAGTAACTAATTGTCTTTTTAAGGATATTACATGTTTATATTTTTTAAGTGAAACAACTCATGTTCAAATTAAAAATAACACGGGCAAAAGATAGATATATTGGTAATATTATTATATTAAACTTATGAAATTCAAGTTTATTATAATTTTTTTAACATTCAATTTAAACGAGATAATTAATTAAAATAAAAGTAATAGTATATTCAAATAAACTCGGTATATTGAACAAGCACATATTTTGATATTTGCACTTGAGTCCCTTTTTAGATTTTTAAGAGTAAAAAAATATGAATCATTATATATGTTATTTTAAAATATTTCATATTTTAATATCTAAAATACTACTATTGATTACGTCAATAATATATTAAATTTAAATATTATATTGTTATATTTATAAATCCAATATATATATATATATATTAAAATTTTATCAAATTATATATAATAACTAAAATCTAAATAAAAAATAAGAAAATATTAAAGAAGACCGCACGGGATATAAGCTAGTATATATATATATATATATATATATATATATATATATATATATATATATATATATATATATATATATATATATTCAGATTCGAACTCTTATAGTAGAATATCATAAATGGTCAGTAGATTTTAGATTCGTAGTCAGGTGTTGTACTTGTCTGTCGGCGGAACCAGGGGGAAGGGGAGAGGGGGGGGTGACCTAGGCTGAAGCCCATGCTAAGACGAAAATTTTAGTAGAGAATTTTTTTTCAAATCCCGATTTTCAGTTGAAAATCAGTAGAAATTTTTAGTAATCCCCGGCTAGCATCAAAACATTGATGATATTTCATTTTAGCCCCGGCTGTTTTGAAATGCTGGTTCCGCTCTGACTGATATGCTGTTTCAGCATGTCATATATTGATCATATGCCTTCTGAGTGGAAGTTACTCAATCTCATTTTAATGATATGCTATACAACTCAGATTAGTATTTCTTGTGATCATTACTTTGTTGGTACTAGAGGTATACCAGCAACTTGTTGAAGGCGTGTAACCTGGTGGATGGCCCACTTCTCTTGGCAACAAGAGGTCGAGGGCTTGCGTCTCATTGAAGACATGTGTGTGTGCGTATTTTATTTTCTTCAATTAACCATTGCAATTAATAATACCGTGTTGGAGTTACTTATTTATTTATCTGTACTTTGGGTTTCTAAAAACTGCATGTTGCAGATTAGAGGTTGTCAGATAACAATTAATTAATTGACCGTCAATGCATTTCTTATTTCATTGCATCGGAAATTAACAAACTGTATTTTATGATTGCTTAATTGCTAATGAAAAACCATGTTTCTTTAGCTTTTGTCAAGCTGCAGCAGCTGCTCAAGCTGGGGCTTCTGTCATTCAGATTTTTGTTGGTCGAATCAGGGTAAATTTATTTTCTTCTATCTCATAAGATTAATTATTTTTAGTATTTAAAGCTGATTGCTAAGCTGTGCACATGGGCAGGATTGGGCACGCCATCGCAGTGGCGATCCCGAGATAGAAGCTGCTCTCAAGAGAGGAGAAGATCCTGGATTAGCTTTGGTAAGCCACTAAGCCTGCAACTACTGAAAGAATCTATTTACTAACATTACGTATAAAAATAAAAGGAGTTTGTAGCTGTCTTTCTGCAATGTGTCTTAATGTTAGCGATAATATCAACAGCTGATATTCGGTCAAATAAATTAATAGCTAAATCTTCTTCAGCTAGTGCTTCCTCTTTCATCTTGTAACATAGAGTGCCTGTATTTATCATGTACACCATTATTAAACATGATTAACTATATAAATGAATTAATTTTGTTTGTGCAAGGTATGATCTTAAAGTGTTTTAGTTACCCCTGCTGAAATCTGAATAACTTGGAAGTGCTTGTCTAGCTTAAGTATATATATATGCTATATTTGGAATTAAGTTCTACTGGGCCTGCAAAATTTAGGCCGTTTGCAAGGGTTTTTGCATCATACTATGATAAAATCCTGAGATGAGTATTAACACCCAAGAATGGGACATATGATGCAAATTATGACAAATTCAACTCTCTCTCTCTCTCTCTCTCTCTCTCCCGCCTCCCTCCCTCTCTCTCTCACCCCCTCTCTGCCCTCTCCCCCTCCCCTCCCCTCCCCTTCTCCCTCCCTCCCTCCCTCCCTCCCTTTCTTTTCTTTTTTTGCTTTTTACAAACGAACAATGATATTCTGATTATTTTGTGCTGTGCAGCATCGACTAAGCGACTCTAAGAATTTGCACGAGTTATGAGCTTACTGCATTTCTGATTTTTTAGGTGACGAAAGCTTACAGTTACATTCACAAATATGGGCATAATTCAAAGTTAATGGCTGCAGCAATTCGAAACAAACAGGATGTGCTTCATGTTTTAGGGTAGATATATTCACCTTCAACTTGACACTTGAAATAGTATAATTATGTACTCAAGCAATAACCTGATGCAATTTTTTTCTTCACTTTCAGGGTTGACTATATCATTACTCCGTTGAAGATATTGCAAGCGCTTAAGGAATCTGTGACTCCTGATGACAAATATTCTTTTGTGAAAAGACTATCCCCAGATTCAGCTAATGCCTACAATTTTAGTGAAGAAGAGGTTTGAGCAATATTTAACTCTTCTAGTAGTGTATTCATGTTTTACATAACATAATTTACCAACATTGGTTGGTTCCTCTGGAGAAAAAACTGTCTTCGTGATCAGTTGAATGCTCATATAGAGATGTTTCTCTAAACATTGAAATGTCTTGTTGTCTTGTTTCTCTTCAAACCACCCTTTTCTTTTGGCCCAGAAATTCAAAATTAGAGCTAATTAAAAAATAATTGTTACATATTTTCCTCTCATATAATCCTTAAGAGCAGAGGCTAAGTTTAAAATTAGTGTAGTTGCAGGCAGCTTCTCCCTTATGAGTTACGACATCATTGAAGACAGTGGCAGAGTCAGGATGCATAGGGAGCGGGGTCAGGCTACCAGTCAAATGAAAAACATATACATTATAGATAACACTAGATATGGATATACCTCTACTGCGATCATTTCACTGTGTGGTGGCCCATTACCCTTTCTAACTGGCCTGACTTTTTTTTCTTTTAGTTGGTTATTGTAACGCCCCTAGATCCGGGGTCGGAGATCCAGGTCGCGACGTTCTCCTTTTTCTATTTATTAACACTTAATTACTTCTCTTGTCATTGACTCCCTTCCTTCACTCATCATTCTTTCTTGACACAACTTGACACAACTTGATCTTTTCTATCAGTTCGGGTTGCGGTATAATCTCAAACAATCCCTCAGTGCCCTTTTCCGTAACCTTAACCCCAATTTCTATCTTTTCGAATTCTCGGATTAATTCCTCCGATGTGGTTATCATCTTGAGCCTCTCTTTCCTACTAAGGGCGTCAGTCACCACATTGGCCTTCCCTGGGTGGTACAGGATCTCACAATCGTAATCCTTAATCAACTCTAACCATCTCCTTTGTCTCATATTTAGCTCTTTCTGAGTGAAAATGTATTTAAGACTCTTGTGATCCTTAAAAATCTCGCACTTCTCTCTGTACAGATAGTGTCTCCATATTTTCAAAGCGAAAACTATCGCAACCAGTTCTAAATCGTGGGTGGGGTACCTTATCTCGTACTCCTTCAACTGTCTGGATGCATAAGCAATCACCTTACCATGTTGCATAAGCACACAGCCTAAACCCTTATGTGACGCGTCGTTGTAGATCACAAAGTTTCCTTTTCCATCCGGTAATACTAGCACCGGGGCTGTTACCAACCTTTTCTTTAGTTCTTGAAAGCTCTCCTCACATTTGTCCATCCAAACAAACTTCTCGGTCTTATGAGTAAGTTAGGTCAATGGTCCCGCTATTTTGGCGAAATCCTTAACAAACCTCCTATAATATCCAGCCAATCCTATGAAACTCACCTCAGTAGGTGTGGTTGGTCTCTTCCAGTTTGACACGGCTTCTATCTTGGCGGGGTCGACTAACACTCCTTCGCTACTAACCACATGTCCTAAGAACTGAACTTCCTTTAGCCAAAATTCGCACTTCGAGAATTTGACGTTCAATTTTTCTTTCCTTAGAATCTCAAGTCCATTCATTGAGTTTAACTTGATGAAATCTTTAAGAGAAGTATGGCTTGATCTAAGCTTGTAAGTTGATATCTTAAAAGAAAAAAATCAAGAACACATGAAAGTTACTATACATTCATGAGTTCTCTTAAAGATTTCATCATGTTAAACTCAATGAATGGACTTGAGATTTAGAGGTTACCTTAATCTATCCAAGAGCTATCCAAAGAGTATTTATGTGTGATTTTTGGAAGCTTGCAAATGGCTTGAAGAATTTTCTTCTCCTTGTTCTTTACTTAGGCTGAGAGCTTCCTTCGAGGGGGGAGAATACTTCTTGTTTTGCTTTTGGTGTTGGTGTGTTTGTGTGGTTAATTGTATGGCTTTATCCAAAATAATTCACCTTAGATCTGGCAAGTACAACTAAAGATTTTAAGGAAAAGGTTATCCTCTTTTCCTTGTTTTAGGGGATAATGTCACTAACTAGCTTCACTTAGTTTGGTTAGCTTCTAAGTAGTTAGTTTGCACGGTGTATAATTTACTTACATGTTATCCAACACTTATCGCTTATTCCTCCATGCAAGGTTCGAAAATTTTCCTTGAAAGTGTCTTGTTGCGTAGTAATTTCTTATGATTATCCTTGATACTTAAATACGTTGGTTTAACTTAAATCCAATAAAATTCCATGTCATGAGATTTGGGTCATCCCGGGATTCTCGTATTCCTTAATACTTTGTAAATTACCAAAAAATTTGTAGAAGTGAAAATTTTCATATTCTGACGACTTTTGCATTCTCTTATTTAATCCATGCAACAATAATACATCTTCGGATTCCCAAAATTCCACCACTTATATAGTGTGAGCTCAAAAGTATTTCATATATTCGTAGAATCACTATTCTTTAAGGTTTCTAAATATTACAAAAATTAGGGTTATTACAGTTATGTTGCCTAGTTTGCAATCCGTAAGATTTTTAAGTATGCGGAATGGTTAGTGAGTATTTGAACCAAGACCTTTGGTCATGAGTGTTGGGTGGTGTCAACCCAAGTACCACATCGAGAAGACAAGAGGAAATTCTCTTGTATATAGAGCAGTCAATTAACTCCATTAGTATCGAGGCATTTTGGGAGTGAACAAATATAAATATTGTCAGTTTTGCCTCTATGGACATTTTCCGTTTGTCAGAAGGTGTGTCCGATAGTATATTAGTTTATTTTATGTGGTCAGGCGAAGCTGCCTATTTTGTGTATGGAATTCTTTACCAAATATATTTTGTAGATCCCTATTGATTATTAATTTATTAACATTTAGACAAGTATTTGAATTCTTCTAGCTACATAAATTCTACTCAGTAAAAAGCATTACATATAATTTTCTCTTCATTTCAGCTTGTAAAGTGGGACCAATACAGCTTTGCGTCAGCAATGGGACCCGCTGGTGTTGAGCTCTTGGCTGCTGGTTTAGACGGCTATGCCAATCAAGCAAAACGGGTTGAGGAGTTTTTCGGAAAGATATGGCCACCACCAAATGTCTAAGTATTTTCTCTTACGGTCCCAAATAAGACAACAAGTTGAGTCCAAGTTTTTTCTTTGATGTTCAAGCTCTGTGGCTCTGTGCTCTGCCTTGTTTCTTTGTTATCCTTCTGTAATGACCCTTCTCTCATGCTACATAGAGTTTTGTTTTTTGTTGTATTTCTGTGTAAGATTGTCCAGTGCAAGTGAATTGTCCCGGTAATAGGTTCATGATTAAATCAAATTCAATATACTATTAAAACGTCGAAAGACATGTTCTTCTGGTAGGAAATATGCTGCAAAAATACACAGAAACCATGATGATCCATATAAAAAGAAATAAAAATTAAAACAGAGAGTAGAGTTGGTAATGCTGATTCGGAATGTTCAATGATTTGGTATTGTTTATTCTACTGAAGTTTTCTTCTGTATAGTGGAATTATATGGCTAATGCATGTGAATGGGTACATTGGCACATGAATTGCTTCTTTCATGTAGTGTGGGTGTGGGTGGCAGCTGGGAACATGTGTTTTTGTATCTGTGTCTACTGATTATGTCTTTGCAATTTGCAGAGGCAGATCATATGAAAATCATAATTTTAGTTTTGTATCTGCAGTCTATTATAATAACAAATGTAGATAATATAGTTAAATTCATAGTATATTCCCTACATTATCATATAGGCATGTGGAAACTATTAGTATGCCTGTTTGCACAGCAGATGCGAGGAAAAGAAAGTTTGTATCTGAGACAAGTTTAGTGTTGTAAATTTGTTTGCTTCCCTAATGTATTATTATGATTGATAATCAGTTGCAATTAGTTAACGGATTAAGAGACAGAAAGACAATTAGGCACAAGGAGTGGATAATATTGGTGCATAGTATTTCACTAATGGTAGGCACATGTATTTCCTAATTCCCGCAAATCTAGCGACTAATATTCTTTAAAAAGAAAAATTGGATCATTAGTTAGGGAGGTAACCCTTCTATTTATTTTCGAATAGGAAAAGGCTAGCTATTTATTTTTAAAAATTTTAAATATATATGTAAAATATTTACTTTGATCTGATAATTAATTAGGGAGGATTAAAAATTATCTATTTTAAGTAATTATATTATTTTACTAAAATGTTATGATTAAGTGAAAAAATAAACTAACACTCATAGTCAAATCGCGGATATTCTGTGCCACCTGTAGTACTCCAAAAGGTAATTATGTTCCGCATGTTATGCCAGCTCACTACTATGCCTGATTTAGTACTACCTTAAATCAATTATTGGAGATTAAAATAATTAGAGTTTCTTCAACATTTTTATGATTACATTATTACAGTACATTCGTCTACGAAAACACCATTGCTGCTGCCATTTTTATACAAGAAAAATCAACTAGTAAATCTTCCTATATAGAATGTTTAAAAATGCCATAACATAATTTCGCACAAAACAGGAAAATAACCCGTCTTCGTTAAAAAATAAACGAATATCTTAAGGAGTACTTAAAATCGCTCTTGAATCCGCAATACCTTTTAATTTAGTTAGAATATTATTAAAAATATCTCCTTTGCATATATTAATATATGATGAAATTATTAAAAATGGAATCATCCTAATTAAGCAAAAAAAAGGTAATATTTAAAATGATAAATTATCTAATAATTTGTATAAATACCAACTTCACAAAAATACAAGGGCCTCGTAGACCTGTTAGCTAGCTAGCGCCGAGTAAAACTCTTTACTCCCTCCTGTCACCAATCTATCTGTCTCCGCTGTCCAAATTCGAAAGAATGACAAAAATAACAACTTTTCTTAGGTTAAGTAATCAAAATACTTATTTTTGAGTTTTTGGTCATTTTTGTCGACCAAATGCTCATTCTTAGATTGGGTATCTCAAAAAATGTTAATTCTATATTTTTTGATGAAATATGTATTTTTACAAAAAAAAAATCAAAAATTTGGGTGAATACCCAGTCTCAGGATGGGAGTCTGAAAAAACGTATCTCGAGATATCTAGTCTAAAAGCGTATTTCACCGGTATTTTTGACCAAATTTTCAAAATATAATATTCTGATCACCAAATTTAAAAATTATGATAATTTTGGCCACCGCCTTCCAAATTCCATACAAAAATCGTTCATATATAAGCACCTAATGGTCTCATCATAAACAGTGTCAAAAAATTAACACACACATAATTACTTGTGTGTGTGTTCTTGTAGTTAAATTAAAATCTCGGTATTTATTTTGGTATACACTCTTCTCGATTTTAAAATGGAGGATCGAATAACCATCTCTCATCAACCCTACACTCCTCTCCCGGACGGCGATAATGGGCCGTTGTTACCCATCTCTCCGGCAACCCAAAACGGTCCACGACGATCTTTGAAGTTTGTGCATGTGTTAAGCGGCATTTTGGCGGTTGGTTTGATCATAGGCATGAAATTTTTGTTTTCAAGTAGCGATGGCCGGGCAGTTGACAAAAGTACAACGTCACCGGAAAATTTAGTTGAGGTGGAGCCACGTGGGGTGTCTGAAGGAGTGTCGATGAAGTCGTTCCGGCGGCCATTATTGGGAATGGAGCCGCCAGCTGATTTTCCATGGAACTCTAACGTGTTGTCTTGGCAAAGAACTTCATTTCATTTTCAACCGCCCAAGAATTGGATGAACGGTACATAAATTTTATTTTTACTTGTTTTTGAAGTACATGCATTTTCTAATTTTATTTCATGTTGCAACAAATAAATAATTGTTGTTTGAATGTTTGGACATGCGCTGAACTGGCACAATTGTTGCGTGGTGCCTATGAATCTGCTCTTTATTCTGTTGACCAGATCCTAATGGTAAGTTCCCCAATTCCTGTCCCTCGTATAGATTGTGACGTTTGATTCATTTCATTGATTTTTCTTTTAGTTTATTCAAATAACGAGCATATTCAGCATCCCTGGTCACTTTCAATTTCAATCTAGACTTGTGTTTTCGGCCACCTAAAACTCTTCAAAGAACTCATCCTTTGTTGTTTGGCAACGCTTATCTGTTCTCTATGTTCTCTTTATATTGTCTTGTAGTTCTATGTCTCTATCTGCATGTACCAAGAAACTTACAATTTCAGTCTAACAAAACATGTTTTCTTCATTATTCACTAAGAGATGGTTGTTGTTTTATGCTAGATACGGAATTAGGTACCAAAATTTGTTCCCAATTGATGTGATGTTGATGACAATTTGAAAATAAATTATTGGTGAAATTTATGTGGATATATGGGGGTTCATTGTTATTAATTAAATTATAACAGCAGAACACGTGACATTTGGGATACGTTTTGGGAACCAATGTGGAACCTTTAGCATTCTCCATAAAAGAACCCTTAACCCATATTCAGGCCACAAATGCAAATTATGCTCCATTATAAACAATTGTGAATTAATTAATTGCTCCATTAGGGCGATGATTACTAGGAGGTGGTATGTGCTTGCTTATGTTTTTCAGATGCTTATCATGTAAGTTGTGTATGCATTACAGTCACTAATTACTTGATAGCGAATATATTTTCTAGTGTAATGTGAACTTGTGAAGTGTCCATCTATCAAAATTTCTGGGATCATGTTATAAGATTATTGTCCGAACTAAATTTTAGTAGAAAATTTTATACAAGTTTTTATAACAAATCACTTCCAAGATTTTTTCTGGAGATGGATAAACTACTAATTAGTAATTAGTAGCATTTAGTGTCTAGTTAATAATACATACAGTGTTTGAATACAGATAGTGTTAGTGTTACATACATTGATCAGCATATCCTTGTACATTAATAAGCCTGCTTCAGTTCCCAGCAAATCCATGTATTAAAGCTTTTGAAAAATTGACATCAAAATGTTATAATTTTGATCATAATTAATTGCTAACTTAGTTGTGCTAAGCTTTTATTATTTCGGGCAGGCCCATTGTACTACAAAGGATGGTACCATTTATTCTATCAATACAACCCCGATGGTGCAATATGGGGTAAGAAAATTGTTTGGGGCCATGCTGCATCAAGGGACTTGATCCACTGGGACAATCTTCCAGTTGCTATGGTCACTGATAAATGGTACGATGTTAATGGTGTGTGGACCGGTTCTGCTACAATACTTCCTGATGGTCAAATTGTGATGTTATATACCGGATCAACTAATGAGTCAGTACAGGTGCAAAATCTAGCCTATCCCGCTGATCCATCTGATCCCCTCCTCATTGAATGGGTCAAGTACCCCAATAACCCTGTTCTAGTCCCACCGCCTGGTATTGATTTCAAGGATTTCCGCGACCCGACAACTGCGTGGTTATCACCCGAGGGTACATGGCGTCTTATTATTGGCTCAAAACTTAACAGAACTGGCATTTCATTGGTTTACGACACAGTAGATTTCAAAAAATTTACCCTCCTAGATGGATTGCTCCATGCAGTTCATGGTACGGGTATGTGGGAGTGCGTGGACTTTTATCCAATTTCAAAAGTTGGGGAAAATGGGCTGGACACATCAATTAACGGGCTTGGAGTGAAACATGTTATGAAGGCTAGCCTTGATGATGATAGAAATGATTATTATGCACTTGGAACTTATGACCCTGTTTCCACTATATGGGTTCCAGATAATCCGAAAATGGATGTTGGTATCGGACTGAGGTACGATTATGGTATATATTATGCTTCAAAAACGTTTTATGATTCAAACAAGAAGAGAAGAGTGTTGTGGAGTTGGATTAAAGAAACTGATAGCGAAATTAGCGACATTAAAAAGGGTTGGGCATCTGTTCAGGTACATCTTTTACACACTTCTTTTAAATTATAATTTTATTATGCATGATTGTAAAGCTATATTCGTAGATTACATTGCCTATTATATAAAAAAATTGCTTAAGCTGAATAAGACATTAAAATTCGAAACTATGTTTATAGTTATTAAATCATTAGCACACCACATGGAAATATTTCATTTAGAATACTTGTGTATTAAAATGTTGATCACAGAAATTCTGTTATGCATAATTCTGTACAGTGTACTCTAGGCATAGAGTAACATATAGAGTTGAATTTAAAGATTTTGTCGAAAGTATCTGTGTTAAAACTAATCACTGCGACATTAATGTTATGATCAATAGGGCATTCCAAGGACGATATTGTTTGATCATAAAACCGGTAGCAATCTACTTCAATGGCCAGTTGAGGAGGTGAACAAGTTAAGATCAAACAAAACAGTATTTGAAAATCTGGAGATTAATGTCGGTGCAGTTGTGCCACTTGAAATCGGCTTAGGGAGTCAGGTTTGTATAATTTATGTTCGTGGCATGACTGAAAGATGTTACATATACTATCTACTAGGCTAAAATTGTTAGCTGGAAATTAGCTGAAGCCAGATGACATTGTTGCAGTTAGATATTACAGCTGAATTTGAGGTTGATAAGGAAAGCTTGGAGAGAGTACAAGCATCAAATGAGGTGTATGATTGTAAAAACAGTATGGGAGCTGCTGGGCGTGGTGCATTAGGACCATTTGGTTTGTTGATTCTTGCTGATAAAAAACTTTCAGAGCAAACACCTGTATACTTTTATATTACTAAAGGGTCCGATGGAGATCTCAAGACCTTCTTCTGTGCTGATCATTCGAGGTCTGTTTTCATTCTTCTTGCGCCTATTAATCGTTGTTTGATTATGCACTTTGAAATTCAAACAATCATTATGTTCAACATTGATGTGTAGCCTAATTTAATTTACAGGTCTTCCGAGGCAACCGACGTTGACAAGGAAATTTATGGCAGCATAGTTCCAGTACTCAGAGGGGAAAAATTAACAGTCCGGATATTGGTAAGTTTTTTGTTATTACAAGACAGGAAAATATAATAGCCTATATATAGTTTGATGTGTTGAGAGATATTTGTAGTTATTTAATTGAATTTTTCATATGCACTCAAATTGAATTTTGTAACTGAATTTTTTCATATGTGCTTAAATTTTTTTAACGACTATACAAAAAGATTGAAGCAGATTCAAATAAAAATAATCAAAAACTGGGCATGCGAGGTCTTTAGCTTTGCCGAAACGGTATAATTGCCCAGTGGGGCATGTTAGATATGCTTGATTTGGTTTATATGAAGAGAACTCCGAAGATAAGAGAACTCCGGAGATAGGTATTAACATGTATTAAAATCAATATGAATTTTCAGGTGGATCATTCAATTGTGGAAAGCTTTTCTCAAGGAGGGAGAACATGTATAACTTCTAGGGTTTATCCAACAAAAGCCATTTACACTAATGCTAAGGTTTTCTTGTTTAACAATGCTACTGAAGCTAGAATCACCGCTTCCCTGAACATTTGGCAGATGAACGCTGCTCAAAGGCATTCCCATTATACAAATTTAATTATGTAAATTGCAATATTCTTTAGACATATTCCTTCAATTTAAAATTGATTAATTCTTATTTTTTGGTTCTGTTATTGAGTGTAGTGTTCGGCGTGGCCTTGTTCAAATTAAGAGAACTAGTTTACTAAGTCGCGCTTCGCAGCGGCTTTATAATAATATCTCTAAATTTTCTCAAAAAATATTCTACAAAAAACGTTTTTAAATAAAATAATATTTCTAATATAAAATTAAGTTTTGTTTTGAATTATATATATATAGTTCTAGATCGTACAATCAAAAACTACAATTATACTTTCACAACTATTAAAATCTTCACTACCTCCAAATCTACTCCCAATAAGAAAAAATAAAAAAATATGAACAAACATCATTTTTGTTGTTGGGAGAATTTTTTATTAATAATGATCTGTTTTTGTCAAAACAAATAACAACAAAAACAACATCTTCCTTTTAAAAAAAAAAATTAATGACCTTTTCTCAATGTTTTTTATTCTTGTATGACTTTTGTTATAGATGTACCGATTTATTGAATTTTGTTAAAAATGCACACACTAAATAAATTTTTCAGTCGAATAAATCTTAACATGATATTTTCGAAATGCATACACTATAAATTTCTTAAAATACAATTTTTATCTTTGAATTTTCGTGTATGAATTAGAGAAAATATTTTACTAAAAGATATAATATTTTCTCGTAAAAATTAGAGCAATAACTATCTAAACGTTAAAAAACAATGATAAAATTTGTTTTTGAAGACATGATGAATTCTCCACTTTCGAGTTATCTTGTATACAGGTGTATCAACTTTTAACTATAAATTCAAAACTAATAACGTACACACATAAACATATAAATCAATTCTCAACTTTTAACTATAAATTCAAAACTAATAACGTACACACATAAACATATAAATCAATTCACAACTGAATGTACATGAAAATCACCTTGCTCGGCCTATTATTTTAACTGATTAAGTGATGAATCCCCCTCCTTATTAATCCACGTCTTAACTCAATCAACACTAACAGGCAATAACAAATAACTTGTGTTATCAAAGATTTTAATATGATTGTGCATTAGGATACGAACAAACTTAATAAGATAAATAATATAAAGGAAAAGTATCATACTCATGTACTCATATACACACTTTTAACATGAACAAACAAAAAAGTAAAGAAGAACACTGTTGACAAAAAAAATTGTAGTAGACAATGAACAGAGTTTAGGTGTATATTTATACTATTAATTAGTTGTTTGCAGTGTTGTAAAAAGCGGGAATCGGAGTTAATCGGTGAAGGCACCGTCCAGGGATTAATCGGAATGATAAATCGGATCATTAATTGGAATAAATTTAATAATATTTTTTATATAGATTTAAATTCATATATATAATTGTTTCGTTATTTCAACTAAACATATGTTATTATCATATATTTATGCAAATATGTTAAAAATGTTATATAATTGTAATAAATAAAATTTTGAAGGTTTAACTTTTCAATTAAAGATCAATTTAAGAGGAAAAATTAAGAGAATTTACGATTTAGGCATCTAAAATTATAATTATAATTATATGTACAAAAATAATATTTTTTTCTATTGTTTAATCAAGTTTCTACCTTTTAAATTTTTAATTATTTTTTAAAATTTTAACTATTTTTTACTATTTTTTAATAATTAGCCCGATTTTTGACCGATTAATCCCATTTTTGACCGATTCAGCCGATTTTTGACCGTTTTTCTGAAAAAACGATTAATTGACCGATTTTCGCTTAATCAGTTCGGTGGTCCGCCGTCTAGCGATTAATCGGCGATTAATCGGCGATTAATCCCGATTAATTGCCAACTTTTAGAACACTGGCTGTTTGTATGAAAGTATTAAAGATAATTAATTATTTACCAAGTAATTACTTAATTTCTTATGCAAGACCGATCTAATTTCTTAACTTCTTATTTACCAATATGTTCTTGTATTTTCTATTATATTATATTAAAAAGAAAGTTTAGGAGAATATAATGTTAAGATAGTAATTTCATTTGAAAAGAAATATTATGAGAAAATCTAGATAATAATAAAAGGAAGTTCAAAATAATGTAAATTAATACACTTTTTTTTTTTAAATTTAGATATTTGAAGGCAAGAATATTATAATTGAATATTTAGTTTCCTCCATTTGTAATATTTAGTTTCCTCCATTAGTAAAGATCTATTGTATATTTACTTTCTCCATTAGTAGAGATTTTAAATGTAATAATATTATATTTACTTTCCTCCATTAGTAGAGATTTTAAATGCAAGAATATTGAAATTGTATATTTAGTTTTCTCCATTAGTAAATATTTAAAAGGCAATTGAGGATTTTTCTAATCTTTGGTATTAATTAATTAATTTCTTATGCAAGACCGATATAATTTTTAAACTACTTATTTACCAAAACGTTCCTGTATTTTCTATTATATTACATAATAAAAGAAAGTTTAGGAGAACATTATGTTAAGATGGTAATTTCATCAAAAAACATATTATGAGAATATTTAGATAATAATAGAGGAAAGTTCAAAATAATGTAAGGTAATACATTTTTTTTTCTAATTTAGATATTTTGAAGGCAAGAATATTATAATTGAATATTTATTTTCTTCCATTAGTGATATTTAGTTTCCTCCATTAGTAAAGATCTATTGTATTTTTACTTTTTCCATTAGTAGAGATTTTAAATGCAAGAATATTATATGTTTCCTCCATTAGTAAGCATTTAAAAGGTAATTGAGATTTTTTCGAATTTTTAATATTATTAATTCAAAAAATTGAGAAAATTAGAAAAATGGAACGAAGCGATATGAGAGCGCCACCTCACCGTCCCGTCTTCTCCTTTATATAATAGTATTGATTATAAATTTTGAATATGGTCTTCCACGACTATAATGGGCCTGTTTGACCACCCTTAAATTAGGCAACTTATGCTTTAAAAGTTCTAAATACCGTGTACTCAGCTTATTTGATAACTTATAATTTATAAACTAGTTTACTAAGCCGCGCTTCACAGCGGCTTTATAATAATATCTCTAAATTTTCTCAAAAAATATTCTACAAAATACGTGTTTAAATAAAATAATATTTCTAATATAAAATTAAGTTTTGTTTTAAATTTTATATATATATATATATATATATATATATATATATATATATATATATATATAAAGTTTTAGATCGTTCAATCAAAAATTACAATTATACCTTTAGAGCTATTAAAATCTTCACTAAAGAAAAAAGATAAATAACATAAAGGAAAAAGTCTCATACTCATGTACTCGTATACACACTTTTAACATGAACAAACAAAAAAGTAAAGAACAACAATGTTGACAATAAAAATTGTAGTAGACAATTAACAGAGTTTAGGTGTATATTTATACTATTAATTAGCTGTTTGTATGAAAGTATTAAAGTTAATTAATTATTTACCAAGTAATTACTTAATTTCTTATGCAAGACCGATCTAATTTCTTAACTTCTTATTTACCAATATGTTCTTGTATTTTCTATTATATTACATTAAAAAGGAAAGTTTAGGAGAACAGAATGTTAAGATGATAATTTCATTTGAAAACAAATATTATGAGAATATCTAGATATTAATAAAAGGAAGTTCAAAATAATGTAAAGTAATACACTTTTTTTTTTAATTTAGATATTTGAAGACAATAATATTATAATTGAATATTTAGTTTCCTCCATTTGTAATATTTAGTTTCCCCCCTTAGTAAAAATCTATTGTATATTTACTTTCTCCATTAGTAGAGATTTTAAATGAAAGAATATTATATTTATTTTCCTTAATTAGTAGAGGTTTTAAATGCAAGAATATTGAAATTGTATATTTAGTTTCCTCCATTAGTAAATATTTAAAAGGCAATTGATATTTTTTCTAATATTTGGTATTAATTTCTTATGCAAGACCGATCTAATTTTTTAACTTCTTATTTACCAATATGTTCTTGTATTTTCTATTATATCACATAAAAAAAAAAAAAGTTTAGGAGAAGAGAATGTTAAGATGTTAATTTAATTTGAAAAGAAATATTATTAGAATATTTAGATAATAATAGAGGAAAGTTTAAAATAATATAAGGTAATACACTTTTTTTTATAATTTAGATATTTTGAAGGCAAGAATATTATAATCGAATATTTAGTTTCCTTCATTAGTTATATTTAGTTTCCTCCATCAGTAAAGATCTATTGTATATTTACTTTCTCTATTAGTAGAGATTCTAAATGCAAAAATATTATATTTACTTTCCTCTCTATTAGTATAGACTAGCATAAAAACTCGTGCAAGGCACGAGCCGCTAGCTTAGATTATGATTTTAAACTAAACTACGCATTATCAATATCATTTGACATATATGATTGTATATTTTTGATGTTCATAAAATTTTTATTGTTAATGTTATGACTATGTTGTACTTGCTTAAATATGTTGAAGTTTATAATGTGAAAACTAATACGAGTAGTTTTGATAAATCATGTCTGTTTTTAATTTTGTTGTGGATCATCGAATAGAATTAGAGTGTTTTATGGATGTTTTCTAATTAAGAAGACATTTTTAAAATTATAATCCTAAAATTTTTCCAGTTCTTCAAAAATGATGCATTCATTAAGTTCATCTCCGACAATATTCAAGGTAGAAACTAAATAGCCTTCAAGATGCTGCAGTATGAGATTGTAGGTTTTAGTACTGATTTTACTCAAAAACTTTCCTAAATCTTCTAATACTCTACTTAGGCCTTGCGTTTTCAGTTCTTAAAACTTTCTTTGTAACTCTTTTATGTCTTTTCTTCTGACCTCTTGATTTTAAGCATTTTTTACCTTTATTTCTCTTCCTCTGTCTACCTAACTTTCAGAACATTGAACAATGTAGCTAATTGACTTAAGTGGAACTACCTTGTGCCAAATCATTCTATTATTAAGTACGTTTGGTACTATTTCGATGTGTTTCAATTCTTCCAAACAAACAGACTTTTTTTTTAACTCTGAACTTGAGAATTGATCAATTACGGATGAATAAATATTTTTTGCTTATATCATCGTAAGTTAAAATTGCTCATATGCTTTCTGAGTTCTGTCCGTGTTTTGACAATGAATTCATCCTTTATTTTTTTCAAAATACACATCTTTAATAATTAAAACATGGGTCATTTTTCTAGCAATTAACATAAATTTCTATTCTTTGCGGTTAATTATTTTTTTCTAGATATGGTTGCACATTTTTTCTCGTCTGTTACAATGTACTTACTTTAATTTATATAGATAATTTGATTGATCAGGGACTATAATTTTAAATAACCCGGGCTGTATAATGTGATTTGATCTGATCATAATGTATGATATGCAATATCATGTTTTTTTTTTAAAATT
This sequence comes from Heracleum sosnowskyi, assembly GCA_030848705.1. Classification (NCBI taxonomy): domain Eukaryota; kingdom Viridiplantae; phylum Streptophyta; class Magnoliopsida; order Apiales; family Apiaceae; genus Heracleum; species Heracleum sosnowskyi. The sequence goes on from CM061241.1 coordinate 120,593,751, forward strand.
TGTTATGGACTATATGTTTAATCTGTTTATTGTTTACACAAATTATTAACAAAATTTTAGAATATATAATTCATTTAATTGTTTTGTTGTACTATCTATTTATTTTTATTATCTCGCCTTTTATAATATTTTAACTCAAAACAAATAGTTTTTCATATGTTTTATTTATGTTTTTAGTTATTTTATATACACACGCAAATATATATATATATATATATGTGTGTGTGTGTGTGCGCGCGCGCGCGCGTGTATATTAATTCAATTCCAATTAACTAATTATTTTCTTTCATAAAATTAATTTAAAATTCATTTGATAATAACAAAAAATGTGTCATATATATAATGCATCCAATCTAATTATAAATCTAGTCAATCCTATTACATATATATATATATATATATATACTGTATTATTAAAACTGAAACATTGAAAGTTTGATAGTCGGTCAGTACGGTTCTCATATTTTGATATTTGTATTTTAGTTCTTTTATTTTTACTACTTTATTTAATTTATTAAAAACAACAATTTTATTCAAAATATAGTTTGGTAGTCGGTCGGTCAATACGACATTCATATTCTGATATTTGCACTTTAGTCCCTTTTCTTTTGCAATTTGACCTTAATTTATTAAAAACAACAATTTTAATTAAATATATTTTTAAAATATTGTTAAATACAAAACTCTTAAAACACAATTTAATCACGCTGAAACAGAAACACACACGTCAATTCAACATTAAGTTCAACAATCACATAAAACTATTCAAATTTAAGATGAACTTCAAACAAAGTAAATATAAATGTAAAATAAGAAGAATATGAATGTCGTATGCATCACACTGACTTTATACTTGTACTACAGATAAGAACAAATAATTATAAAAATCATGTATACATGTTATTAGGCCTGTCAACGGGTCGGATTCGGATCGGATTACCCTAAATCCATATCCGAATCCGTTAATATTTTTCGGGTTCGGATCGGATCGGATCAGGAGTTGGATATTTTTTAGGACGATCCATACCCGATCCATTCGGATTTCGGGTTATCGGATCGGAGATCCGACCCATTAAATATATTAAAAAAGAATAATTTTGTTCATTTTTTTAAAATCAAAAAATATTTTTTTTTTAATTTTTTAATGAAATTAAATTAAATCATGACATATACATTGACAAATTCAAATTTAAATTTCAAAATAATATTATTTATATAAAATATAAAATATTATATATGTTTTACATATAATTAATATATATTATATATTATATTAATATATTAATATATAAAATATAAAATAAATATAATATATTCGGATCGGATCCTTATCGGATCGGATCCTTATCGGATCAGATCATACTAAATCCATATTCGCTCGTTATCGGATCGGATCATTAACGGATCAGATTTTTTTTGACAGGATCCATACCCTTTAATTTAGCTACGGATTGGATCAGATCGGGTGGGATCTTCGATCCATTGACATGCCTACATGTTATCAATATGTGTTATTTAACAATGATTATTGTGTGATAAATAAAATAATCCTCGTTCGAGAATTGAGGCGGGTTCGACGAATGAGTTCATGTTCGGAGTCTCCCCGACCCCGAAGTGACCGATCGCCCATACCTAAATTATTATCTAATTTTTACACATGTTTTAACACTAATTTCATTAATTTAAAAATAAATATGTCATAAATATGTAGATAAACTACTTGTAATATGTTATTTATGTTATATCAACGTTTAATAATACATTTTATATATTAAATATTTGAATAATTCAAATATATTGTGTAGTACAAGAAAAGTTCGACTCTGATGCAAGAAAATAAAATATATTATAGCTATCGATACATATACAAAATATTTGTTTAGTTAAAAGAAAGATAAAAAACACCACACATAATATTGTTTTTAAAACTTAATATTAATATTTTATGAGACTGGTAGTATATATGATTCTGTATGATATTTTAAGTATTAAAAAAATAAAGTTTAATAAATATTATAAATCACCTTAATTTTTACTCAAAAAATTAAATAATAATAAATATAGGATAAGAAAGATGTGAGGTTTATGTCATATGGTTTTTAGCTCAAAATCAAAAAGAATAATGTAGCTCAATGGTTATAAGGATGATTTCTTTAGCGAATGTCAGGGGTTCGATCCCTGACTAAGACATTATTTACTCAATTTTATTTTAAGTATTAAAAAAAATAAAGTTTAATAAATATTATAAATCACCTTAATTTTTACTCAAAAAATTAAATAATAATAAATATAGGATAAGAAAGATGTGAGGTTTATGTCATATGGTTTTTAGCTCAAAATCAAAAGGAATAATGTAGCTCAATGGTTATAAGGATGATTTCTTTAGCGAATGTCAGGGGTTTGATCCCTGACTAAAACATTATTTACTCAATTTGTTTCCTCCAAATAAGAGAGTAGTGGCATGACATGTAATTTCTTAATATATAAGGGTAAAATGGTAACTTCACAGGGGGTTTATTGGCTCAAAATGCCCTTAAATTATCCCCTTGTTCTCCTATTATATATAGAAGAGAGATTTTTAATGCAAGAATATTGAAATTGTATATTTAGTTTTCTCTATTAGTAAATATTTAAAAGGCAATTGAGATTTTTTTTTAGTTTTTGGTATTAATTACTTAATTTCTTATCCAAGACCGATCTAATTTATTAACTTCTTATTTACCAAAACGTTTCTATATTTTCTATTATATTACATAAAAAAAAGTTTAGGAGAACAGTATGTTAAGATAATAATTTCATTAAAAAAATATTATGAGAATTTTTAGATAATAATAAAGGAAAGTTCAAAATAATGTAAGGTAATACATTTTTTTCTAATTTAGATATTTTGAAGGCAAGAATATTATAATTGAATATTTAGTTTCTTCCATTAGTGATATTTAGTTTCCTCCATTAGTAAAGATCTATTGTATATTTACTTTCTCCATTATTAGGGATTTTAAATGCAAAAATATTATATGTTTCCTCTATTAGTAAGTATTTAAAAGGTAATTGAGATTTTTTCGAATTTTTAATATTATTAATTCAAAAAATTGAGAAAATTAAAAAAATCGAACGAAACGATCTGAGAGCGCCACCTCACCGCCCCCGTTTTCTCCTTTATATAATAGTATTCATTGATAAGTTGAATGTTAGAAATCACTAACATTTTACTTAACTTATCAACTTATTCTTTGATTTCTTTATTTTTTTAATACTTTATATTTTTACCTTTGTGTTTTTAAATATTTTTTTAATTTAAAATGCAAGTGTTGAAATCATTGTATTTAATAATTATTTCTTCAAATTTAATTTAGCAAACTCTTAACTAACTTATAAGTAAATTTATCCAAACACCCGTATAACTTATAAGAATTCATCAACTTATCACTTATAAAGTACTTGCTCATTTTAAGTTATAAGTCAACTTTTTGGTGATACCCCAAACACGCACAATGTCACACACGTCGCACTATTAAAACCTTTATTATTAGTGTTTAGTGATACCGTATTGGATGTTTGTGTACAGTTAGGACTGCTGGCTTATATTCAAGATAATTCTTCTTTATCTTATCGATGTGGGACTTGGGTTGACACCCACTCTACAATCTCCCCTCAATCCAAGAACCACCAATCTTGTAACTCTTATACCGCCGCCATTCATCTGTTACGCATCTTGCGAGACACGCCGCCCGACCACCTCAGTGTCAGGAAGACTTTCGACACAAGTTGTCCAAGATCTCCAACCGTAGTTCTGGAGAGCCTCTCCCACACCATGCAACTTGCAGCCCGCAACCCCAGGATCAATTCTTAACCATCGGCTCTGATACCACTTGTTGGGTTGCGCAACACCCGTTAACTCCACATTAGTATGATATTGTTCGCTCTGGGCCGTGGCCAAGCCCACACGGATTTGTTTTTGGACTCCTCCCAAAAAACCTCATACTAATGGAGTTGTTTTTGGCTGGCTTATATTCAAGATAATTTTTCTTTATCTTATCGATGTGGGACTTGGGTTGACACCCACTCTACAGAGCCGAGTCGAGTATTTCCTATACAAGTTCGAGTTGTTTTATAAACGAGTCGAGCTGAGCCGCTCATTTAAGTTAAACGAGTCGAGTTTACTCGCGAGCCAAACGAGACAAGTTTAAACGAGTCGAGCCGGGTTTAAAAAAAATAAAAAATAAAAATAATAAAAAATAATATTTTTTATATAATAAAAAATAAAATTTTAATATTTTTTATTAGAAATTATGAATGAGTTCGAGTTCGAGTCGAGCCGGGTTTTCGAGTTTCGAGTTTCGAGTCGGGCTTAATCGAGTTCAGCACATACTCGGCTTGACTTGTTTAACTAAACGAGCTCGAACTTGTGTTCATAAACGAGTTCGAGCGTCTGGCGAGCCGCCCGACTCGAATTACAATCCTATCTACAGTTATTAAACATTCAATTTACAAGTTGCGAACTTCAGATTAAAAGCCTGAGTTTTCGACCTCTATATTCCTAAATTATGAGGCACCGAAATATATGAGTATATGACCTCTCTCAATCTCTCAGTACACATGTGATTTGAAGATGGAGCAACACTTCTCTCAAAATATCAACAGCTTGATAAGATACTCACTTTCAAACAGAGTGAGGGAGTGAACAACTTGGCTCCCTAGCTTTTCTGGTACACTTACGTACCAGGATTGCGGAAGTGGTACAGCTACGTACCAGTTTGCAAAAATGGTATAGGGCGCCACAGCCCATGGCGACCTAGGATGGGTGCGCCACAGCCCGTGGCGACCCTGTATATTCCATTTTTATTCATTTCGCTTTCCCCGTAGTTACTTAGTAAAACAGATTTGTCACTTAGTAAAAATTGTTTTGTAACTCTCTCTTTTGTAGGTTTATAGATTATACTTGCAAAAATTATATTAGCATTTTCTTTGTTTTAAATTAAACATGAGCTGTTGTACTTTGGGACTATCCAAAATTTAAAAAATAATATTACGAGTAACTATGTAAAATTTTGGTCCAAAAATGATAACTACAGCATTTTATGCAATTTTTATGGACTAGAAAAAAAAAATTATTCAAGCATCTGGAAGGATGATAATAATACAGCCTTAATGTTGACGTGACTACACCACTTTTACATTTGCATGCTAACAGTTGTATTCAGAGCAATAATAAAGCTTCAAATTTAGTTTGACAAGACTACACATGAGATCAATTATTTCTGGAAAACATGACAAATAATACAAAGCTTTAATTTTATGAAAAAGATGAGTGGTCATTTCAAGGCCTGCATAACTAGTAATTTGAAGTATGGTATATATAATTGATGGTTATAGCTTCATTCAGTGTCTTATCTTATAGCTTTAATGAAGTAGGGTAACATTCATTTCAGTATTGGTTTGAGTGCCTTTGCAGTACAACATCACTTCCGATATATTATCCTATCTTATCTCTATAGATTTTCTTATCTTATATCAGAACCTATCATCCTCTCAACAACCAATACCACAAGCACCATCCTCTCACAAATATCATTATCCCTTGTTACAGACCTCCTTCATACTTCATTTCAGACCTCCTCAACAGCCCACTAACTTCAGTTACCAAAATCCTCTACACAAAGGTACGTAATCTTCCTTTTCGTTCAGTTATAACATATTAGGCAAATGGAAGGTTGTGTAAATGTGAATTTCTTTTGGGGTGGAAAAGTAATTAGGCAAAATGGTGATATAACATATTTCACGGATCCAAAATGTATGCGTTATGTTATGTTTGGAACCACATTTGAAGAATTCAAGGCAACTGTTTATGAGGTTATGAACATAAGTCACAATCATTGGAATTTGCGCATAAGTTATAAACATCCAGAAATGGGTATCGGTAATGTCGTTAAGCGATATTACTTAGGTTATATTACTTCCGACGTTGATGTCGGTAGGTTGTTGAGTATCCCTCGGACCATGCAGATGGGTTGGGGTGATGTGTCTGTGTTCATCGAGGCCGAACAGATTCAAGCTCAGGATCCACACTCTAATGCTTACGGTACGCATTATGAGCCTACCCAACCAAGTTACCAACACAAATATGAGATGAGCAACCAATTTCCTGAATTCGGAACAACGGGATGGTCAAGCTCTTTTTTCGGTGAAGGTGAAAACAATGAAGGATTTCACGGATATGGGGGGGGTTCTAGTAGCCAAGCAGTGCAACAAACACATCATGGCGAGGATCTTGACATGCATGAATATTATAACCGAACAGATTGTGTAGAACGGTCTCCAGCACGTGATACAATGACGGGAAGAGAGTTGGCATGCATAGATGATAATCCTCTTGAATTTAATTTGAATAGTTCAAGCAGTGAGGAGTCTGAAGATTTTAACAGTGATGAGGACGAGGATGTATCATCCGAGGAGGATGAAGAGGTATTGAGGAACCATGTTCCAATGGCAACTTGGTTTCAAACTGAGGAATATTCACCGGTGGTTTTAAACAACCAAGCTGGAAACTACCTTGCTTTATCTCAAGATACAGAAGGTCTTTCCGTTGGTCAAACGTTTAATGACAAACAAATGTTAATTCATGTCGTGCGACAAATGCACATTACTAGCAACCGGACATATATTGTGGAGAGGAGCAATCCAAATCAGTTTATTGCAACGTGTGTGGTGGAAAATTGTCATTGGAGAATGAGAGCCGCGAAGAAAAAGACCCATGGATTGTTTGAAATCACAAAGTGCACGGAGCACACTTGTTTAGTTGCTCTACCAACGCAGGATCATAAAAAAATCTCTGCAAGATTTATTGCAAATATTGTCAAACCACATGTAAGCTATCTATTCTCAACCATAGTTGACATATGTTCAAACACTTTTATTGACTTATTTTTTGGGAATGTGTTGCAGGTTAGAGAATCACCCAATCTCCGAGTCAATACCATTATGACAATGGTTAATGACGAATTCAACCACCGTGTAAGTTACTGTAAAGCATGGAGGGGCAAGCAGTTGGCTGTTGAGGAGGTCTACGGTAACTGGACTACCACATATAATGCACTCCCACAGTTTTTCATGGCCATGGTACATTCCAATCCTGGCACTGTCGCTGTAATCGATGATGTTCGTCATGAAACTAATAGAAGCAGTTCTGTTTGCAAACGGATTTTCTGGTGCCTTCGCGCAATTATGGATGGTTGGCAACATGCCCGTCCAGTACTTTCGATTGATGGTACCTTTCTGAAGGGAAAATATAATGGGAAATTATTGGTTGCAATGGGGGTGGATTCGAATAGTCATCAATATCCAGTTTGTTATGCCTTGGTTGACGAAGAATCGGAGAGAAACTGGTCTTGGTTTCTGAAGTTGGTACGTCAACATGTATGCAGAGACAGGTTAAATGTCTGCATAATTTCAGATCGTGCTGCTGGCATCCTAGCAGCGATGAGGAACCCGGCAAGTGGATTCACAGCACCTTACGGGATTCATAGGTTTTGTTTATTTCATGTCAGAAGTAACTTCTCAAGTAAACATGCCGGTGGAGAGTTAAAACTATTGATGTGGAAAGCCGGAACTACCCCCCAAATCAGCAAACACCAGGCATACATGAAGAGAATAGGCGTGATATCACCCCCTGCTTTGCAATACCTAGCAGACATTAATCCAGAATTGTGGACCATATGTTACGATATTGGTGGTGCTCGTTATGGACAAGCCACAACAAACGTGATGGAAGGCTTCAATGGTAGCATAAGAATGGCTCGTTTCCTTCCTGCAACGGCAATGATGGAGTATATCTTCTACAAGACTGTTAGAATTGTCAACACACAGCGCAACCAAACTGTCGATGCTATGCAGCGGGGTCAACAATTATGCCAAAGTACGGAGAGTATGATAAACAGATATATGGAAAAGGCTAAATCACATACGGTGCATACATTCAGTAAACAACTAGGGATTTTCAAAGTTGTTACGCAACGCTATCGGGTTAAAGGAGGCACAAAGGGTGGGCGCACCCAAAATGTGGACATGAGTAAACAGAGTTGCACTTGTGGAAAATGGATGTGCTATCATTTGCCTTGTTCTCAAGTATTGGCTGGTTGTTTGGCAGAGAATCTTGATTGGAAAAAATGGATTGAACTTTACCACTACACTTCCAAATTGCATAAGTTATGGGAGCCTATCATATATCCATTGGATCCTACTGAGTGCTGGAACTACGTCTTACCGGTACAGTGGCAGAGGTATGGTAAGTTGGTACCGGATGAAGCCTGCAAAAAGATAAAGAAAAAACGTGGCGACAAGGGGGAGTCTGTAAGAATTCGTACTGAGATGGACCAATCGCGTTCGGGGATAAAATGTAGCCGCTGTACCAAGAAGGACATACAAAACGGAGCAAACTTTGTCCTCTACGTTCCAATGCAGTTTGACGTTGCTCCACTTAGTTTTCATATGAATTTGTAGTATTTGCTTTGTGTGATTTCATTTCCTACATGTACTTATTTTATTTCATTTCCTATTTGTGTGGGTTTAATATCGCTTCCATTTCATTTCCTATGGCATGCAAATTTAGTTAACAATGCAAAACTAGCATGTCTTTAGTTAACATAGTCATAAATTGAACAATTACTCGTACTTGAATATTAAAAAGTACAATAGTTTAGTCCTCGTCGGACATGAAGCTGTCTGAGTCATTATCAACACTCACGCTCCATTGGTGATACTGTCTTGCACGTAGCATGTCTCCATCCTCTGCAAACATCCTTGCATCTGCTGCTAGACTATGTCGATGTACGCGCAAACACATTCGGTTCTCTTCCTCTCGTGCACGAAACAATGCAACTTCAAGTTGTTGTGGAGTATTGCGTTGCATCAGTATAGCGCGTTGTTTCGTTATTCTAAGTCCATTCGAGCGACATTGTTCAACACAACAAGAAAGACATTGCGTACGCCACTCCCTCTCCCTCTGCATTGTTGTTATTGCCTGACTTGAGTAACGATGATTAGGGTTCATTGAGTACACAAAATCATCGTCACATAGCCATTTTCTACCCATGGCTCTGAAAATATCACCACTAGTATAACCATTTGCCATTTTTCAAAGATGATGAGAATGAGCATAGGGTATTTATAGTCATAATTCAAATTCTTGAACACCTAAAGACAATAGTTTAGATCACGAGACCATTTTCCTATGTATTCACGGGTTCATACTATGCCAAAATAAATTCAGAACTGCATACACACTATCATTACATTTTCCTGTATATTCACGGGACACTTTTACAAAAATTGAAAGTTGTGTCTTCATGTCGCTTTCGGACCAATAATATTTTTTTTTGTTTTTGCATTTTCAGGATCTCATGTTCGGCTAATAAAAATTCATAACTTATCCAATTTTTGTAACTCAATTTTTAACTTTTAACAAAATTGGACCGTTCAACTGTAATATGACAAAATAAAAAACCAATTTTTTTCTTTTATTAATTCAGTTTTTCAATCTTGAAAATGGATTTTTAAACCTTGAATATGGATGTCAAACAAGCAATTTTACCAACGGCAAACCAACCAAAAAATGGATAAACAAGGGTCGCCATGGGCCGTGGCGCCCATGCGAGGGTCGCCATGGGCCGTGGCGCCCATGCGAGGGTCGCCACGGGCTGTGGCGCCTTATACCAATTTTGCAAAGTTGTACGCAGCTGTACCAGTTCCGCAATTCTGGTACGTAAGTGTACCAGAAAAGCGAGGGAGCCGAACAACTTTATTGACAGAACATCCGGCAAATAAAGGACAAATGTTTGTTATAGTAAATTATATTATTTGTCTTGACTGGTACCCTAAATTATATTATATCCTAGAAAACGGTTCATACGACAGTACTAATAATACTAGAGAGTTCACTTTTCATAAATAACATATAGTAAAATCTTCGTAAATTAATAATCTTTTTAAGTTAATAATTTTCTCTAGTCCTAATTTTGGTCCGTTTAAAAATTTATCAATTTCGATAAGATAATAAGATGATAATTTTTTGAAAAACCTTATATAAATATATGGTTTCAACAATATCATAAATTAATAACTATTCATAATCATAAAAACATATCTATTCCACTTGTGTAAAATATGGTTATAGTCTTGTGTGGTTTTTCTTATAATTTAAATCTACATGAAGTTTATTTATAGCCTTCTTATTTATTGCATCCAAAAATTAGGATGTGATGTTTTCATACTGTATCAGAAAGTTAATAAGTGTTTTGATGCATTGAGTCTTCTTCACGAGTAATAGGTTTTAATGACGTTATATCGTCTTCAACATCATTTTCGGTATTTGCAATCTCTTCTAAACTTCGGATGTCTAAACGGTCATTTTCATTCGAATAATCTAATGATGTCAAAATAATCTGATCCGTCGGATACCCGATCTGAAACCCGAAATTTTGAATTTATCAAACCCGATTTTTTGGATTTGGATTTGAATTTAATTTTTAAACCCAAAAATATTTGGATTTGAATTTTGGACATACCGATCCGAAATCCGATATATATATATTACACTATAATATATATTTTACGTATATATACAATAATATTATAAGCAAAACATAGAATAATTAGTCGGTTGTTAATTTTGGTATGTTATTGTTCTTTAATATAATTAAGAAATTTATCAGATATAAATAATTTAAACAATTTCGATCCACTGTCTACTATATATGTTGGAGAAGTCTCCTAATTCAAATACAAACACATTTTATATAAAATTTATTATAATCGGTAAGTTGAATGATCGTCGATAATGAAATTTAGTATGTTTACACTTAAATTGTGTTAAATGAAACATATGAAACCCTATCTTATATTCCTAATTTTGAAAAAAAATACTTTAATTATCATATTTTGAATAAGCATATAAATTAATTTATTTTTAATTTTTATTTTTTCAGGTATTCGATTGAAACCCGAACCCGAACCGAACCCCGAAAAAACCCGATGGATCAAAATACAAATCCGAACCCGAACCGATCCAAAATATAACAAATCGAATTTGAATTTTAAGAAATCCGAACTGATTCAACCCGATTGTCATCCCTAACTCTAATAAATATAATGCTATGGCAATGGGACCGGCAGATTGGAATGAGTATAGCCGTGTAGAATGTGCTATCAGGTGTCAATTAGGGAGACCATTGTCTTTTTTTTTTGTAATTAAAATATTCATTGCAAGGTTGGTAACATTTCAAGATCAAAAGATCAAGAAACCCAACCGACCCATACAAGCCCAGAAATGGGTCAAGTAAAGAGACAACAAGGGAAAGTAAGTGGGCTGGGCCCAAATGAAAGTGCAGGAATGGAACTACAAACCGAAAGGAAATCCTAGATAGGTTGGGCTTGTACAAAAGACTGAGACTAGAAAGACCCTAAGCAAGTTCACCACCACCATTGCGAGAATGGTAGTCGGGTACATGACAATTCGTTCGTGTCGTGTACTTTCGTATCATGTACCTTCGTATTTCGTGTATCAAAATGTTAAACCCAAAACCACTCGTTTAGGGTTCGTGTGATTTCGTGTTTGTGTACCTTCGTGTCATGTACTTTTCGTGTCGTGTTTTTGTGTAATTTTAATTAATAATAATAAATAAAATAAATAAATAAATGTATTGAAATATTAAAAATTTTGGTAATATTTTTACAAATATGTATTAAAAATATATATTTATATAGTATTTACCAATAATATTATAAATTTATGCATAATCACATAAATAAATGTTAAATATCTAATAAAAATATTAAAATATCTAATATAAATATTAATTTATTTATTTCGTGTACTTCGTGTCGTGTCGTGTACTTGAAGGGTAAATCCAAACTCGACACTAAATCTCGATCGTGTACTTTCGTGTTCGTGTACTAAAAATACAAACTCAAACACTAAATTTTCGTGTTGTTTCGTGTCGTGTCGAAAATTGTCAGGTCTAGCCGGGTACCACCAAAGCGCCTGATTGGATGATAACAGTTGGTTGCGGAGCGAAACGTGGAACAAAACCTTGAGCATCACGCGGGATGGGATGCATCTGGAGCTGAGTTTGTAACACCCCATCTATAATTACATGATGGGCTACCTACAATCTTGTTGCTTAGGAATTATGCTAGCATAGATTTATTAGGCTTGTTTAATTATTATTTGTTGTATTTTGGATAGGCATATAAATTTATTACACAGATATACATATTTGACAATTTATTATAAAATAATTATTTTAAATATTTCTGAACAACTAAAACAAATACTTTAATAGTTTGGAACATAATTGAGAGAGATGTTCAAATATTTTAAAAGGATACTTAAGATGCATTTTTTTAGAAGACGCAAAAATAGACTTTTAATCAAAACAATTTTTAAAATAATTTTTAAGAGTCAAAACGGATAATAATGGAACGAACAAATTTGAGAACAAAATGAAACAAATATAAATAGTACTAGCATGAGCAGCGATGAATAAAAGGGACAGAATTCGTAGCTTAAAAATAACAACCTCAATTTTAACGATATTCGAAATCAATCCACTAAATTTCTGGCTTTCGATCTAGAACATAAATTACATTTGTTATTAATATATGTCACTTAAATATAACAGTCACACTTAATTAATTAAAAAAATGTTATACATCATTCATTACTTATATCATCATTACGGCTACTTTATTAATATAATATAATACTAATATTTAGATCACATGTGCAAAACTTAAAACATTAATGTTTTGATCCTGCATTGGAACATTGGTTTTTATAAACTAATAAATCATAATATTAACTTTATGAATACCGCATAATTTGTAAAAGAACCATTGAAAGTTAACAAGCTATTAAATTTATGATAAAAACCAGCTACGTGACCTTGGGCAATCAAAAGTGAGTACAACAAGAGTTTAATATTTTATGAGTAAAGTGCACTTCGTGTACCTACACTTTGGCCGTCAGATCACTTGAAATACTGACATTCAAAAACTCCAACTTGCAATACCACATTTCCAGAATAATTACAGAGTGTGTACTACCGTCAATTTCGTCTAACGTCGTCTGTTTGGACGAGGGTATTATAGTAATCGGCAGCGTGTGGGTATTTTCTTCCCCAACCCTCTTCCTCTCATCTTCCTTAAATCCACCTGCCCCCATTAATTCTTGAGTTCATCTTATACATTGTTGATCATTTCTTCAATTAACCCATCTCATTTTTCTTGTAAAGATTCAATCTTTTTTGAGTTCATTCATTTCTTTACTTAAATTAAACTGTTTCCCAGTTGGGTTTTCATTTCTGTACAAGATTTTAAAAAAAGAATTTGATCTTTATTGTCTTCCCACCTTATATTTTCTTGATTTTTGATTCATAGTTTTCTTGATTTGATTTTTTTGGGATTTTAAAAAGATTTGATCTTTATTGTTTTCCCACCTTAAATTTTCTTGATTTTTTATCATAGTTTTCTTGATTTGATTTTTGTGGAATTTAAAAAAGATGGGAAATTGTTGTGCTATTCCATCTGATCCTTCTGTGAAAAAGAAAGGAAAAAACAAGCCAAACCCATTTTCAGTTGAGGGTGGAGAATTGTTTGATCAGATTGTTGCTATCATTTCAGCTTTGTCGATGAAGTCTTCCAGCGTCACTGGAGTTGGTCGAATTGATGTATGTCTCTTATAGATGTCAAATTTGAATGGTACAGACCTTTTCCGATTTGGTACACTTGCGATGTTATTCGACTCTACTCCTTTGTTTAAGCCCCTCATGTAGAAGATTAAAATCTGGTTACCATTTGAATGCGCAAATGAATTTGGATTGTTACCAATCATCTTTGCTAATATCTCTTCCGGCTTGTCTCAATTATGCTAACAGGGGGTGGGGGTTTTTCAGAGGCTGAAATGAACTTGTTTGTAAATGAGTAATGCTCTGTACACCTACTATCAACTTCGAAGAACTGAACTTGTTTGTAAAAGAACACGATACATTTTTCTGTACGAAAATCTATGTTAATTAAATATTGTTTAGTATGTATCTCACTTGGGAGCCACATTAACCAGCAACAAGGTCGGCCATTGCCGAAATTCGGTGAATGGGATGTAAACAATCCAGCATCTACAGATGGGTTTATAGTGATATTTGCAAAGGCTAAGGATGAAAAAGGTGGTGGTGCTGCAAATGGGGGAAAGCAGGCCAACAATTCTAAACCGGAAGATGGCAAGCCTGCGGTATGGACTCTTAGAAATTCATAAAATTTCCCTTCTTCGCAAAAAGCTTAACTTTGCATGTATTTCATTCTTGTGGTTGCATAAGAAATGGTTTTGTTGTTTCTAAGCATGTTTGAGCAAGGTGTGCCTGTTTGTTGATGGCAAAGTTCAAGAATTAGCTTCAAGTGCTGGAAGATCAAGTGCAAGGCTGGGTCCTCTTATCATTTTCCCTTATTAATTTCTATGTAACAGGGGAAAGATGTGTAACATTCAACATATATTTTTATCCCTCATTCTTAAAAACATGTTTGTGCCTGAATACAAAAGTTTCAGTCTCAGTTGTTTTTATGCCTATATCGAAAGGGGTTGATCTAACACTAACACTGACACTAATATAAGTTTATGCCGGCGGTGGTGGTGGCAATCGGAAAATCAGAAACAGGGGGTGGGGGTTTTTCAAAGGCAGAAAAGAGAGGGAGAGATGGGAAGGAGAAAGAGAGATTAAGGTTAAAAGAATTCATATTATTTTTACTCTTATTATTCATCATTCAAAAGACTGAAATGCCCTTGCATAAACTAACAGAGTTAGTCAAAATTGACGGTAGTACACAGTTTGTAAATTTTTTGAAAGTGCAGTATTGCAAATGGGGGTTTTTGAATGTCAGTATTTCAAGTGGTCTGACAGCCAAAGTGTAGGTACACGAAGTGTACTTTACTCATATTTTATTACTATAAATTACAATATGTACATGTCGTGATAGTTTAATTTGTTAAACACGGAAATCATGATAACTTGTAGTAATCTAATTAGCACATTAATGAATTATTCATTATTAATAATATAGAGAAAGTGTAAGGTTTAATTAATACCAATTTAATGTTAAAGCTGTTAGGGTTGACCGATTTGGAATGATGATAACAAAATGCTCAAGACAAGAATTTGATCTTGACACTGAATAGGGATGGCAATTTGTACCGATCCAATTGATATCCGACCCGTTTCGATCCGAATAGGTTAAACCGAACCCGAAATTTTCGGGTTTGGATTCGGGTTTGGGTTTGTTTTTTAAACCCGAATTATTTTCGGGTCGGGTTCGGGTTTTGACAATACCGATCCAAACCCGACCCGAAAACCCGAAACCCGTTTCGAACCCGATCCGAACCCGAACCCGAAACCCGAATTAATTTATATATATAATATATTTTTCTATTATTTTTTTATATATAATTTTAACATATAATAAAATTATATATATGATTTTATATATAATTCTTAACATAAAGTTTTATATATAATTTTTTACATATAATTTTATATATTATTTAATATATAATTTAAAATATAATTTATATATAATATAATATATATTTTTACTAGTTTTCATTTCGGGTTTCGGGTTACCCGAAATCCGTTCGGTATCCAACGGGTTCGGGTTCGGGTTTAATATTTCGGATTTTTTCGGGTTCGGGTTCGGGTTCGGGTCCGGTTAAAAATTTCGGGTTCGGGTTTGGATTTTGTAAAACCCGTTTCGACCGACCCGATTGCCATCCCTAACACTGAAGCTGATTGTCAGAAAGCTAGTTCACAGAAGCTGATAAATCAGGAAGCTAACTAGAAGGCATTTTATCTATCCAAGGTCTAAAAGCCACATAAAATGATTGGAGGATATTCTGTCATCAAGTTAGGAAGCAATTCAGAAGCAAGCCAATGGACATCTAATCAAGCACCAAGTGTTTCAGTGGTAAGTCTGCCCATTCAACTCAGTAATGGTGAATCAATAAATATGACAAGATGTTTTATCTAAAGATGAAGCGAAGTGTATCCATTCTACGGATCATGCTATGAAATCTTATTTCATCTATGGATACAAGCTGAAAACATCATATGTCTTCAACGTATAGAAGCTGAGGACATCTCATCTCATCTACGGATAGAAGCTGAGGACATCTTATCTCATCTACGGATAAAAGCCGGGGACATCATATCTACGGATAAAAGCTGAAGGAAGTTGATCATCAGAAACAGCTAAGGATGTCATGTTTATCTATGGATGCGGTTAAGGAGGTCATGGTCTATCTATGGACGCAGTCAAGAATGTCATGTCTCATCTATGGATACAGTTATGGAATATTACTTCTACGGATATTCTGAGATTACCTTTCTACGGATAATTGACGTAAAATTGTAGTCTACAGATATGGAATTAATACGCCTACTGATGTTCATCTCATTCAACATGGAAAAACAAATTTATGTAACGAAATCTTTTGGAGGTTTCTTTATTTAGCAAGTTGAATGGAGTACAGTCTCAGAGATCATCATTACACACCCGTGACTAAAAGATGTTGGATGACGATGCAATAGATGTATGGAATAGGGAGTCAAAATTGTAAATATTCGAAGGCTCAAATTCCTACAGGTGAAATGTGAAGTCATTTATTGTCTCTCACTACACCATAGATTGGCTATAGCAACTCCATATTATGGTTACTATAGGGCCTAAATCAGTTGCCATAGAGTCTATTGCAATGCTTTTGGTAAAATTGGGCGTTAACTTTGCTTGGGTTGGCGTAGGCCCCTATAGCAATGAGTTACTACCATATATCAACGCCTTAATATCATTGCAATAGTCTTTTATAGCAACGTTTTCCAGTCTATAGCAACAGTTTAAATTCATTGCAAAAGCATATAACAACCTATTCTTGGTCTCTGTTTCTTCTTTAGTATTGCAATACATAGGTTATGGCAACGTTTTAGGTGGCTATGGCAACATAATTCTATCTAATAGCAATGTTTTTAATAAGAAAATGACAGTAAATGGCAACACTATTAGAAGCAATGACAATGGTTTTATAAAATAAAAATTGGACATGACCTTTTCGTTTATATATAAATCCACCATTAATATGGTATTTCATACAAACCAATCCAAAAGACCAATCCAACCATTAGACATCTAAAGACGACGAAATGCAAAATAGAACAACATAGTGCAAATTCTAGTTTAACATATACATCCACCAAAAGCTTAGACATAAACTAAATAAATATGCGTTAAGAGGCGCTAAGTCAAGCTTCTACATCTTCTCCAGCATCTTGTCCATCTGACTTATATTCATCCTCAACAGAAGTATATGCGCTAAGAGGCGGTAAGAGGCGCTAAGTCAAGCTTCTACATCTTCTGATGCAGGCTTGTCATGTCCACCAATTTCTGCATTTCCTTCAAATTCATTAATTGCTGATGCATGTTTGTGATGTCCACCAATTTCTGCTCCACCTGATCCTATAATTAGCTCCTTGTCATATAACCAAAAAACATGAATAAATTATAACGACTAATTAAGAAGAAAAATTATAATTAGCTCATTGTCATTTTCTTGTCAATATTTTGTTTGTTCACATTTTCACTTGCTCCTGAAATCATATTTTTGAAAAAAATTGACCATTCGTTCACATTTTTGCTTGCTCCGGCAATCAATTGCATAATACTTTATGGAGAGGGATGATATAGGCAAATTAACCTGCAGATTTAAACATGCTAAAATATATTAGCATTTCTAATATTTTTTTTTAATTAATTATAATTTAATTAATGTTTCGAATAACTTGTTAATTAATATATTCTAGTTCTGGAGGTGGTTCACACGAGTATGAGTATGGGAATGCATTTCTAATAGGGAATGCAATATGTTCTGGACGTGATATAATTTATGTTCCCACATAAGACATTCTTGAGTGAGAGAATGGCTGCATTGTTGCTACATCATCCCTCCAAAAGCCATCACCTTTTTTTTTATTGCATAATTCCTTGAAGTTTAAACATGCTACCCTAGGGGGCAAAAAGTAGCAGCAGTAATCATATTTCCGAAGTCAAGAAATAGCAGTGACCTTGGAGTAATCATGAATTTATATAGGTCTGTGCGTGTTTTATATCAGGACTTAATTCCGTCTTGCTAAACAAATTTTTTTAACCTGGACTGTAAAAGATATGTCTCTTTGCTGGAAAGCATATAGGAGTCATGTTAGTTGAAAATTTGCAAGGAAATTGAGAAGGGCATACAAGCTAAACAGGAAGTGATCAATCAAACCCAACTCAAATGAGCAATTTCAATTAAGTGAACAAGTCATACCTGAAAATTCAAAATCTAATAACTACAACACCGGTAATTGCTACCTTAAATGTGAAGCTCCAAAAGCATTAGCAAAAAAGATGAGGTCGTCGATATGATCCATCTCAAATCCTGCTACTACGGCTCTTGCGTAAGCCATTGCCTCTTCTTTCTGGAGTACAGATTTTCGAGATTCCAGTTAAAACATTTCTAGTGCACATACCTTTTAATGAGATCTGCAGGCAATCCTTCATGATCAAAACGCCACAATTCTCTGTAAGTAGCAGAGCTTATCTCCATATTGTACTTTCCTGGTGAAAATGTGGGCTCAATGATTCCATCTGCATTAATTAGTCCTTGACGCGCCAGAGCGTTAATTTTCATGGTGTATCTGAGATATGGCTTTAGCAGTCTATATATTGGGTGCAATGCACTAAGTTGTTGGTTTGTTGCAATTACATAAGGTTCCACCAAACAGTGAGTTCTTAGCCTACAGCAGCAAAGTAAAATAACTACAGATATTGAAATAACTAAGTTCTGTAACATATAAACATAATACATGTGTGCAGAGTGAAAATGCTCAAATGCACATTTTGAGAACATTGTTTTGTAGGCTTCTGTTTGTTTGCTTTAATTTTAGTTGACATTAAAAAAACACAGCAGGGTTACAATCATGCAACTGCTTGTTGAATGTAAACGACATACCAATGGCTAATTAGTTGGTGATAACCAGAGTCGAGCGCCAGGAATTGAGCTTTAGCTAGCTTCCATAGCCAGCCAGATGTAGAATCCCAACCTGGTAAATAAACCTCCTTCCACTGGTCTTTTCCTCTTCCCTTTGGACGAACCAACTCAATGGCTATTGGTTTTAATGTGTCCAAAGGAGTTCGAAAAAACAACGCCCTCGTTCCATAAAGATTTGTCCGTCCTAGGTCTCTTACTTTGTAAACATATGGCAGCAAAAGATCACAATAATCTACAACAAAAAGCTACTTATCTTTAATGGCCCGCACACAAAAGAAAGCAATCTAAATACAGAATATAGTAGTGATTGCATTCTTAACGATATCAGTAAATACTAGGATATTAGTAGTTAATGATTTGCTTATGAGTAATGATATTATTTTCGTATTACCTGCTCAACTGTTATGCGCCCTAGCATCACCATTTCCACCACATCTGTAGTGATTGCTGATTCTGGTGGCCCATAAATAGCAGGGTCAAGTTTACTTTTCAATGGCCATTCCTGCACAGATTTTAAGTATATTTAAAGTGCCTACACACACACAATACTAATTCTATTTTTCTCGGAATATAGAACTAATATTTGACTGTAAGTGTGTAACATATATACCTTAACTAATTGTATGCTAAGAGGGTTGATTCCAGCAAGCGTTTGACGACCAAACTCTTCATCTTTTATCCAGACAATATCGTAATAAACAGAGGGGAGGGGAGGAAACATGCATGTTCTCTCTTGCAATTGAAATAAGTTTCTCTTAAACCAACGCATTCGGAAGAAATACAAGGGGTTTGCTCCTTGGCACAATCTCTAAACGTCCGATTCTCAACCTATTATACATACATTTAAGAAATGAATCAAAAAATAAAGGAATCGAAGTTGAATTCAAAAATGAATCAACACAAGGTACTAAATAAATATAAAGAGGAACAAGGGATAGTAGAATACAGTAACGCAGTCCGATTCGCTGAGGCACTTGACGAGTTCAGCGACGAGTCCTTTACATGATTTCGACATTCTTCTCCTGTCTTCCTGTTTCAAAATCCCTAATTGAAAAACACGATTAACATAAACCCTGATTGAACAAACATAAACCCGTACCCAAAACACAAAACATAAACCCTAATTAAATCCCAAAAATTCAAGAAATTGAATTGAACAAAAAAGCTCAAAATTGATATGAACATACCGGTGTTTTAGAGCTTTAATGTCCCAAAATTTAAACTTCAAACTTCAATTTTAATCTTCGAGTAGTTTGGTCGATTTAAGATCTCCATCTTTGTCTGTGTGTTTGTGTGTGTGAGAGTATGTTTGTGAGAGTATGTTTGTGTGTCTGTGTGTTTTGTGCATTATTGCCCGCTTTTTTCTTTTTATTTTTTTCTTATTTTCAGTTGAGCGCTCAAATGTTTTACAAAGCCCGCTCCTTTTTTTGGGAGCCCGCCTAAAATTTGTGAAAATTTTATGTTATTTATAGCAACTCCTTTCTAAAAGCATTGAAATAGCTTTCAACTTTTAGACTTTTTAAACTCTATTGTAATGGTTTTAAAAAACCATTACGGTACATCTTAACTTATAAAAACTCATCCGAAAATGCTAACCAATAGCAATGGTTTTCTATCATTTTTCTAAAATCTGGTTGCTATAGCCAATCTATGGTGTAGTGTCTTATGTCTCGATGGATAAATAAGAGTTAAGGCAGCTACCTAGAAGTTTAACTTCTAACTGGACACAGAGGAAAAGCTTGACAAGCGTGAAGACCTATGTGTAGTACTACATGTTCACTTATCTCAGCTGATAGTGACTTGACAGTCGGGTAACCAAGGAAAGGTCTCTTTCATGCAGATGTCACATAGGCTTGGAAGCTAGGTCAATTGCATGGACTTAGTAATTTTTGAAGAGAGCAGCACACTCAATCAGAAAGCACCATTTGGGACTATAAAAGTTTATCTTTGATGCCAGCCAAGGCATTTCCCGAATAGGATAGTTTCTGAGACGAGCATGTGAACAAGCAGAACCAAAATGTAATATTTTATTATGTTGTAGGTTTTGTTTGTAACACACAGTCGATGTATATAAGACTGTGTGGAGTAGCATAGAAAAGTATGAGAAGAGAGCACAAAGCTGAATGTAAAAACACTTAGGCTCTCTTCCATCATCTGTGTAAGCAGCTAGAGTTTGTTGAAAAACAAAACCAGAGAATTCTTCAATATACAACTCAGGTGGGCTTTTTTCCGAGAAACCCACCTGAAAAGTTTAAAAGGTTTGCTTGTCTCCTGCATGTCTTTTTAACTCGAAAAATTCATTTATGTTCATGACTTGTATCAATTTTTAGTTAATTTACCAACTCATATATTCATACTGTCGAAAGTTTGAAAAAGTTTTGTAAAATTAACTAGATTGTATTCAACCCCCCCCCCCCCACTTCTACAATCTAGGTTGCGTTGTTCTGGGAATTACAAAAGCCATGCTGGTGTTTCTGGTTTGCGTCATCACCGAATGAAGCTTGACTATTAAATCCTGATCTTTGTCAAAAACTGGTACTTTTTATCTAACCAATTAATTTCCAGTGTTATCCGGTTTTCCATGATTTTCCTTGATCAGCTGCTTGCAGGGTCTCTCGCCTCTCTATCATTGGGGTTTTAGGGGTTTGAAAGAAAGGACGTAGTAGCGATCTTAAATTCACCAAAACTCCATTGTTATACTTATCAAGTTTTGTGTTTGTGTGTTTGTATTTACAACAGGAAATTGAGGAAGAAGATGTAATCACATTGTATGTATCTAGTTTTTTGAATAAGAAGAATTAAAATAGAAAAGTTAGTTATAGAATGAAACAAATACAGACTTTATACTAGAGATTTAGTTAGTTATGAAAGCCACAACAACTTATCATAACTAACATACATTTATCAAGTCAACTTATCAACTTATCAAGTCTATATATCATATCATTCCCCCCTCAGATAGAATGTGCTTGACGGACATTCAATCTGGACAAGATCGACCAATGAGCTTGACGAGAAAGGCCTTGGGTGAGAACGTCAGCCAGTTGAGAATGAGAAGGAACATATACTGGGAAAATCTTGTTTGTCTGTACCTGCTCTCGAACAAAGTGACAGTTGATAGCAAAATTCTTAGTCTTGGTATGAAAAACAGGATCAGAAGCAATATCTAAAGCAGCCTGATTATCACAATGAATGGTAATAGGCAGAGATTGAGGAATGTGGAGCTCATAAAGTAGCAAAGTGAACCAAGACAGTTCACATGACGTGTCTGTAATTGCCCGTAGCTCGGCTTCAGCTGTAGATTTTGAAACTACTGGTTGCTTGCGAGAAAATCAGTTGACGAGGCAAGAACCAAGTAAGAGACACATGCCAGTAGTACTGCGAGAGGTATCTAGGCAAGAACCCCAATCACTGTCACAATAAGCCTCCAGATAAAAAACACCTTGAAAAGAAGTACCCTTGAGACAACGCATAACTCGTTGAACAGTAGCCAAATGTGGAACTCTGGGATCTTGAACAAATTGGCTTAAAAGATGAACCACATAGGCTATATCAGGCCTGGAAACAGTGTGATATAACAACTTGCCAACAAACTTTTTGTAAAGTGTAGAATTATCCAGTAAATCCCCCTCTTTGTCAGAAAGTTTAACTGTACTATCAACTGGAAGGGATAGGGGTTTACAGTCAAGTAAACCAGCTTCAACTAAAAGGTCATGAACAAATTTATGCTGATGAAGAAACAGGCCATCAGTAGTCCTATGTATCTCCAACCCAAGATAATATTTGGCAAGGCCAAGGTCTTTAATGGTGAAGGTAGAATGCAAAAAATCTTTAACATGTGTGATAACTGAAAGATCAATACCAGTCAAAAGGATGTCATCGACATACACCAAAGCCAAGACAAAAGACTGACCACGGGAAAATATAAAAAGGGAATAATCTGCAACAGCTTGTGTAAAACCAAGAGTAATTAGCATATGACCAAGTTTCTCAAATCATTGACGAGAAGCTTGTTTAAGACCATAAATGGACTTAAGTAATTTGCAATCCAAATTCGGAGTACCAAACAAATGATGTCCCTTACGAATTTCCATATAAACCTCTTCAAAAAGATCGCCATGGAGAAATGCGTTATTGACATCAAGTTGATGGATGTCCCAACAGTTAATAGTAGCCAGAGCCAAAAGTGTCCGGACATTGGGCATTTTAGCCACGGGAGCAAAAGTATTATGGTAATCTTGACCCTCCACCTGAGTATATCCCTTAGCAACTAAACGGGCCTTAAATTTGTCAAGACTGCCATCTGCTAAATATTTGACCTTGTACACCCATTTACAACCCACAATTTTCTTGCCAGGAGGAACGGGAACAATTGACCAAGTGTCATTGGATTCCAAAGCATGTAATTCCTTATTCATGGCTTCAACCCAACGCTCATCAGTAATAGCTTGGTTATAAATAAATGGTTCATGTATCACATTCTGAGAATCAACATGACAAGCGAAAATAGACGAAGAAGACAAGGGAAACGTGTATTTTTGAGCGTCTAAAGGACCCTTATTGAGAAGTGCGGCAAGAGATTGGGACTGGACAGAAGATTGTAATGGGGTAACATAATCTTTAAACCATGAGGGTTGTGTTTTTAGTCTGGTAGAAAGTCGAGAGCCAACCGGTTTAGGGACATCAGTAGCAGGTAAAGTACGATCAGGAATGTTGGATGATGTGACTATAGAACCAGGTAAAGGAGGTGAAGAACTAGGTAAAGAAACAGAAACATCAGAATCGAAATGTTGACTATCAGGTGGAACAATTGTAGTAGACATAGGGTCAACAGAATCAGAATTCGGAGAAACAATTGGGAGAGCAGAAAAATACTCTAAAGGACTGTCTAAAGAATCTCCAATTGAAATGGATGGAGGAAAAGGTAGAGTAGAATAAGGAATGCTCTATTGAAACGGAAAAACATCCTCCTGAAAAGTAACATGGCGAGAAACATGGAATTGATGTGTGACTGGATCATATAATTTGTAACCCTTCTGGAGCAAAGGGTATCCAACAAAGACAGTCTCCAAAGCCCTTGGAGCCAGTTTATCAGAAGAATGAAGGGACATATAGGCATTACAACAAAAAACCTTAAGGTTTTGATAAATTGGCAATTTGTGAAAAAGCAATTCATAAGGTGTTTTGAAATTCAAAACAGAATGTGGAATTCTGTTGATGAGATAAGTAGATGTCAAAAGACATTCTCCCCAAAGTGTAACAGGAATATTGGCCTGAAATTTTAAAGCTCTGGTCATTTCAAGTAGATTTCGATGCTTACGTTCCACACGACCGTTTTGTTGTGGGGTATAAGGACAGGTGGTTTGATGTAAAACACCATTATCATTGAAAAACATGAGTAAATCATAGTTTATGAATTCTCCCCCATTGTCTGTACGAATGCACTTAATGGTGTAGGCAAAAAAATCTTTCAAAGACTGAATATCATGTTGTTTAGTAGGAATTAAAATAGTCCAAATAGCTCTAGAATAATCGTCAACAAGAGTAAGGAAATTGTTAGATCAGAATTCAATGATCGTCAGAAGCTAGACTCAACTGATCAGGATTGCTGACGTCATCAGTATTGCATGGTCATCAGTATTTGATCAAGCGTCAGTATCTTATTGATCATCAGGATTCCTACTCAGACTATGATCAGGTTTGATCATCAGGACTTGAAGCTGATCAGGATTCCTACTTCGAGTTATATTTGGAGTCTAGATAAACATGGAAGTTTGTTCCTGGTTTGTAGAATGCAGCTATCGATTAAAGATATGTTTCTATCTTTGTTATGATTAGGACTTATCTTGTTATTGATAGAGAAGCTGTGTGCACTATATAAACACAGTTTTGGTTTCGATTTATGTATTCATTCACGAGAGACAATTCATTCGAGAGAGAACATAATCGAAGAGAAGCTCTTAAGAACAGAATTTCTTGAGAGAGTTTTTGTAAGCTAGCAGCTCTTAAGAACATCAGAATTTCTTAAGAGAGTTTGTAACAGTTTTATATCAAAGTTAATAAAGCTGTTATTGTTATTGTTATTGTTATTGATCTTTCATATTTGTGTTATATAAAGTCGAGAATCTTATACAATTGTATTCAACCCCCCTTCTACAATTGTTATTTACTGGGCAACAATTGGTATCAGAGCAAACTGATTTAATTCTGAATCAGATACGATCTAAAGA
Source organism: Heracleum sosnowskyi (assembly GCA_030848705.1). Classification (NCBI taxonomy): domain Eukaryota; kingdom Viridiplantae; phylum Streptophyta; class Magnoliopsida; order Apiales; family Apiaceae; genus Heracleum; species Heracleum sosnowskyi. The sequence continues at coordinate 120,619,098 of CM061241.1, forward strand.
TGTCGACAACCAAGTATGAAAGCATGAAGATTCCCATCTTGAAGATATCAGAATATCCCACATGGAGGGTAAAGATGCTGATGTACCTGGAGGCTATAGATCCTGACAATCTGGACAGGATTCGTGATGGACCATATATACCAACAAAGTTCGTAGAACGAACAGATACTGTACCAGAACATTATGTGGTCAAAGCTAAATCTGAATGGACTCCAGAAGAAAAAGCTCATGTACTCAGAGAACCAAAGATAAAGAATATCTTGCACAATGGTCTTGATGCTGTTATGTCAAACAGAGTGATTGCATGCAAGTCTTCAAAAGAAATCTGGGATACTTTGGAAACTCAGTGCCAGGGATCTGCATCTGTCAAGAAAAACAGAAGGGCTCTATTGATTCAAGAATATGAACAATTCGATGCAAGACCTGAAGAGAGCCTGACTGAGCTATATGATAGATTCCTGACACTATTGAACAGCTTATCCTTAGTTGACAAAGTATATGAAACTGAAGATTCAAACACCAAATTTCTTAGAGCTTTACCTGAAGAATGGGATACTCAGACCTCAATCATTAGACACCAGTATGATCTGAACATTGTGTCTCTTGATGAGATCTATGGGATGCTAAGAACTCATGATCTTGAAGTTCAACAGAGAAAGAACAAGAAAAGCAGCAAGGCAAAGTCAATTGCTTTGAATGTAGAAGCAAAATCAAAAGAGAAAGCTATGGAGGTCTCTAGAAGGAAAGCAAGAGTAGCTGAGTCAGATCCTGACGACTCTTCATCAGATACTGATGGCAATCCTGATGCCAATACTGGTGATGAATCTTCTGATTCAGACATGGAAGAGATGGTTGCTATGATTGTCAGAAACTTCAGAAGGATGAAGTTCAGGAAGAATAGAAGACAAGGCAACTTTCAGAAAAAGACCTTCAAAGCAGACAAAGACAAGTATATCAAGAAGGACAGCAAGGGTAGCAAATTTGACAAGTCAAAGGTTAGATGCTACAAGTGTAATGGTATGGGTCACTTTGCTTCTGAATGCAACAAGACAAAGGCACTCATCACATCAAGCAAGGATTGGATGGACTCTTCCTCAGAATCTGATACTGAGGTAGTCAACTATGCGTTAATGGCCAATGCTGATGTAACTGCTGCTCCTGATGATAAGGTACTAAATACTATCTTTGATTTTGATACTGATAATGCTTCTGAGTTAAGACGTTTTCTAAAGTCATTACATATTAGCTTTAGAAGTCAAACTGCTGAGAATACTAGAATCTTATCTGAGATGTCTGACCTTAGAAAAAGGAATGAGATATTAGAAGCTGAATTTTCTCGTATGCAAGAAGTACAAAAAGAATGTGATAATGTTAAGCACATGCACTTAGAGATAACATCTAAATGTACTTCCCTTGAAAAAGAACTTGAATATGCTAATGAGAAAATCAGAACCTGGACAGACTCTGGTAGGAAATTTCATGAGATTAATACCTCTAAGAATTGGAAAGAGTGTCTAGGATATAAGTCAGATGAGGATAAGAAATTGAAAGAGAAAATTGTCATTGATGAGACAGTCAGTCCTAAGACCTATAGACATGTTATAGACTCAACCAAATCTAAGATTACTCCTGTTAATTTTGTTTTTGGTAAGGATTCCAATTCTACTTTTGAAAAGGGATCTTCTTCTACTCAAGGAATTAAAATCGTTAAGTCTAAACCTGTCTTGAATAAAGTCATTAAGAATGTAGGTCTATTGTCTCAGAAACAGCTTAAGGATAAAATCTGTGAGGTTACAGATAAGAAAAAGGAAGCTACTGTTAAGAGAAACAGGAATGGTAAAGTTGGGATCAATAAAGAGAATGGTTATAAGTATATCCCAAATGCACCTAGAAAGAGTTGTTTTAACTGTGGTAACTCTAATCATCTTGCTATTGATTGTAAAAAGAGTAAGAAGAAAATTGCTGAAATTCCTAAGTCTGATGTTAGGAATAAATCAGTATTTTACAAACCACAAAATTCCTGTTTTCATTGTGGTAGTCTATGGCATTCTATTTATACATGTAAAGAGTATCATGATTTGTACTATAACTTTTATGATCCATTGCCTAAGTTTGAAAGTAGTACAAAGTCTGATAGAACTGAAAATGTCATAGTGAAGCATGCTTTTGTTAATACTGATACTGACAAAGCAAATCCTGATGGAGTAAATTCTGTCAGGACTGCTAAAGTCAAAAAGTCTTCTGCTGTTAAATTTAATAAAATGCATGAACAAGGAATCCAACAAGTGTGGGTTCCTAAACATTCTGACTAGTGTTTTACTATTCTGATGCAGGGTAAAAAGAAAAATGTGTTAGTCATGGATAGTGGATGTTCTGTGCACATGACTGGAAACAAAGCCCTGTTATCAGAATATGAGGAAAAAGCTGGCCCAACTGTGTCTTATGGAGATGGCAACATTGGACAAACCTTGGGATATGGCAATATAATCATTGGAAATGTCATCATTGAAAAAGTAGCTCTAGTGAAGGGACTAAAACACAACTTGTTGAGTATTAGTCAAATCACTGACAGAGGTTATCATGTCAATTTCTATTCCACACATTGTGAAGTAGTCAGTAAAGCAACAGGGAAGATAGCACTAACTGGCTACAGGCATGGTAACATATATGAAGCCAACATTCTCTCAGATACTGATGGCTCCCCTACATGTTTCATCAGTAAAGCTTCAGTAGATGAAAGTTGGAATTGGCACAAGAAGCTTTCTCATCTCAACTTCAGCAACATCAATGAGTTGGTTAAGAAAGAGTTAGTAAGAGGATTACCTAATGTCTTATATACACCTGATGGACTCTGTGATGCATGCCAAAAAGCAAAACAAAGAAGGACATCATTCCAGAGTAAATCAGAATCCTCTATTGAAGAACCATATCACATGCTACATCTTGATCTGTTTGGTCCAGTCAACATCATGTCCATCAGTAAGAAAAGGTACACTCTTGTAATTGTTGATGAATATTCTAGATTCACCTGGGTGTATTTTCTGCATAGAAAAGATGAAACTCCTGAAGTTCTGTTGGATCATGTGAGGATGATTGAGACAACCACAAAGTACAAAGTCAAGATTCTGAGAAGTGATAATGGTACTGAATTTAAGAATTCAAAGATGGAAGAGTTCTGCAAATACAAAGGAATCATTCAACAATTCTCTGCTCCTGGCACACCTCAGCAAAATGGAGTAGTAGAAAGGAAGAATAGAACTCTTATTGAAGCTGGCAGAACTATGTTGGAAGAAGCTAAATTACCTACATATTTCTGGGCAGAAGCAGTCAACACAGCATGTTATACACAAAATCTCACATTGATAAACAGGCATGGTGTCACTCCTTATCAGTCACTCAAGGAGAAGAAACCAAGTCTGAAGCATTTGCATGTGTTTGGCTGTAAATGTTTTGTTCTCAGAACTCATCCTGAACAGCTAGGGAAATTTGAACCAAAGGCTGATGAAGGAATATTCATAGGTTATCCTACATCAAGAGCCTTCAGAGTTTTTAATTTGAGAACAAGAACTGTCATGGAGTCAATTCATGTATCTTTTGATGATAAGAAGATAACTGGAATCATTGAAGACTCGCATGATAGATTGTTATTTGAAAATGAAGCTTCCAAGGAACCTGAAGAAAATGAATCAGAAGCTGTCAATACATCAGATCCTGATGGGTCACCAAATCCTGATGACACACTAGGTACTGATGGTGCTAATACTGATGATGCAAACAACAGTAATACAACTAGTAGTGCTAATGTTGAGGGGGAGCAACGGCATTCAACTACAAGTTCAGAGTCAACTCAATCATCAGGACAGAATTCTTCAGATACTGATTCAAGTGAAAATCCTGACAACACATCAGGAGGACATAGCAATAATTCAGGGAGAGCTTCAAATCAATCAAATTCTTTCAATCAAGATAACACCAATCCAGGGGGAGCATCTACTTCAAGAAACAATTTGACACCAGCAAGGAAATGGACAAAAGATCATACTCCTGATTTGATAATTGGAGATCCTGATGCAGGTGTTCAAACAAGAAGTGCAACTCAGAATGAATGTCTATACAATAACTTTCTATCCAAGGAGGAGCCTAAGAAAGTTGAAGATGCACTTAAAGATGCTGATTGGGTTACTGCAATGCAAGAAGAACTGAATGAATTTGAAAGGAATGAAGTCTGGAAACTGGTACCAAGACCAAAGAATAGATCAATTGTTGGTACAAAGTGGATTTTCAAGAACAAGACTGATTCTGATGGTGTCATAATCAGAAACAAAGCAAGACTAGTTGCAAAGGGGTATTCCCAACAAGAAGGAATTGACTATGATGAAACTTTTGCTCCTGTTGCAAGACTAGAAGCCATCAGGATATTTCTTGCTTATGCAGCACATAAGAAATTCAAGGTTTTCCAGATGGATGTTAAAAGTGCTTTCTTAAATGGTGAACTGGAGGAAGAAGTTTATGTTGAACAACCTCCTGGTTTCATTGATCCTAAATATCCAGATCATGTCTACAGACTGGATAAGGCACTTTATGGACTAAAGCAAGCTCCAAGAGCATGGTATAAAACCTTAGCTCAATTCTTACTGGAAAGTGGATTCAAAAGAGGTGCAATTGATAAAACTCTATTTTATTTGAATCATGGTAAGGAGTTGCTGTTAGTTCAGATTTATGTTGATGATATCATTTTTGGGTCAACAAACAATAAGCTGTGTGAAAAGTTTTCCAAGCTTATGCAGTCAAGATATCAAATGAGCATGATGGGAGAAATGAGTTACTTTCTGGGTCTTCAAGTTAAACAGACTGATGAAGGGATTTTTATTAATCAGTCTAAATACACAAGGAATTTACTGACAAGGTTTAACATGCAAGACAGTACTCCTGCTTCAACTCCCATAGCTACAGCTACCAAACTTGATCCTGATCAAGGTGAAGAGGTAGATGTAACTCACTACAGAAGAATGATTGGCTCTTTATTGTATCTCACTGCCAGTAGACCAGATATCATGTTTGCAACCTGTCTATGTGCAAGATTTCAAGCAAAACCTAGAGAACCACATCTGATTGCAGTCAAAAGAATTTTCAGATATCTCAAAGGCACTCCTTCACTTGGCCTTTGGTATGCAAGGGAATCAGATTTTGGGTTGTGTGGTTATTCAGATGCTGATTTTGCAGGATGCAAAATAGACAGGAAAAGTACTTCAGGAAGTTGTCAGTTTTTGGGTGGAAGACTAGTTTCATGGTTCAGTAAAAAGCAGAAATCTATTTCCACTTCAACTGCAGAAGCTGAGTACATTGCTGCAGGAAGTTGTTGTGCTCAGATAATGTGGATGAGAAATCAGTTGTTAGATTATGGCCTGTCATACTCAAAAATCCCTATTTATTGTGATAACCAAAGTGCTATTGCAATGACAGGAAATCCAGTTCAGCATTCTCTTACTAAACACATCAGTATCAGATATCACTTTATAAGAGAACAGGTTCTGGAAGGAACAATTGAACTTCACTTTGTTCCTACTGATCAACAACTAGCTGATATATTCACCAAGCCACTACCTGAAGCTACTTTCAATAAGTTGGTGAATGAACTTGGAATGATGAATTTTGAGAATTTCTGAGGGAAAGCTACAGAGAGGAAATCCTGATAACTGTCAAATCCTGATGGTTATTCAGAAAGGTATGTTTTCTTTGATCAAATCCTGATAGGATGGAATCCTGACAGGAAGTCAACTGGTCAATTCTGATGTACAGGTCAGTATTTTCATTGCTAAATTTGTGCTTAATTTTTCGTCCGTATCTGCTAATAGACGATTGAGTTTTAGTAGGACAACTGTATACGCGCGTGTGTTGCTCTCTTATAGTTATATCTATACATACACATAAAAAGCGGTGCAGTTTTATTTAATGACACACGTAATCTGTCCACTAATTAGTTATGCACAAATCATATTTTGCCACCTGTCATTGAGAGTAATATTTTGTTTTAACAAAATAATTTTCATTGTTTTACATCTTTCATTACTCTCTCATCATCAGTTTTTCGTTTTTATCTCTCTCTGTGCTTTCATACCCTAATTGCTTCAAATCTTAATTCTCGAGTTTTCAAAAGCATTACAATGGCGTCTTCATCTTTCATGAACAAACAAACAGTAATTCGTGATATTACTTTTGCCACTAATAACTTTGTAGCCATTCTAGAACATCAAGAATTGCCTACTGAGTTCCATATAATTCAAGATTTTCTTACTTCAAGCCCATTGAAGTATGCTTTAACAGAGCCTGCAAGTGTTTCTTTTAAGTCTGTAATGCAGGTTTGGAACATAGTTGTTTTTGGTCAAAGTTCTACAGGAACCATTCTGATGCAGTTCGAATCAAATGGGGTAACTCATCATGTCACCCCTGCTGTTATTGAAGAGGCATTGCATTTGCCTATTCTGGGTGAAAAAGTTCCTAGGGTGATTTCAGACTCTGCTCTATTTGAGTTTGTCAAGAAACTGGGCTACAATGGAGAAGTAAAGAGATATGGAAATCTCTTTAGGACAAAGCTTAAGAAGGAATGGAATTTCTTCTTTGATACAATCAGCCGCTGTTTCCTGAACAAGACATCAAATTTTGATGCTCTTCCATCAGGATCTCTTAAAATTGGGTACTCTCTTATCCATTCTACAGTGTTTGATTATGGGTCTTTTATCTTAAAAGCTTTAAGTGATAGGAAATCAGATAAGTTGGGTTCTGTCTGTTTTCTTAGATTTTTACAGTTGATATTTAATCACTTATGTCCTAATGTTGTTTTTGAGGATGATGTAGTTCTACCAATCTGTAGAATTACTGAGAATAATATTAAGTCCTTAGTCAACAGTGATAAGGCAAATGGTTTTATAGGAAATGCTTTTATTCCTGATGAGGTTAGGTTTTTCTTACATCAGAAAATGCCTACTCGTTATGGACTACTTTCTAATGCTATGGTACAAGGACCAACCCACCTTGTTCCTGACACAAGCATGCAACCTAAACAGTCTAAACAGTTAACAACCACCTCTACTGTCTCTCAACAGACTTTAGTTGTAAAATCAAAGAAATCAGCTAGAACTGATGTGTCTGGAAGGCAATCAGGTTCAAAGGATTTTTCCTCTACACCACTCACTAAAAAGAAGATACAAGGGGGTGTACAAGGGGTCCTGGTCAAGAAAGCTGATAAGGTTGTTAAGAATGTTCCTGTGAAAAGGAAGTTAAGGTTGATTGATGAAAGTGATTCAGAGGATGACTTACCTATATCCTCTGTGATGAATGTGAACAAGGAAGTTGCTGATACTGCTACTAAAGCTGTGGTACCTTCATCAAAACCACAAAAGACAAGGAAATTATCAAAGAGCAAGTATCATATTCCTTTGACAGTGCAAATGAAGGATACTGATATTCAGACATCAAATCCTGATGTTAGTATTCTTGATGCAGCAACAAAAGTTGTCTCTATATCAGACTCTCCAGCCTCTCCATCTCAGATTCGAGGACATTCTTGGGAGAAGGTTTCTACAACTGCTTCCTTGGTTGGTCTTACACCTACATCAAAGAAAAAGAGGAATGCAGAAGAGTTAGTCTATCAGAGACAGAAGAAGCTGAAAGGATCAAGCCCACAAGAACCTGAATTTCAGAGTAATTCAGCAGCTACTGGTGATCCTGCCACACAAGAACCACTCAATCAAAGTTTGGGTGAAGGCTTAGCTAGTGGAATGGTCACACAAGAACCATTTTCTAAAAGGGAGAATGAAGACATCAACATTCCAGCTACACAAGAACCATCTTCTCAAAGTGAAGATGCAGGCAAAGCTACAGCTTCTGTTGAAAGATTGGTCGAGAACATTGTCAATGAGGGAAGCACACAAGAACCTTTAGCTCAAAGTGTTGAAGCAGCTTCTGAACCTCAAGCTCCACAAGAACCATTGGTAGCAAATACTGATGCAAGCATATCAAATCCTGACGATGTTCATCCTGACGTTAGTGGTGCTCCTGATACTGAGCCTATTTTGATACAGCCACTTCGTTCAAGACCAATGGATCATCCTATCTCAGAATCACAGGATAAAATGAAAGGTATTGCAATTCCTGATCCTGATATATCTCATGGTTCTGATGATGATAATTCTGATGATGATAGTGATGATGATAATGAGAATAGACAAGAGAAGGAACAGCTTGCTACAGCACTCAAGATTAGTCTTGGAACTAATTTTGGTTCATCAAGTACATATATGGCTAGCAATGCTTTCACTGGGAAAGATCAGAGACAAGATTTTTCTACTCCTTCCTTTGATCCTGCAGAGGCATTTAGACAGAATGAATGGAACAATTCATGGCATCAATCTGATGAATCTATCAGTTTTTCTTCTGCTATTGAACATGCCTATAATGCAGTGAAGTCTATAGAGAATCAAGAATTGAAGAATCATCTGAAGGCTACTACTCTGTTATCCAAAAGCCTGAAAAGTGAGATTGATTCTATCAAGGGTTCAACTGACAAAGTGAGGACTGATATCTTTAATAATTTTACAAAGGTGCCTACTACTTTCCAACTAAGGGTAGTGGAATCCCAAGTGAAATCTGTTGTTTCAGAACAAACCTCAATCAATCAAAGAATTGATTCTCTGGATACTAAGGTAACTGAAATTCAAGCCTCTCTTTCCTTAATTTTGCAATTATTGTCAAATCCTGATGTCAAAAAGGGGGAGAAGGTTATTCAGACAAAATGTACACCTGATCTAGTATTAAGAAATAATGATGATGATACTGGAGATGATGGTGGTGACAAAGCGATACGAGGAGAAACCTCTGATGCTGCGGTTTTGAAGTCTACAATTCAAACTTCTCAAAGTCAGACTACGCAGTCAACTCATGTTTCTGATTCTGGAGTTAAGACAGTAAGAACATTGGTGCAATCTCAGATCCTGACGGAAGATCAAATCCTGACACCTGGTCATGGACACATTCTTGCTACAATTCCTGAAGGTGATGAAGATGTGATTATTGATAATCCTGAAGATGCATCAAATTTATTCCAGAAGTTTTCTACAAAAGACGGTAGAATTGTTACTCTTTATCACACTGATAAAAGAGTTCAACAATTATATGCAAGAAAAGCACTCTCTACAGAAAGTGAAGAATATCCAGATCTCTCACATGAAGAATTCTTGAGACTACAAAAAGAGACAATGGAAAGCTATACTGCTCCTGCTAGAGGTAGAGGAAGCAGAGGTAGAAGAGGTGTTAGAAGAAATAGAAGAGGTTCTTCAACTCAAACAGTACCTAGACAGACAAGGTCTAGAGCATTAAGAATTGAAGAAATTCCTGAAGCTTCACAAAATCTAATAGATCCTGTTATCAAGGATATCATGGAGAAAGAAGACAAGGAATTTGTTGAAGAAGAACCTGAATTGAGAAGAAAATCAAGAAAATCAACTCTCAGCAATACAAATCAAATTGAAGATTCTAATCCTGACAATATTCAAGATCCTGACGAATCTGAAATTCTGCAAGAGGTTGATTTGATAATCCTATCTACTGTTGTTGATTGTCACAACAAAGAAGTAGATGAAGAAGAAGAAGCCAGAAGAAGAGATATTACAAGGAGAACAAATGAAGATTTCAATCTCTATCTACAAAGGCTTAAAGTTTCAAATGAAAGACAATGGAGAAATTCAAGCAGACAAGAATCTTTACTTGAAAGAAGCTACGCTCATGAAAAGGAGAAATACAAGAAGTGGAAACATATTAGCACATTAAGTTGTGATACACCTATCAATTTTCAGTCTGGTGGAATTATTACAAGCGCTTCAAGTGTTGTTGATTTGTCTGATATGTCTAGATCAAAAACACTCTGGTTAAAGATGTTTTCAAATCTGAAGCAATTGTCAAGTAATTCAAGAGGAGGTATTGGACACAGAGATGGTGAATATCTGAATATGTCATATGTTGATCCTTACTCCTTGACAGAAATTGGAGGTACTTTAACTTCTGAAAACCTGAACAATTTATTAGCTGTTGATATAGTTATAGATTGTCATGATGGTTTTGAAAAGAAAGAAAAGCTTCTGTACTTCATGAAAGATGGTAGTGTGAAGATTCTATCTATTCAAGATCTGCTGATGAAAACTACACAGGAACTGAAATATGTTCACTATCTGTTAAGATGGAAGAACCAAGTGTACAAAGAATGGAGTGACATGATTTTGTCAACTATAAGAAGAAGACTGGATGGAAACAGTAATTTCAATGGTAATTATACTCCCATGTACTTAAATCAAAGAGGTCAGGATGTGGAAATGCAAAGGGGTACTGCTGTTAAAGAAATAAATTTTGGCATGACTCATCTTTCTCTCAATCCTGATGGGAAGGAAATTGCTTATCTTTTGCTTGAAGAGCACAGTCTACAGAGAAACTCCATACAGAATCTCAGAGCAGCTATCTACCAGATTAATGAGGAAGATGAAGAACTCAGAAATCTTAAGGAAAGACTGATTCAAATTCTTGAAGAAAAAGAAGAAAGTTTATTATCCAACTTCTTGAAGATGAATCTGTTCTATCACAAAGCTTAAACAGATAAGTTGTTTCTGAAGATACTTGTACATTTTGATACATGTTTTTGACATCATTGAATATTTGGAAATCTATACTTTATTTCACAAAGTATGAGATTGGGGGAGATTGTTAGATCAGAATTCAATGATCGTCAGAAGCTAGACTCAACTGATCAGGATTGCTGACGTCATCAGTATTGCATGGTCATCAGTATTTGATCAAGCGTCAGTATCTTATTGATCATCAGGATTCCTACTCAGACTATGATCAGGTTTGATCATCAGGACTTGAAGCTGATCAGGATTCCTACTTCGAGTTATATTTGGAGTCTAGATAAACATGGAAGTTTGTTCCTGGTTTGTAGAATGCAGCTATCGATTAAAGATATGTTTCTATCTTTGTTATGATTAGGACTTATCTTGTTATTGATAGAGAAGCTGTGTGCACTATATAAACACAGTTTTGGTTTCGATTTATGTATTCATTCACGAGAGACAATTCATTCGAGAGAGAACATAATCGAAGAGAAGCTCTTAAGAACAGAATTTCTTGAGAGAGTTTTTGTAAGCTAGCAGCTCTTAAGAACATCAGAATTTCTTAAGAGAGTTTGTAACAGTTTTATATCAAAGTTAATAAAGCTGTTATTGTTATTGTTATTGTTATTGATCTTTCATATTTGTGTTATATAAAGTCGAGAATCTTATACAATTGTATTCAACCCCCCTTCTACAATTGTTATTTACTGGGCAACAGAAATAACGACAACCGTCATGCGTGGGAGTTCTGTATGCACCCCAAATATCTCAATGAACAAGTTCAAAACAAGAAGAAGCATGGGATTGACTTAGAGTAAATGGCAATCGACACTGTTTAGCCAAAGGACACACATTACAAGAATCAGTACAAATAGAAACATTGGAAATGTCTAAAACTGAAATCTTATGTAAAATCGAAGTAGGGACATGGCCAAGACGCTTGTGCCAAAGAGATGGTGAAGATACTGGTGTGACATCAAAAGCAGAAGCTTGAGCTTGTTCTAGAGCTTGAGATTAATGACTATTGATGAACTGATATAAACCTCCCGTCATGTTACCAAGAACCAACGTCTTCATCTGGGCTTGGTCCTGCAGATAACATGTAGTAGGTGTAAAGAAAACTTGGGAATGTAACTGAGAAGACAACTTGCTGATAGATAACAAGTTGAAAGCAAAAGAAGGAATGAATAAGACCTCCCTAGACCCTAAGTATGACAGAAATAGAATGTAGCTTGACAGACACAACAGTACCATTAGGAAAATTGACATACAATGAAGGATGCAAGACAATGACATCATGCATGAAAACAAGATTACAACGCATGTGGTTCGTAGCCCCAGTATCCAATATCCAAACATTATGAGGAATGGTAGCTGATGAATGACAAGAAAATGCAGTACCTGCTAAGTTGGAATTAAAACTGTATTGATGAGTAGAAGAAGCAGGTATAGCTGAAGAATAAGGGCCTTTATCTTTATTAAGACACTGTATTAGATTCTGCATCTGAGATTGAAGAGCCTCAATTTGTGTCTGCATCTGAGAGTGGCCTTGAGTGAAAGAAGTAGAATTAGAAACTTGCATTGCTTGACTATCCTTATTAGTGCCAACTGTGGGATTCGAGTACTGTTGGTATTTATTGTACACAGGTTTCCTCTTGCCCTTGTTATTGGGGTGAAAAGGATGATCCAAAGGATATCCTACAAGCTTATAACATTTCTCTTTTGTGTGACCCTTGATGTGGCAATGTGCACACTCAATGGGAGAATTAAATCTGTCAGTTCTGTCATGAAACTTAGGAGTAGGTTTAGGGAGATTCACCATCATTGAAATAGGTGTGATGGCTGAAGTATGACTCTGCCTCTGTTTTTCTTCTTGCTTAATAAGCATAAAAGCTTGATTAACAGATGGCCAAGGTATCATCATAAGTAAATGTCCTCTAGCAGCTGTGTAACTGGTATGCAACCCCATAAGAAACTGAATCAACCTTGTTTTTTCCACTTGAGCTTCCCATTCCTTAATAGCACCACAATTGCATTTTATAACCGGTTCTAGAGCCCTCAATTCATCCCAAAACCCCTTTAACTTGTGAAAGTATAATTCAACAGAATCAGTACCTTGCTCTAGTTTAAACAAATCTCTTTGAGTTTCATAGATTTTGTATCCACTTACAACAGCAAAACGTTCATTTAGCTCATGCCAAACACTAAAAGCATCATCCATATAATTCATACTGCTACTTATATCATCTGAAACTGTATTCAAGATTCAAGTAATTACCATGTTGTTTACTCTCTTTCAATGAGCATACAAAGAAGATGCCACAGATGGAGCCACAAATTCACCAGTTACAATGACTAATTTGTTTTTAGCCGATAAAACAATTTGCATTGAACACTTCCAGGATGCATAATTTTCAGAACCAGTAAGCTTTTTGGAAATCAAAACCATGCCTGATTGATCATTATTGTGCAAGTACAATGGATGAGAATTATTATCAATCGATTGAACAGAAAAAGAGATGTTATTTGTATTGGTATGTGTTTGAGGTGGGGATGAAGAAGGATCAACAGATCCAGTTTGGTTATTCGGTTGCGACATTGGATTAGTGTTAAGTGTTCCTGTTACCATGTTCGCATAAGAAAACTGAGGATTAATTGATGAAGACATTCATAGAACCTCAAGTTTACTGGGAGATAATGATGAATTGATCTATTATACGTTCTGGATAACAACAACGAACACATAAAGATCACAAACACAGAGAGATCGGAGAAAATTACGGAGAGAGATCGCAAAAGAGATTGCAAATAGATCACAGATAGATCGCAATAAAATGCAGTAAAACAACAAGAACGTAATCGATTGAAATTGAAGATAGATTGAAAAGTAAACTCAAGTCAAGATCATGAAAGGATATTACTAAATCGTAATCGAATCATTTATGCGGAATAATGCTCTGATACCATCTTAAATTCACCAAAACTCCATTGTTATACTTATCAAGTTCTGTGTTTGTGTGTTTGTATTTACAACAGGAAATTGAGGAAGAAGATGTAATCACATTGTATGTATCTAGTTTCTTGAATAAGAAGAATTAAAATATAAAAGTTAGTTACAGAATGAAACAAATACAGACTTTATACTAGAGATTTAGTTAGTTATGAAAGCCACAACAACTTATCATAACTAACATACATTTATCAATTCAACTTATCAACTTATCAAGTCTATATATCATATCAAGCGATACATTTATACAATCTAAAGTATTCTTATTTTACTTATTTTCTAAGTTGACAAATAATTCTAAATTCAATCAAATATGTAATTATTATTATTATTAAAAATGACGAATATTAGAGGTGGTTCGAATCCCATGTCCAATTCGAGCTTCTCCCGAGTCTACCAAATGGCTCATATACAGGGTGCAGATGAGTCCAGTGGTTGAGTCCAACTACATCCAAGTATTGTGCAGTCCTATTTGCAGACTCGGATGAATTCTGTTCTCCCATTCAGAGTTGTAACCAAGAAGCTTCTGAATTATAAAAAGTAATCAAAAAATAAACAAAAAAGTAAATAAAACAAAAGTGTTTTATTATGTTGTTGTCATAATAATAAATTATAATTGTGAGCCTTTATATAGGCTACACATAAAACAAATTCACTAATAAATAGGTAACCCTAATTATCACGTAAACAATCACCTGATCAACAACTAATTCCTAAATAATAGAATTAATTCAAATCTAAACATAACTATTTTTTATTTTAAATTTTGAATCACATTTATCTAACATCCTCTCTTGATTCAAAATTACTAAAATTTAAAATTAAATAAAAATGAAGCACTTCTCTTCAATTTCTTTCACTTCTCATCACCAAACACGTGATGCACTTCTCATCACCAAACACGTTGGTGCACTTCTCACCAACACCCATGGAGCACTTCTCTCCACAAACATTTTTCTTGATATACTTCTCACCAAATTACATGGAGCGCTTCTCTTCATAAATTTTTTCAAAGGTGCCTCTTGTTATCGGATCCTCTTGACCCTCCTTCGTGTTCTTCCTCTGAAGTTTTGATTTACCCATCTTCAAATTCTTCCTCTGAAACTTTGATTGACTCATCTTCAAAAAACTTGATTTGAATTAGTGTTGGATTGTTTTCAAGAGGTTGCATCTCCTTCTCAAATTCAATCCTCCACAAACTTATTTCACTGACTATACACTCACCACAGACCCGTTAAGATCATTAAAGCTCTGATACCACTGTAGACTTTATAAAAAATAGGTGATAATTATAAAAAGTAATCAAAAAATAAACAAAATGTAAATAAAACAAAAGTGATTTATTATGTTGTTGCCGTAATAATAAATTGTAATTGTGAGCCTTTATATAGGCTACACATAAAACAAATTCACTGATAAATAGGTAACCCTAATTATCACGTAAACAATCACCTGATCAATAACTAATTCCTAAATAATAGAATTAATTCAAATCTAAACATAACAATTTTTTATTTTAAATTTCGAATCACATTTATCTGAAAGTTTTCCCTCTCAAGTGTGAGTAGTTCACAATTTACCATCCTAGCATGGTTAATACTAACATGCAGTGTTCTAAAAATCGGCGATTAATCGGGATTAATCTCTAGACGGCGGGCCACCGAACTGATTAAGCGAAAATCAATCAATTAATCATTTTTTTTCCAGAAAACAGTCAAAAATCGACTGAATCGGTCAAAAATCGGATAAATCAGTCAAAAATCGGGCTAATTATTAAAAAATATTTAAAATTTTAAAAAATAATTAGAAATTTAAAATGTAGAAACTTGATTCACTGATAGGAAAAAACATTATTTTTGTACATGTAATTATAATTTTAGATGTCAAAATCGTAAATTCTCTTAATTTTTTCTCTTAAATTTATCTCTAATTAAAAAGTTAAATCTTCAAATTTTTATTTATCTAAATTATATAATATTTTTAACATATTTGCATAAATATATGATAATAACATATATTTAGTTGAAATAAAAAAACAATTATATATATGAATATAATTATATATAAAAAATATTATTAAATTTATTCTGATTAGTGACCCGATTAATCATTCCGATTAATCCCCGATTACCCGATTAATCCCTGAACGGTGCCTTTACCGATTAACTCTGATTCCCGCTTTTTACAACACTGCCGACATGCAGTGCCCGAGAGAAATTTTTATATGTAGTCCAGGTAGCATAAGTAAATTCTATTTTACAATATGTTTAATTATTGTTTCATAACATATAAAATTTGATTTTAAATTTGGTTATAAGTAGAACCATTTCATTGATTTTAAATTTTAAATTTAGTTAAACAGTAAAATTATTTTGAATAATTTTAATTCTACTCTATAATCATGTTAGAATATTTCATATATCAAATTAATAAGTATTAATAAAAAATTATATTTTGCATGGATTAAAAGTTAGTTAATGTAATTCTAGAAGAGTAAACAGGTACATGTATTAAAACTAAAATAAAACCATTTTATCGTAGAATAATGCTAGGGGTATCAAATTGGATCCCAAAATGAATCTCAAATGCCACATGTCATGTTCTTATTGGCTACAACTTAATTAATAACAATGGACCCCTGCATTCACATTAATTCCCCCAATAAAATTATCCCAAACTTCCACATCATCAATGCCACATCATTTGGTACCTCTAACATTACTCTTTATCGTATATAATGAAATTTTGATATTAATCTCAAAATGTGTATATCTGTAAATAAAAAATGCACATGCTCTCGATTTAGCTAGTAAAACGTATGAGTTTGGTAGAATAACCGATAACGTTCCCAAACCCTCTGAAGTCTGAATCAAATGTATACATTTTCTTACCACCCGTTTAGTTCAGCAACGGCTTCATCACTGATTTTTTCTATAATCTCTTGACATCTCATTTATATAGGAGGAAAAATATTCTAAGGTTAAACTTAGAATCCTTATTTTCTATTTTAAATTAACTTTTATAAAAAAAAAAACATCATCATTTGCAAATAGTGGGTTTTCATTTTTTTTTTTATAAAATCTGAATTAAATAAACTAGATATCTTAAAAAATGAAAATCTTGTTTGATTACCATAAGATTTTGAAAATCTTTTTAAGAAATTACTGATTAGCATTAAAGCTGGATGGATTTTCAAAGGGCTATGGTTAACATTTCCTTAGGGCTGTGTTTAAGCATTAATAAACATTAATAATTACCTTGTTATCGTTCTGTACATGTACTTGTTAATGCATTCAATGAATTGTTAACACATTCAATGAAGACACTGATCCACGTCAATTGACAATATGTAGTCTCTAATTTAATCTTTTAATTTATTATTTTAATATAAAGTTTAGTAATAATAATTTTCATTTTATACTCCCTCCGTCCCAGTGAATTGTATACACTGGGATTGGGCACGTAGACTAAGAAAAGATATAAAAAATGAGTAAAATTAGATGAAAAGTGAGTAAAGTGGTGGGACCTATCAATATTTAATAATAGATTTGAGATAGTGGAGGAAGTAGTGGGTGTAATAGTGATTTATATTGTTATAGAATAGAGATAGTGGAGAAAGTAGTGGGTGTAATAGTATTTTATATTATTAAAAGTTACTATTTTTGGAATGTATAGAAATGAATGGGACATCCCAAAATGGAAAGTGTATAGAAATGAATGGGACGGAGGGAGTATAATTTAATACAAACTCCGGTAATATCTTGATTTTAAGTTAATAAAGAACTTAATCATAATTTCAAAATTCTTATTTGAAATTTTTCTTGATTTATAAATTATAAATTCAATTTGATTCAAAAATTGAAAATTTTGATATATGTTCATTTTAAAGTAAAATTTATTATAAATATATAAAATATTCAGTTTTAATGATATCGAGATTATATTACTTTGGGATTGTTTTTTATAAGAAATAAGACATATTTTTTAGTTATTTTCATAACTACACATATTTTAAATAAGAAAAGAGTTTAATGATTATGAATTATTTAAGTAGTATTAGTATTTCAACATCAATCAAGCAACACGCTTGTATAAGTTTATTAATTACGTGGAGGAAAAACTGAGAAAAAACTAAAAGCTATTAATGCTTTTATTACTTCAACACTCAAAAATTGAAAGTATTTAATGCTTAAACATAGCCCAAAGGACTATGGTTAACATTTCCTTTTTTTAATTATAAAATCTGAATTAATAAAGTAGATATTTTTTTTTTTTAAAATGAAAATCTTGTTGACTACCATAAAATTTTGAAAATCTTCTTAAGAAGTTGCTGAGTAACATTAAATTTGGATGACTTTTTAAAGTCCTCTCCTTAGAAAATTGAAATCCAACAAAAAATAATAATCTCTTTCTCTTAATTCGTGGATACATTAGTTTGTAAAGTTACTCATAATTTAATGACTTTAGGTGTTATAGATTATACAGATAAAGAAAGCGGTTACCGCTTGAGTGTATTTATGTAAACGTTCTTGAAGTTGTTAATTACCTATATAACTATCCAGTAACACAAACATTGTTTCTCAATCTTAAAATGGAGGATCGTGTCACCATTTCTCATAGTTCATGCACTCGTCAAACAGATGGAAACACTACATTGTCCATTCCTCCCGGTCGTCGACGATCATTGAAGTTTGTGCCTGCGTTAAATAAGATATTGGCTCTAGTAATGTTTTTATTGTTAAACGGTTACGGCCTGGCAGTTGTCAAAGCTACGGGGTCGCAACCGCCTGGGGTGTCGGAAGGAGTGTCAATGAAGTCATTCAGGTCTGCTGCAATGGGATCCAGGCCCCGAGTTGATTTTGCATGGAACTCCACCATGTTGTCTTGGCAGAGAACTTCGTTTCATTTTCAACCACCCAAGAATTGGATGAACGGTAAATTAATACCATAATTATGCATTATATCTAATTTTAAAAGGATTTTATGTGTCTGTAAACTCCATTATTTTATTTGTTATCTTTTTGTACTTTGTAGTCCTATTTCATAAAATTTTACTTGTCAATTATGTGTTTTCTTATTCTTATTTTAATTTATTTTATGGATTAAAAAATATTTTATTTTATTCTGTCTTTTGTAGCACTACTTGTAAATTTTGCATTTTCGTCTTTTAATTTATTTTAAAAAAATGGTAGAGGTACAGAATTAGTACAAAAAATATTTACAAAATGACATTTATCGTTATTTGATTGGTTTAAATATAATGAACCCTGTATTATTTTAAATTGACATATGATTTTGTACCTAAATTTTATATCCTTGACTCTTTTAACAATTAAATATCATACATATATAGTACTTCACTTAGGGATATAGATCCGATGAAGCAGAAACACCACATTCTTAATGAAACATAACACTACATACTCAGCTCAGTTTTATTTTTACTGCTTTTGACTTTTTGACAGATAAGTTAATTGTTACCGAAAACTAATTAACTAATGCTATAATGTTGCTCATCTTATTAATTGTTGTTTCTATGTTTTGGTTGCACTGGATTTGCATGATCGTTCTATCTATATGGCGCCAATGAATCTGCTCTTCATTACTTTGATCAGATCCTGACGGTAAGTTGTCGCATTGCACTTTTAATTGATCAGATACGAAACCAACAAATTTTCGAGTAATTTTATATTGATGTTTTCTAGATGATTTTTTGCAGGTCCATTATTTTACAAAGGATGGTATCATTTGTTCTATCAATACAACCCGGATGGCGCAAATTGGGGACCAAAAATTGTTTGGGGCCATGCTGCATCAAAGGACTTGATCCACTGGGACGATCTTCCAGTTGCCATGGCCGCTGATGAATGGTATGATTTTAATGGTGTTTGGACAGGGTCCGCTACCATGCTGCCTAATGGTCAAATAATGGTGTTGTATACCGGATCAACCAATGAATCAGTGCAAGTGCAGAATCTAGCATATCCTGCCAATTTATCTGATCCCCTCCTCACTAAATGGGTCAAGTATCCCAATAATCCGGTTCTAAAACCACCTCCTGGTATTGGTTCCAAGGATTTCCGTGACCCGACAACTGCGTGGTTAACACCTGAGGGAAAGTGGCGTTTTATTATTGGCTCAAAGCGTAACACAACGGGCATTTCATTTGCTTATGATACGGAAGATTTTAAAAATATTACCCTTTTAGACGGGTTGTTACATGAGGTTCAGGGTACAGGTATGTGGGAATGTGTAGACTTTTACCCAGTTCCGAAACCTGAAGAAAATGGGGTGCACAAGTCATTTGATGAGCCTGGAGTGAAATATGTTATGAAGGCTAGTCTTGATGAGGATAGAAATGATTATTATGCACTTGGAACTTACGACCTGGCTAAGGGTACATGGGTTCCGGATAATCCAAAATTAGATGTTGGTATCGGACTGAGGTATGATTATGGTATATACTATGCTTCAAAAACATTTTATGATTCAAACAAGAATCGGAGAGTATTGTGGAGTTGGATTAAAGAGACTGATAGTATCAGTAGCGACATTGAAAAGGGTTGGGCATCCGTTCAGGTAAATGCTTCATATTTTTATATTATTATGTTTAAACTTTCTTGTGCGTGTGAGTTTTCAAATGAGATGTTTTCAGATTCTGCTAGTAAGCATATTTAATTTGTAATGTTTATTTAATTTTGTATTAATTAATTTACATATCTCAATCAAGCATATCTAAAGTTAATGTTGCTATGCTTAACAGGGCATTCCAAGGACGGTATTGTTCGATAATCAAACCGGTAGCAATTTACTTCAATGGCCTGTTGAAGAGATAGACGAACTTAGATCAAGTAATACGAGTTTTGAAAATGTGAAGATTAACGCTGGTGCAGTTGTGCCACTTAAAATCGGCTCAACAAGTCAGGTTTGTACAATTTATGATTTTGGCAGATGAGAAATGAAAGACATGTATATTGACAATGTATATGTCATATTGCAGTTAGATATTACAGCTGAATTTGAGGTTGATAAGGAAAGCTTGGAGAGAGTACAGAATACAAATGAGGTGTATAATTGTAATAGCAGCACGGGAGCTGCTGGACGTGGCGCATTAGGACCATTTGGTTTGTTGGTTCTTGCTTACGAAGATCTTTCTGAGCAAACACCTATTTATTTTTACATTGTTAAAGGGTCGGATGGAAATCTCCAGACCTTCTTCTGTGCTGATCTTTCGAGGTGTGCTTCTTAAAACATTGTTTCTTTATTAGATGTCCATTAGATGCCAAGACGAAAAACTACTGGAACATGGTTTAGTTAATGATCACACACATATACACCTGCAATTTTAACCATGACTAATTTGTAGGTCTTCGGAAGCAACTGATGTCGACAAGGAAATCTATGGCAGCACAGTTCCGGTACTCCCAGGTGAAAACCTGAAAGTCAGGATACTGGTAAGTTCTATGTTTTCAAAACAACTTATCCTCTTTTGCACTCTGCTACCAAGTTAGACAAATTAGATATTAACTTGGATCAAAATTTATATGAATTCTCAGGTGGATCATTCTATTGTGGAGAGCTTTTCGCAGGGAGGGAGGACATGTATCACCTCGAGGGTTTATCCAACAAAAGCTATCTCAGATGATGCTAAGATTTTCTTGTTTAACAATGCCACTGAAGCTAATATCACTGCTTCCCTTAATATTTGGCAGATGAAGAGTACTGCTTAAAGGCATTTCCATTTTGTAAACTTGATGATGTAAATCAAATTATTCTTTCGATCGAAATGGAATTTCATTCCATTTTCGTGTGTACTTTCAACCTTTCATCTAAGTTTTACATCAATATACAATTTATATTGAAAGAATTATGAAGAGTGTTGGACCAAAATATTACACAATTCAAGTAAGGTTAATGGTCACACGCAAACGATTGAGCGTTTATTGTGACATCAAAAACCTTTTTTACTGTACACATACCACGAAAATTTTTCGCGGTATGATTTGCTACAACAATCGTTTGCCATAGACCGCCCCCCTTCAAGTAAATAGAAAAAAAATTAAAAGTACATTCTTTTGTGTGATAAGTGAATTGAATTAAAGTAGTATTTTGTTGTTGGAGCAATTTCGTAACAATACGAAATCGGATGTTGCTGGAATAGTGAATTATGAAAACAGGGGGATTTGAGATTTTTGGATGTTTGGGGTCTGGACTTGGGAGGTGTCTCGATTTGTCTCAGATATCGGATCCCTGTGCCAAGATGTCTGCATACCAATTTATATTGGGAGGTGCAATTGTGTTTATCCCTGAGAGACTTTAGGGATAAACTTTGTTAATGTGGTAAATTACCGATTTTATCTTACAATATCTTGGCGTTTTGATATCTTCCTGATTTGAAGAATATTGTTTGGAGATATTTTCCGTTATTGATTGATTGATATTGATTCTTTCCTCGTTTCAGGGAGAGGATATTACTTAGTGGTCAAGCAATTAATTATTAATCTGAATTAATAATTATTAAACGGAGAAATTTGGACTATGCCAAAATGTGGCATAACAACAAGCCTCTAGTTCTTTAGTGTAGCTTGCTGCAGTGGAGAACTAAAAATCTTCGAGCTTCCAAATTTCTTCGATCGCTGAAATAGCTGAAAATAAAAGGTCAGTAAATCATACAGAGCACTAGGTTCTCGTAAATCGTACGAGGCTACAAGTGTTGGGTTTTATCGCATACGTGGAAGCATGGATAACAATTATTTATATATAAAACCCGTATTTAACGCATACGATTCATGGATTAAATTAAAGAATCGGAAACTAACCTTCATAAGCGATCCAATGATGATGAATAGAGACTCTTAGCAGCTGCTCCTCAAGTGTGAAGCACTCCACAAGTATCCACCAAGAGATGACGATCCGATGGAGAGAAGAAAGGCTGAGAGAGAGAATTATGGTTGCCTCCATTTTTCTTTTCTTATAAAAATTAGGGTTCAAGGCTTAGGGTCTATAATAGTATATTTATAGGCAAATATTTCAGCTGAAAATTTATCCTATAAAATATTATTATTATTAACCCTATAATTAATTAATCTCATTAATCAATTAATTAATCATTAAAACTCTTTTAATAATTAATTCTTTTTCTAAACTCTTTAGAAAATAATTCTCCCACTTAATTTAATTTCTTAAATTAAATTCTTAATTAATAATATTAAGAACACTTCTTAATTATTTTATAATTAATTAAATCATATTTAATTGATTATAAAAATGCTATCAAATATTTATTTCATAAATAAATAATGACTAGCCATTATTAATTAATTTCTTCACCATTAAATCATTCTCTTTTATGGTGTAACCCTGTAGGTTCAATATTAAGCCGGTAGTAGAAATAAATAATAATAAAAATATTTTATTATTATTTATATGAATTCTTCTAATTCATTAAATACGATTAATAAATTAATCATATTTATTCTACATCGTGAGTGATACTTCTCAGCATATCGCGGCTATCCGGATAATATGAATTCACTGCTTAGAATACCAAGAACCTATTCAGTGACTAGTTACCGCACAATCAATTCCTTCTAGCCATCAATGTCCTGATTAAATACAAGGCATGGATCTCGTGTCAAGCCTATCTAATTTAATCATATGCTTTCCTATTCACTATGCCTAGTTCCGATTAATGCAAATTAGAAACTTCTTTCTAATTTCATTCACTCTGGCCAGAGATTCCTGAACTAGCATAAATGGAATAGCATAGGACATTATCTTCCTTCACTGGAAGGGGCAGATCCTTTATTGATCATTCACTATCTTCGTGCACAAATTCATATACCCAGAAGAGCACTAATTATTGTCCCTCGAGACTAAGAGCTAAACCAAAGTATAGTTCAGTGTACACAAGATGACTATGATGATCTCAAGTCAAAGGACACTTGTACAACCATCACTATATGAACAACTACTGACACATGAGTGAACTCCATTAGTTGTTCAACTGATCGAGTCATGTTCAGTGAACTTATTCCTAATAAGCACCTACATACTAGTTATAGTGTCACCACACAAATGCCTATGAGAACATACATCCTTCATAGTGAAGCAAACATAGTATGTACCGATCTTTGCGGATAAATAAACTACCAATTAATTATCCTACGACCAGGAACTATTTAAGTTTAGAGTTATCATCTTTAAGGTCTCATTATCATGATCTCATCATAATCCATTAAAGCTTTACTATAAACTATGGATCATCTAATTTAAACACTTTAAATAGATAAAACCCGTTATAAAACATATTACCATTTTATTAAATTAAACAAACTTGAATCAGATTGAACAAAGTATCTCCTAACTCATCATCCATGATTGGATTTAGGACACACGTCTTTCAATCTCCCACTTGTACTAAAACCAATCACCTTGGTATCTCATACACAACTTCTCCTAATAGAGAACAAAGCGATTTTCAATAACGGTTTGATAAATGGTCTTTACTATGTTGTTATGAGTGTCAAGTCAATATTGACTTAAACATCTCTACTTTCAACGATCTCATATATCATATGAGAGATTTTAGGGATAAACTTTGTTAATGTGGTAAATTACCGATTTTATCTTGCATTATCTTGGCGTTGTGATATCTTCCTGATTTGAAGAATATCATTTAGAGATATTTTCCGTTATTGATTGATTGATATTGATTATTTTCTCGTTTCAGGGAGAGAATATTACTTAGTGATTAAGCAATTAATTATTAATCTAAATTAATAATTATTAAACGGAGAAATTTGGACTATGTCAAAATGTGGCATAACATAGTTATACAGATGAAATTGACTTGCAACATCTGTACCAGACAGTTTTCTTATATGCATTGCATATTAAAAGGACCCGATTAGCTGCCGGAATTAAGTCAAAAATAAAACCATTTTATCGTAGAATAATGCTAGGGGTATCAAATTGGATCCCAAAATGAATCTCAAATGCCACATGTCATGTTCTTATTGGCTACAACTTAATTAATAACAATGGACCCCTGCATTCACATTAATTCCCCCAATAAAATTATCCCAAACTTCCACATCATCAATGTCACATCATTTGGTACCTCTAACATTACTCTTTATCGTATATAATGAAATTTTGATATTAATCTCAAAATGTGTATATCTGTAAATAAAAAATGCACATGCTCTCGGTTTAGCTAGTAAAACGTATGAGTTTGGTAGAATAACCGATAACGTTCCCAAACCCTCTGAAGTCTGAATCAAATGTATACATTTTCTTACCACCCGTTTAGTTCAGCAACGGCTTCATCACTGATTTTTTCTATAATCTCTTGACATCTCATTTACATAGGAGGAAAAATATTCTAAGGTTAAACTTAGAATCCTTATTTTCTATTTTAAATTAACTTTTATAAAAAAAAAAAAAAAAACATCATCATTTGCAAATAGTGGGTTTTCATTTTTTTTTTATAAAATCTGAATTAAATAAACTAGATATCTTAAAAAAATGAAAATCTTGTTTGATTACCATAAGATTTTGAAAATCTTTTTAAGAAATTACTGATTAGCATTAAAGCTGGATGGATTTTCAAAGGGCTATGGTTAACATTTCCTTAGGGCTGTGTTTAAGCATTAATAAACATTAATAATTACCTTGTTATCGTTCTGTACATGTACTTGTTAATGCATTCAATGAATTGTTAACACATTCAATGAAGACAATGATCCACGTCAATTGACAATATGTAGTCTCTAATTTAATCTTTTAATTTATTATTTTAATATAAAGTTTAGTAATAATAATTTTCATTTTATATAATTTAATACAAACTCCGGTAATATCTTGATTTTAAGTTAATAAAGAACTTAATCATAATTTCAAAATTCTTATTTGAAATTTTTCTTGATTTATAAATTATAAATTCAATTTGATTCAAAAATTGAAAATTTTGATATATGTTCATTTTAAAGTAAAATTTATTATGAATATATAAAATATTCAGTTTTAATGATATCGAGATTATATTACTTTGGGATTGTTTTTTATAAGAAATAAGACATATTTTTTAGTTATTTTCATAACTACACATATTTTAAATAAGAAAAGAGTTTAATGATTATGAATTATTTAAGTAGTATTAGTATTTCAACATCAATCAAGCAACACGCTTGTATAAGTTTATTAATTACGTGGAGGAAAAACTGAGAAAAAAGTAAAAGCTATTAATGCTTTTATTACTTCAACACTCAAAAATTGAAAGTATTTAATGCTTAAACATAGCCCAAAGGACTATGGTTAACATTTCCTTTTTTTAATTATAAAATCTGAATTAATAAAGTAGATATTTTTTTTTTTTTAAAATGAAAATCTTGTTGACTACCATAAAATTTTGAAAATCTTCTTAAGAAGTTGCTGAGTAACATTAAATTTGGATGACTTTTTAAAGTCCTCTCCTTAGAAAATTGAAATCCAACAAAAAATAATAATCTCTTTCTCTTAATTCGTGGATACATTAGTTTGTAAAGTTACTCATAATTTAATGACTTTAGGTGTTATAGATTATACAGATAAAGAAAGCGGTTACCGCTTGAGTGTATTTATGTAAACGTTCTTGAAGTTGTTAATTACCTATATAACTATCCAGTAACACAAACATTGTTTCTCAATCTTAAAATGGAGGATCGTGTCACCATTTCTCATAGTTCATGCACTCGTCAAACAGATGGAAACACTACATTGTCCATTCCTCCCGGTCGTCGACGATCATTGAAGTTTGTGCCTGCGTTAAATAAGATATTGGCTCTAGTAATGTTTTTATTGTTAAACGGTTACGGCCTGGCAGTTGTCAAAGCTACGGGGTCGCAACCGCCTGGGGTGTCGGAAGGAGTGTCAATGAAGTCATTCAGGTCTGCTGCAATGGGATCCAGGCCCCGAGTTGATTTTGCATGGAACTCCACCATGTTGTCTTGGCAGAGAACTTCGTTTCATTTTCAACCACCCAAGAATTGGATGAACGGTAAATTAATACCATAATTATGCATTATATCTAATTTTAAAAGGATTTTATGTGTCTGTAAACTCCATTATTTTATTTGTTATCTTTTTGTACTTTGTAGTCCTATTTCATAAAATTTTACTTGTCAATTATGTGTTTTCTTATTCTTATTTTAATTTATTTTATGGATTAAAAAATATTTTATTTTATTCTGTCTTTTGTAGCACTACTTGTAAATTTTGCATTTTCGTCTTTTAATTTATTTTAAAAAAATGGTAGAGGTACAGAATTAGTACAAAAAATATTTACAAAATGACATTTATCGTTATTTGATTGGTTTAAATATAATGAACCCTGTATTATTTTAAATTGACATATGATTTTGTACCTAAATTTTATATCCTTGACTCTTTTAACAATTAAATATCATACATATATAGTACTTCACTTAGGGATATAGATCCGATGAAGCAGAAACACCACATTCTTAATGAAACATAACACTACATACTCAGCTCAGTTTTATTTTTACTGCTTTTGACTTTTTGACAGATAAGTTAATTGTTACCGAAAACTAATTAACTAATGCTATAATGTTGCTCATCTTATTAATTGTTGTTTCTATGTTTTGGTTGCACTGGATTTGCATGATCGTTCTATCTATATGGCGCCAATGAATCTGCTCTTCATTACTTTGATCAGATCCTGACGGTAAGTTGTCGCATTGCACTTTTAATTGATCAGATACGAAACCAACAAATTTTCGAGTAATTTTATATTGATGTTTTCTAGATGATTTTTTGCAGGTCCATTATTTTACAAAGGATGGTATCATTTGTTCTATCAATACAACCCGGATGGCGCAAATTGGGGACCAAAAATTGTTTGGGGCCATGCTGCATCAAAGGACTTGATCCACTGGGACGATCTTCCAGTTGCCATGGCCGCTGATGAATGGTATGATTTTAATGGTGTTTGGACAGGGTCCGCTACCATGCTGCCTAATGGTCAAATAATGGTGTTGTATACCGGATCAACCAATGAATCAGTGCAAGTGCAGAATCTAGCATATCCTGCCAATTTATCTGATCCCCTCCTCACTAAATGGGTCAAGTATCCCAATAATCCGGTTCTAAAACCACCTCCTGGTATTGGTTCCAAGGATTTCCGTGACCCGACAACTGCGTGGTTAACACCTGAGGGAAAGTGGCGTTTTATTATTGGCTCAAAGCGTAACACAACGGGCATTTCATTTGCTTATGATACGGAAGATTTTAAAAATATTACCCTTTTAGACGGGTTGTTACATGAGGTTCAGGGTACAGGTATGTGGGAATGTGTAGACTTTTACCCAGTTCCGAAACCTGAAGAAAATGGGGTGCACAAGTCATTTGATGAGCCTGGAGTGAAATATGTTATGAAGGCTAGTCTTGATGAGGATAGAAATGATTATTATGCACTTGGAACTTACGACCTGGCTAAGGGTACATGGGTTCCGGATAATCCAAAATTAGATGTTGGTATCGGACTGAGGTATGATTATGGTATATACTATGCTTCAAAAACATTTTATGATTCAAACAAGAATCGGAGAGTATTGTGGAGTTGGATTAAAGAGACTGATAGTATCAGTAGCGACATTGAAAAGGGTTGGGCATCCGTTCAGGTAAATGCTTCATATTTTTATATTATTATGTTTAAACTTTCTTGTGCGTGTGAGTTTTCAAATGAGATGTTTTCAGATTCTGCTAGTAAGCATATTTAATTTGTAATGTTTATTTAATTTTGTATTAATTAATTTACATATCTCAATCAAGCATATCTAAAGTTAATGTTGCTATGCTTAACAGGGCATTCCAAGGACGGTATTGTTCGATAATCAAACCGGTAGCAATTTACTTCAATGGCCTGTTGAAGAGATAGACGAACTTAGATCAAGTAATACGAGTTTTGAAAATGTGAAGATTAACGCTGGTGCAGTTGTGCCACTTAAAATCGGCTCAACAAGTCAGGTTTGTACAATTTATGATTTTGGCAGATGAGAAATGAAAGACATGTATATTGACAATGTATATGTCATATTGCAGTTAGATATTACAGCTGAATTTGAGGTTGATAAGGAAAGCTTGGAGAGAGTACAGAATACAAATGAGGTGTATAATTGTAATAGCAGCACGGGAGCTGCTGGACGTGGCGCATTAGGACCATTTGGTTTGTTGGTTCTTGCTTACGAAGATCTTTCTGAGCAAACACCTATTTATTTTTACATTGTTAAAGGGTCGGATGGAAATCTCCAGACCTTCTTCTGTGCTGATCTTTCGAGGTGTGCTTCTTAAAACATTGTTTCTTTATTAGATGTCCATTAGATGCCAAGACGAAAAACTACTGGAACATGGTTTAGTTAATGATCACACACATATACACCTGCAATTTTAACCATGACTAATTTGTAGGTCTTCGGAAGCAACTGATGTCGACAAGGAAATCTATGGCAGCACAGTTCCGGTACTCCCAGGTGAAAACCTGAAAGTCAGGATACTGGTAAGTTCTATGTTTTCAAAACAACTTATCCTCTTTTGCACTCTGCTACCAAGTTAGACAAATTAGATATTAACTTGGATCAAAATTTATATGAATTCTCAGGTGGATCATTCTATTGTGGAGAGCTTTTCGCAGGGAGGGAGGACATGTATCACCTCGAGGGTTTATCCAACAAAAGCTATCTCAGATGATGCTAAGATTTTCTTGTTTAACAATGCCACTGAAGCTAATATCACTGCTTCCCTTAATATTTGGCAGATGAAGAGTACTGCTTAAAGGCATTTCCATTTTGTAAACTTGATGATGTAAATCAAATTATTCTTTCGATCGAAATGGAATTTCATTCCATTTTCGTGTGTACTTTCAACCTTTCATCTAAGTTTTACATCAATATACAATTTATATTGAAAGAATTATGAAGAGTGTTGGACCAAAATATTACACAATTCAAGTAAGGTTAATGGTCACACGCAAACGATTGAGCGTTTATTGTGACATCAAAAACCTTTTTTACTGTACACATACCACGAAAATTTTTCGCGGTATGATTTGCTACAACAATCGTTTGCCATAGACCGCCCCCCTTCAAGTAAATAGAAAAAAAATTAAAAGTACATTCTTTTGTGTGATAAGTGAATTGAATTAAAGTAGTATTTTGTTGTTGGAGCAATTTCGTAACAATACGAAATCGGATGTTGCTGGAATAGTGAATTATGAAAACAGGGGGATTTGAGATTTTTGGATGTTTGGGGTCTGGACTTGGGAGGTGTCTCGATTTGTCTCAGATATCGGATCCCTGTGCCAAGATGTCTGCATACCAATTTATATTGGGAGGTGCAATTGTGTTTATCCCTGAGAGACTTTAGGGATAAACTTTGTTAATGTGGTAAATTACCGATTTTATCTTACAATATCTTGGCGTTTTGATATCTTCCTGATTTGAAGAATATTGTTTGGAGATATTTTCCGTTATTGATTGATTGATATTGATTCTTTCCTCGTTTCAGGGAGAGGATATTACTTAGTGGTCAAGCAATTAATTATTAATCTGAATTAATAATTATTAAACGGAGAAATTTGGACTATGCCAAAATGTGGCATAACAACAAGCCTCTAGTTCTTTAGTGTAGCTTGCTGCAGTGGAGAACTAAAAATCTTCGAGCTTCCAAATTTCTTCGATCGCTGAAATAGCTGAAAATAAAAGGTCAGTAAATCATACAGAGCACTAGGTTCTCGTAAATCGTACGAGGCTACAAGTGTTGGGTTTTATCGCATACGTGGAAGCATGGATAACAATTATTTATATATAAAACCCGTATTTAACGCATACGATTCATGGATTAAATTAAAGAATCGGAAACTAACCTTCATAAGCGATCCAATGATGATGAATAGAGACTCTTAGCAGCTGCTCCTCAAGTGTGAAGCACTCCACAAGTATCCACCAAGAGATGACGATCCGATGGAGAGAAGAAAGGCTGAGAGAGAGAATTATGGTTGCCTCCATTTTTCTTTTCTTATAAAAATTAGGGTTCAAGGCTTAGGGTCTATAATAGTATATTTATAGGCAAATATTTCAGCTGAAAATTTATCCTATAAAATATTATTATTATTAACCCTATAATTAATTAATCTCATTAATCAATTAATTAATCATTAAAACTCTTTTAATAATTAATTCTTTTTCTAAACTCTTCTCGTGGCATCTCCGCATTTCTTCCCGTGATTGTAGGAATGTCCCGTGCCAACCAAGAAATATCCATTTACCAATGGGAATTCAATAATGTAATTTTATTCATGAACTCTCCTCTGAGAATAGGGTCTTCAAAAATATTATCGTACTCGAAAAATAGAGATTTCTAAAACATTACCCTTCTCAAAAAAGGACCTTCCACACTTATTTGTGTCCATGCATGCGCTAGTGAAGTAATCAAATCATGTGCTACGAATATTGCATCACAATTCTTTAACATCTCCATAATTCAGATTCTGCCCAGATCTGGTTTTTACCTTTTTGGCCCTGTAAACGATATTTTCTTGGAAAACACAAAACATGAAAGTTGTAGAAAACGAAAAGATTTTTCTGATGATATATGGCTCGTCAGAAACGGACTTATAACGAATCAGGAATCAAATAAAACGTCTGCTGATTAACTTCTCAATACTGAAAACGGGATTTGATTATGTTTTGTGATTTCGAAAATAGATCGAAACATAATCTCAGAAAACACCAAGAACGAAAGTTGTAGGAAATCGCAAAAACTTTCCGGATCATAAAAAATCATCAAAATCTGACATGTATTAAATTTACTACGAATTTTATAAGATAACTTATTTGTACAGACAAAATTATAAGAAAACTTATCTTAATTTTGAATAGAACCACGAACCACCGCTTCCACCGTTCTTCTCCTCCATTAAAGTCGCTCCAGATCCGATAAAACACCCCTTGTGCATGATGTAGATGATTTGATTGTTCTCCACAATCAAAAAATAATCCCCTCATTCTAGCGCCAATTGTTGTTGGAGGAATTTTGTAATAACACGAAATCGGAGGTTGATGGAATAGCGAATTATGAAAATAGGAGGATTTGAGATTTTTGGATGTTTGGGGGCTGGACTTGAGAGGTGTCTCGATTTGTCTCAAATATCGGATTCCTTTGCCAAGATGCCCGCGTACCAATTTATATTGGATCAAGTCCACACAATTCTGTGCAATTGTGTTTATCCCTGAGAGACTTTAGGGATAAACTTTGTTAATGTGGTAAATTACCGATTTTATCTTGCATTATCTTGACATTGTGAAATCTTCATGATTTGAAGAATATCATTTAGAGATATTTTCCGTTATTGATTGATTGATATTGATTATTTCCTCGTTTCGGGGAGAGAATATTATTTAGTAGTTAAGTAATTAATTATTAATCTAAATTAATAATTATTAAACGGAGAAATTTGAACTAGGCCAAAATGTGGCATAAGAGCAGCTCCAGCGCTGCTTTTTTTGTGGACAACTCCCGCCTTGGTAAGTGCAATTTGCAGGAGTCCTGTCCACATGCACTGGAGGAAAAGAAAAAATGAGGCCAGAGGACACTACGCTGGCCATGAACAACAGCAGAAGGATGATGTTACTTTAATATAATTGAGTTTAGTGGGGTTCAAATTATAAAAAAAAATAATACTAAACTAATAGAAAAGCTGCACAGTGCATGGACAGTGCATTGGAGAGAATTGGACACATTCTTTGTTGGGACAAGTTTTGATTAGTTGACAATCAGGTGGAGACAGAAAATAGAAAATTGGCCTTGGAGCGCTGGAGCTGCTCTAACATAGTTATACAGAGGAAATTGACTAGCAACATATGTACCATAAAGTTTTCTGATATGCATTGCATATTAAAAGGACCCGATTATCTGCTGGAATTAAGTCAAAAATAAATAATACTAGCATAGTTTCTGATCTTAAAACTGCATCTCTAGTGAAATTTCCTGAAATTTTCACCTTCTAGAATCAGTATTAAGCATGTCGATGGTGAAATTTGAAATCCAACCACCAGCAATACTATATAATCACCAGTATTGGTTTGATAGATAGTATTGTAATATGAAGTGTTTGGGGGAAGAAGTTAACTAGAGTTTTCTAAACTAATTCATTTAAATATGGGGGCTGGTCTAAGCAAATGTACGTTACAACATGCAAAATGAAGAAAATTTTATGTCAATACAAAGTAGGGTTTTTAATGTAAATGTTGGAAGACACATATTTACAAGTAAAACGGACACTTTTTATTGTATGTATGTTACAAAAATCGTTTATCGTGGATTGTCTTTTAATATATATAATGCAGTTTCCGGAAAACATAATATAGCGTGTATGTGACGCTGGGTAACATGTTTGATGGAGATCATAACGTGACAACCAATACATGCTGGCATCTGACATTGGTGTTGTGAGTTGAATGTTCAGACAATCCGCATACATAGTATAATACTCATTTACTTGACAAACAAAATTAGTGTTCCAGTGCATGGAATCTTCGGGCGTACATGTAAAACTACTAACAACTCAAGTTTTATTACATTAATTAAAAGATCGTGCCTTGCTGCAATAGCTGACGGTCTCTATGACTAACCACCATGTTATAAATATTCACACAATAATCATTCGCTCAAGTTAAATATTCACACATTAATTTTGTAATTTATTAGAAAAATGAATAATTTAACAGTTAACAAATGATTGATTATTTACATCAAAGTTAGAAAACAGAGTACAAGTAGGTGTTATAAAACAAACAAAGTTTCAAAGTATAGATTGTGAATTGAGAAAGAAATGCATATAAATGGCAATGAAAGGCAGGCACATGGTGCAGGTACGAATATAGGTGTATCAAGTTGGAAAATTGGATCTTTCGTTGGCTTCAAGCGACAAATTCAGATTGTCCATCCCAGCTGACACCTGTGTTGTGTCACATTTGTTCTTAGTTTGACTCCCAGGAAAAAAAAAGACAGTCAATATGTATACTCTAAATTGATTGTTGCGCACCATGTATCTATTACTCCCTCTATCCTTAGTTGACGGGGACTCGGCTCCTATAAAATATATTTTTATAAATTTTTAAATTTTTTTTTTTTGAATAAAAGTATAATGTTTAAATTTTTATTTAGAAAAAGAAAATTTTGAAAATAAGTTGTAGAATTATAATTTATAGAAGCCGTGTGTCAAGCAATATAAAAAAACTGTAAAGAAATTAGAGGGACAGAAGGAGTATTTGACTAAAAAGCCCTTGCTTTTTTCATTTTTTCAATTTGTGTACTACTGTAATTTATCCAACGGAAAGTTTATGGACAAGAAGAGCAATCCAACGGGAAGAAGATGTATGTATTGTACACATGTGTAAAAGGCACTATACTCTGCATTTTGAACTGTCTCTTGGCTGGCAAGGGCCAGGGCCACAATATCCGTTCTCCCCCCTCTCTGTATTTTAATTCATTAATAAATACACTTCGAGCTCGCTCGGAGGTGTTAGTGTTATCCCCGAACCTGAACTTGATTTTCGAATCTAACCCGATTACTGGATAGGGATTAGATTTTAGACTTTAATGTATTTTGATGGCTATAATTTGCATTATACAATAACTTGGTGGTTCCAATTTCAAAAATACAAAATAAATAATTTTACTTTTCATACGCTTTTAATTTTAGTGAATAACGTTAAATTTTATTATTATTATCATTAAGAATATAACTAAACTTTTCAAATAAAATAAAAAAAATTTAGCAAAATACTCTAAAAATAGTGACAGCATGTCTGAACTTATATGAATAATTTGAACATTCTTTTTAACATCGGTCATTAAAATGAAAAGCGCGTGAAAAATACGGTTACTGTATTGTATTTTTTTAATTACAACCATCAATTTATTGCATAATACATATTATAATAATCAAAATGCATTATTTTTTGTTGTAATCCAGAACGATAAAAAATATGCAAACCAAAAAAAATTATTTTCATTCAGATATGATTGTAGAATTTACAAAAATATTGCAAAATTTTCACCATCTAAATTGAACAAACATTTTGTACACTTCCCCTCCTCCTGTTATTGCACGCTCTTGATGATGGTGATGGCCCCCATACACAAAAAGTCTACCATAAAATAAAAAAACACCCCTTTATTTCTTTCTTTAACGTGTGTGCCTCACATTTTACCAATTTGAGCTGTTCTCTTCTGTTCCGACTTCCGCCCTCTCTCTCTCTCTCTCTCTCTCTCTCTCCTTGTTTTCTTTCCATAGCTTACTTCAATCTGATAATGTAAACTTAAAAAAGCTAAGATTTTTAGTTATATATCCACTTCATTTATCAACTTGAAGTAATTTACATGGCTTCTTTTAGCTCTCTCTCACTTCTTTTTGTGTACATTTCTCTTTTCTTAAGCTACTCTTATGCTGAAGATGCTACTATAAGTTATGATTTTGTAGTCTCTTACATCACTGCTTCTCCTCTTGGTGTTCCCCAACAGGTATGTTATTCATTACTCACTCTTTATATTCATATGCATTTATGTAAGTATCTTGGAATGTGTGTATGTTCTGTATTTCGTAATGTTGGGCCTGTTTATTTTCCATGAAAATTAAATGGGTTGGTTTAGATTCTTGATGTTATTGATTTTAGATTCAGATCTGTACAATGTGATTGGATCTTTACTAAATGTGATTGATTGTCAAGTGGGCTTTGACTGTTTTAGAGTAGATTTCTATTTTTAGATAGTTTGACTTTTATGATTCTTTTTTGATTGTATAAGTTAGTTTTTGAGATGCATTGCCTTTGATGTTGCAGGTTATTGCTATAAATGGAAAGTTTCCAGGCCCTGTTATTAATGTTACTACAAACAACAATGTTAAAGTTAATGTTAAAAATAAACTAGATGAAGACCTCCTAATGACTTGGTAAGATTGATAATGATTGAATTAAGGTTTCTTGATAATGTGTACAATGGTATCTGAGGTTTTAAAGTTTAAATGGTGAAACAGGGATGGTGTTCAGCAGCGGCGCGCTTCTTGGCAAGATGGAGTGCTCGGTACCAACTGTCCAATTCCTCCAAAGTGGAATTGGACTTATAATTTTCAAGTAAAAGATCAGATTGGGAGTTTCTTTTACTTCCCTTCGCTTAATTTTCAACGAGCCTCCGGTGGTTTTGGAGGCATTATTATTAATAATAGAGAAGTGATTGCAATTCCTTTTTCAACCCCGGATGAGGATGTTCCAGTCATGATTGGTGATTGGTACACTAGTAACCACACGGTTAGTGTTTTGTGATTTGTAAGTTTCAGCTATTTATATGTGTATGTAAGAGCAAATGAAGGATATGATTTATTATTTGGTTGTGTGTGGATTATAGGCACTGAGAAGAACCCTTAACGGTGGAAAAGATCTTGGTATGCCAGATGGTGTTCTTATTAATGGAAAAGGCCCGTATAGATATAATGATACACTTGTGCCTGATGGCATTGACTATGAAACTATTGATGTTCACCCTGGTAAGAAAAT
This sequence comes from Heracleum sosnowskyi, assembly GCA_030848705.1. NCBI lineage: Eukaryota > Viridiplantae > Streptophyta > Magnoliopsida > Apiales > Apiaceae > Heracleum > Heracleum sosnowskyi. The sequence goes on from CM061241.1 coordinate 120,655,376, forward strand.
ACAGTATTTCTTTAATGTTATTGTTGTATCTGTATTTCTGTTTAAGCCTGGGTTCTATACATTTTGTTAATTAACTGGAATGGATATATTTGTTTTTTACTTGTTGCATGTTACTTGTGGACTTCTGGTCCCCCTTAATTACCGTTTCATTTTAAATCATCTTCTTTACACTTGCATTTGTTTTATTGTTTTGCAATATGGGCTGTGATCTAGATATGTGATTTTTGACTTTCCAGTCTTTTATAAGACTATATATCTTACGGAAGCATGCAATTATTCTATGAACAATTAATTGGAGCCCTGGTGTTTTATTCATCGACTCCAACATATGTTGTTTTATTTATACGAACTAAATGTATGTTGCAGGTAGAACTTATCGATTTCGTGTCAGCAATGTCGGGATATCTACTAGTTTAAATTTCAGAATTCAGAACCATAACCTGCTATTAGCTGAAACTGAGGGATCATATACAGTACAACAGAACTATACTAGCTTAGATATACATGTTGGACAAACATACTCTTTCTTGGTAACAATGGATCAGAATGCAAGTACTGATTATTACATAGTGGCAAGTGCAAGATTTGTAAATGAGTCAGTTTGGAGAAGAGTTACTGGTGTTGGCATTTTGCGCTATTCAAATTCTAAAGGAAAGGCATCTGGCCCCCTTCCAGAACCGCCCCAGGATCAGTTTGACAAAACATTCTCGATGAACCAAGCAAGGTCCATCAGGTTTGTGCTGGCTTCCTAAACGATTCAAGACATTAATTTTTTAAATTGTTTTGTTTATTTGATCAAGCATGCTAATGAATTTACGAAATATATATAGGTGGAATGTGTCTGCCAGTGGTGCTCGCCCAAACCCGCAAGGTTCTTTTAAATATGGCTCGATAAATGTGACTGATGTATACGTATTAAGAAATAAGCCACCTGTAACTATTGATGGCAAACGACGTACAACACTTAATGGGATCTCATTTGTCAATCCTCACACACCAATCAGACTTGCCGACTGGTACAAAGTGAAGAATGTATACACAGCTGATTTTCCCAATGGGCCAATTACTGGACCTCCAAAGATGGAAACAAAGATAATTAATGGCACATTTAGAGGATTTATGGAAGTAATTTTTCAAAACAATGACACTAAGATGCAAAGCTACCACATGGATGGATATGCATTTTTTGTAGTAGGGTAAGCCCCGTCTCTATTATAATTTTTCTTCTTGTAGATGTCTCTATTTTTTCAAGTAGTCACAACCTACCTATTAATTACTCAAATGCAGGATGGATTATGGTGAGTGGACGAATAACAGTAGGGGAACATATAATAAGTGGGATGGTATTGCTCGCTCCACGACGCAGGTAATATTTGTAAATTTTGTTATTAGTATGATTAGCTCTCCGAGAAATACCAGCTTTCAATGCCTATATATCTTTCCTAGTTCTTCAAGCTTCGGAAGCTCATTGTTTTGAAGCTTTTAGGTAGTGATTAATGTTAGATATGGACTATTCATTCCTTTCAATGCCTATATATCTTTCCTTGTTTGTCGAACAACTAAGTTGGATCCTGATGAGTGATGACTCATATTGCAAACATAGGTTTATCTTTCGTAACTAAGTTGATATTTTCGATTTTTTAGTGATTGGATACATCTAATAGCAAACTATTTCCTCTTTCAAGTGCTTCATAGTTGCCTTAATTATTATTCTAGTAATTGTCAAAGTTTGACAAGCAAAATAAGTAGAAACTTCGGTACATGATACTAATTCATTTAAATCGTTTAGATTTGGTTAGATGCAACTGTAGAGACGAATTGATTATTGTGCACCTCTGTAGTCATATATTGTCTTTAATTTTATATATACTGCTTAACCTGAATTTGTTTTACATACATATATATAATAGGTTTTCCCGGGAGCATGGACAGCCGTTTTAATCTCACTTGACAATGTTGGAATATGGAATATAAGGGCAGAGAACCTTGACACGTGGTATCTCGGCCAAGAAACGTATGTAAAGGTTGTCAATCCAGAACCTACTAACAAAACAGAATTGCCCATCCCTGATAATGTGCTATTCTGTGGCGCTCTCAGCAAACGACAAAAGTACGTACTTTATTAAAATCAGAAAGCATAATTCTTTCAAATATCGTATGTTTTCATTCTCGATGCAGCTATTAATTTTACGTCATCATTTAATTATTCAGGCCACAAGATGTTTCTTCTGCGACATCGGTAATGAGACATGAGTCGAAGGTTTTCTTGACTCTGCTGCTGATGATGTGTGCATTTATATCCATATTGCAGTAAGCATTTTCTAGCATCAATGCAAATTTGAAGTAGCGCGGGAGCATCACTTGCTTATTTTGTACTTGTTAGTGGGCATCTCAGTTGAGGATCTCCAGGATTGTTGATAGCCTAACTTAATTTATTAATTTTCGTTCTTATATATGCTAAACTAAAAGCTCCTGATTGTCAATTTATTTGGATTCTTATCCTTTCAGTAAACAATTTATTTATTCTTGTAATGACTATTCATCAAGTTTCAATACAAAATACTGTTTATCCTTGTATAATCTCAATTGCACTTGCAAGTTACAGCTATGTCTTTGTGTGAACTTGTTTTAGGCCCTTTTTTTTTAATCTACTCATTATTGCTTGATGATTGCTGATATTTTAGACATGTATATCTATCTGGTTCAAATGGGAGTGTTTTTTACCCCTTAAGTTTAGACATGAGCTAGTTATTTGATTAAAAGGCGTAAACAAACTCGGAGCTGTTCTACCCTGGAATTATGTACTGCAAGTTTTAAGTACCTAGCTAAAAACATCATTAATCATCTAGAAAAACACTACATAAGTACCAACTCGTGGCTCTAGATCATGACTGCAAAATGTAGCAGCAGATTCACTGGTCCTACTTGAAATTGACGCCACATTTCGCGCAACAGTTTTTCAACGAACGTCCATATAAAATTTCAATTATCATTCGCATAAAATCAGAATGACTTAGCCCGTAACTATAAATTTTCAGCAAACTTCTAGTTTACTATAAGATATTTTCATAAAACTTTGTATGTTATAAAATTAGTGGATGATTTCAAAACATTTCTCCGAACTACTTTTAGTACCTTGAGTTAACTCAAGACTCGAAGACATGTTTTTTCATTCTAGTATCTCCATGTGACCGATTAATCATCAACTAAAATTTTTCTATCATTTGGGAGAGTACAATCACATGAATAATGTTTGAGTTCCCCTCTTTTTTTTTCTTGTAATGCTATGATTAAATACATGCTCTTCTGGAGCCTTCTATTTAGAAAAATATAATGAGACATCCAATATATACAATACTCCCCCTTTGGATGACTCATATATGATGTATAGTACTGATCCTGGATACTACTTGGGGAAGTTATAAATTTTTGTAATAATCAACCACAAGGATCAAGATATCAACTTATAAATCATAATTTCACTATCATTTATATGGATTTATCTATCAGGGATATTGTCAAATTAAAATTCAAAATTTTTTTTATCATCCTTATGAAATATATCTCAATGTTGCATTTATGACAAATATCATATTAAAAGAAAAAAAATTCTTCATTGATTCTATAGGACCAAACACATAAAAAAATGTGTCATATAGAAATATTTTGTTCACATTTTCAAAACTTCCGGTCATTATTTTACACACAACTTCTGGTTGTAATTTACGCAACTTCTGGTTGCCATAAATATCAAGTAATTATAAAACAGCATTGAACTCGAGTTTTGAATAAATTTATCATGTAATATTAATTAAAATCAAATTTATAAATCATATAATGATAACACAACACTACCATGTATTATATATATCACAAGCAAGACTTCACAAAAAAAAATATTTATAATATTAAACTCTCATTTATTTGAAGCAAGCATAAACCTTTTAAATATGTCGATAACATGGCAGAGTATAATTAAAATATTATGTGCATAGTTCAATCACAAGATGTCTCATTTTTATATACTTATTCAGTTCTCAATACCCCCTTCTTCTTTTTTTCTTCTTTTTTGCACAGTTTTAAATCATAACCATCAATTTTCTTTGCATCAATGTATAGTAACATCACTCCATTTATTATCACTGCAATTATATCGCAATAGCTATAATATTTTGTGTGAGTTCTACAAAGGCATAATAAGATACACACAAATAGAAGTGCACATCGAAATAATTTAATAATCATGTTAAAAATATACATAAACGTGAAAATCTTAACACTACTTACATATCAACATAATTGCATATACGGAGAAGATTAAAACTCTATACATTTTCTTACTCCAAAAATAACACTATGTACATGAACAAAATCAGATTTGACCATCATGAAGATAGACGATTTTTAATAATTAAATGATTATATTTGAAAACACATTGATATCGAACAAAATAGACCATCGAAGATAAAAATCAGAACCGACCAGTCCGAAAGAAAGCCAATTTACACTATTAAGATGAAATCAAATCAAAAAGTGCAACCGACGAAACTTGTAGACAATTCCGAAACCTTTCCAGAATGGTAAGGCATGTCACAAATAAAGATGTAACTAATTCAGAAACAATTAAAATACGGACTACCAGAACAGAATCAGCCCCTGATCACAATGATAATTTGATGTTTAAGATACTGAAATCACATAATTTGACAATGGAATATGAACACAAAACGTAGAGATCGAAACAAGCTTTCCAGAATGATATTACTCGTAATTATTGGATAAAAGTTGATTTACTACGAATATTCAAAGCTAAAGCACATCAAGTCAAATTAATCCACCAAATTACAAAAAGGGCAGATTTGAACATGTATACAAGCAGAATTATGAAAAACACAAAGAACGAAAGTTTCAGATAATCGAAATATCTTTCCAACGAGTCCAAAATCATAACATTTCGAGAAATAATGAATTAGCTACGATGTTTTCCAAAATACCTAAAATATATAGATTCCGATGTAAAACAAATTCAATATGATTTTTACGGAAAATGTAAATTAGCATAACTCATACAAACACACATTTAGAACAATGCAATGAAAAAGAAGAGAACGATAAAGGGGATGCGTACCTTTTAATCTTAAAATAAGTATTGGCTAATCCTTTTTGGATTTCTCACTTTAAAATTTGAAATGAGTAAGAAATAACCTTTAGTCGATGATCATAAAAACAACTCGTATCTCTTAACGCACCTCAAACAATCAACCACTTCCTCTAGATAATACGGCTTGGAGTTAAAGTTCCGCTAGGATACCAAAACAATCTTTCATGTTTGTAAAAGTTAATCAACTTCATCGATATAAGGTCCACCACGTAATGACGGAGCGAAAGAGCTACTCGTGCTGATAACTTTTGAATGATCTCCAGAAGAGATTATAGACATGACAAAAGAAAGAAAAATGAAGGTACCTGAAAATTATGAGATCTCAATATATTATGTCATGTCTAGAATAAAATGGAACCATTCACTCAAATCAATGTCGACGATACTTCATATGAAAATTTAACACTTGAGGTTATGGATTATAATGAGGATCAGAAAATAAATTGGCCAAAGATATAAGTAAATGATTGAGGCAAAATCTCTTACAAAGAGATAAATTATTTGGACTTGCAGTTCGCACACCTGAAGTTGTGAAGGAAGCACGCTATAAAAATCATTATCTCTTTAAAATAGAGAAATATTTAGAACTGCAATTCACACATGTATAAAAGTCAGTGAGGGTATGAATGAATATTTATGTGAAAGTGAAATCTACGAAATATAAAGGCCACATAGTTATATAATGACCTTATATTGGTTATGAAGAGAAATAATATCTTGTGGTGGACATGATTACATAATTACCAAATAGTCTGGCAATATACGAAGGATATATGACCCACTTGACAACATTTAAATTCAATTCCAGAAGGATTAAAACTGCTAGAAGCAGGAAAATTAAGTTCTTGAGAACTAACCCTATCGAGTTGTAAAGGGTTCTGGACCAGTAGTCCAACATAAAATTATTACGAAAATACTTCTTGTTATATTTATAAAATTATACTTTGGCATATTCCTTAACTCATGGAGTACACATAAGGGTATGTACGGGTATAAGAAGATATACGTGAAATGTGATGATTGTTTAATCTTCTACTATTTTTTGAAGATAATATATTATTTATGATATGTGATAACTCATATAAATCTCTGACCAGAGTGGATGAAAATTAGAATGTGTTTTTAATTGACATTCAAATGAGTTTCACCTCATAATCATAATATATTGGGATTATTGAGTTTGTTTTGTAAAGGGGTGAATTTTATTATTATTTTACAGTTTCTCCGAAACCATGCAAATTTTGAAAGGAAAAACTACTTTTGAGCGGAGACGAATATAATTTTTATGAGAATGCTTAAAACTTGCGACTTATGAAAGTCGATTGGATAAAGATCCCGGAAGGATTATAAATACATGATTATGTTTAATATATATGCAAGAGATGCTAATACATTCTGAAATACAACTTCTTCCCTGAAGGAAGATGATAGTCACCACTGTGAACACTTAAAAAGACAATTCTTGGTCCTGAAGTACCACATATCATAATGCGTAAGATATTCATTTATCTTGCTGATTATACATGTTCCGATTTATTAATTAATAAATTCACTAGCGGAGTTTAAAGCAAGTCGAATATGAAGACATGAGAATCTTGACGAGATATTTTTATTTGATCTCCACTAACCTATTCGACAAAGGTTTATATTGATTTTTCAGGTGCAAAGTGTTTACATGATTATCATAATTTGCGTCTCAGAATTGAATATATATTCACATATGGTGGATATGTTATTATTTTGGTTTGTTATGAAATTAACAATTGCAGGCACTTCTTATGATTGTATCGTGATTCTGGCAACCCATAAGGATGGTCATTTATGTATATCCGACATTAAAGGTGATAGGACGAAGCACATTGATCCAAATTTTTTCTTCACTCATGAGCTTTCTGTCAGATTCGCTCATGTGAGAATCTAGCGGATTTGTTCACAAAAGCACTTCATACATCCTTCAAGAAATTGGTAAATAAGATTGGAATGCGTAAATTTCGAGATATATTGAAATGAGGGGGATACATGATAGTTCTATTACATTACATTATGTGCAACACATGTACTATTTTTCCTTTACTAGGGTTTTTCCCACAGGATTTTTCCTAATAAGGTTTTAACGAGGCATGTTGTTAGTAAATGTCATCCAATGGGGAGTGTTATGTATAATTATGGATGACCCTTCAAACCTCCAACCATGACCCTTCAAACCTCCGACCTTTGATATTTCAACTCATGTAACTAGGGCTGTCAAAAAAATCCGAAAAATCCGATATCCGTTCGAAATATCTGTATTCGTATCCGGAAAAAAACGGATATTATCCGTATCCGACATGAACCGGATATTATCCGTATCTGAATCCGAATATTTCGGATTCGGATACGGATATAGGCACATCCGTATCCGAAAATATCCGAATCCGAAATTAATTATATATTATATTTATATTATATATATATATTAAAAATATTATATTATTTTTATAGTATATATATTTATATATATCATTTTTCATCAAATATTTTATATGCATAATTTATTTATGATTGTAATAAATATTAGATAATTATATTTATAATATAAATATACTATTTTAAGGATAAGAAAACTATCCTTAAAAATATAGATAAATAGAATTTTGAAAATGTAATAAAAAAATCTTAGATAAATTTAAGTTTTATTTAAATATTAAAAAAAATAATTTTTAATAAATTTTTACAATTTTTTTGAATTTTAATAATAAAATTAAAATTCTGACTGAAAATCGGATTCGGATACGGATATTATCCGGATCCGGATACTATCCGTCGGATTCGGATTCGGATATTTTTATTTAAAAAATTTCGGATTCGGATACGGATTCGGATACGGATGCGGATTTTCGGATTCGGATTCGGATTCGGATACTGACAGATCCGTATCCGAATTATCCGTTTGACAGCCCTACATGTAACTCATGACTTTACAAGTTCATGTAACCTCTATCTTATAAGCCTATAAATAGGCTCCAAACTTGAGCTTGTAGGATATACAAATATATGAATAAAATGATAATCTCCCTTCTCTCTGTTATCTAACTCTCTCTATTATTATATATATTATTATACAACAATTATTACATATTTTACATGTATAAAATATATTTTTGAATATTAAAATCAAATTTCATTAAAAATAATATTTAAATATATCCAATTTATGCTCCGATTAATCATTTAATTAATCACCACCTAACCGATTAATCACTGCGTTTTCTAGAAATTTGATAAAAACACACAAATCTGCCATTCGTATTATTTTACAAAACAGAGCTCTAGGACATGGGCAACACGTTTTGGGCTTGGGCAAAAGGGAAAGGTAAAAAGATTAACTTGGTTGTATGGACAGAAAATACATTTCGATTTAAAAATAACAGCACAGCATCAAGGAATTAACATACTTGCTCATTAAATTAAATAACAGAACGAAAAAGATAATAATGAAGATCAAAATCTCGTAAGTGCGAATCAATTGAAAAAAATTCATAACCATAATACATCAGGCAAAACTCAAGAATCATAATGCCTCCATTGTCAAATACTGCATGCGAATTAGGAGGGACACAATCAAGAAGCTGACCCTTCCTCAAGCTCTCATTTCATCTGAACAATTCCTGAGCTTATCAACTTCTGGATCTTGCTCATTACAGAAGGGTTCTTCATATGCTCCTGAGAAGCCTTAGGATTCTCCTGTAAATCAACCAATACCTGTGCCACAAATACCACACTAAAGTAAATCACAAGAAACAGGTGTACCCATAATTAGTCAACCTAATATAATTTGCTTTTAAGGTACCTGTCTCATGACAGGATCAGAGAGAATGTTCTGGATCTCAGGGTCCTGCATTGCCTTGGCCTGCAAAAAAATTAAATGAAGTCAAAATAAACTCTCAAGTTACCCTACATCATTACAAAATAACAGAACTCAGGAACTCTGTTTTAACCTGTCGCTCCTTCAATTCCTCAGGGCTAAGATCTCCACGACCAGTTCTATTAATCTGATCCACACATCTGCAAAAGAAAGATTAATGTGGTTAATTAGCACACGGCACATTTTATTAATGGAACTATATCAGCTTAAACAAACCTAGTTTTGTAAATGTAACTTACCTCCTAACACCATCTAGCAATTCTTGGTTGCGAGCATCGTGTTTCAGTCCCTCTTGATATGTTTCCAAAGCTTTGTCGTAATCTTTCATGAGAAACTGTGCAGCACCTTTTCTGGTATAGCCCTTAGCAAATGTCGGATCAAGCTCAATACATTTTTCTGCATCCTTCAATCCCTCAGGCAATGCACCAAGTTTTGTGTAACAAGCAGCCCTGTTGCTGTAGACCTGGAGCAAAGCATAAGGAAGTGCATCTTAACACTATGGCAAACAGATGAATTCTATATGAAGTAATATAAAAGGCTTAATTATAACATAAACCTTGAAATATGATTTTTTGTACACATAGAACCTTAAAGAAAAATGTTGTACACATCGAACCTTCATGTATTGATTATGTATACACTGACCCCTGCTCCAAAACACACTACCAAATAACCATAGTTCATGCCCATTCATGTGAAATATTATCCTTGAAAAAGTCTTTCTGTGATTGAAAAATAAACATCTATATAATTATCGACATTATACCCCATCTTATTCAAGCAATAGATGAAATGGTGGCATGAAATACCACTCAAATCACACCTTATTCGGTTGTGTTTTTTGGAAGAGGGGTCTATATATACATAATCGGTACTTAAAGGTTTGATGTGTACAATATTTTTCTTTATGGTTTTATGTGTACAAAGAATCATACTTCAGGGTTTATGTTGTAATTAAGCCAATATAAAATGAAATAGCAACCCATCAAGGGTAGTTACCTTGTGATCGTTGGGATTCCTTCTCAAAGCTTCTGTATATTGCTTAATTGCTTCTGGATACTTCTGTTGTTTGAACAGCTCATTGCCTGACAAACATAAGTCGATGAAGCAGTGAGACAAGGAATCCTTGCCTAGAATATATGAGATACAATCAGTCTATCAGACAAATCTTTTGTAGAATATTTACCTTTCTCACGCTCCTCATCTGCTAATTTTGGATCAAAGTACTCTTGTTGTTCCAGATCTTTCTTTGCTTTCTCAGCATCATTTAGTTTCTTCAACGTGTCTGGGTTACGATGCTCAGTCAAAGCTTTCTGGAATGCCTCGATAGCAGGTTCAAAGTCCTTTGAGGTTTTGGCCATCTTCACCAACGCAGTTCCCTTTCTTGTCAGAGCCCTTGCAACCATCTTATAATCAGACCTAAGTTCTCTCCCTCTTTCAACAGCTTTGTCACAATCTTGAATGCATTCCTCATACTGGAATCAACGAGTGGACTATTAGTAAAAAGATATCACAATTTATCCATCTCTGGTTAACGTGTATACACAATAAGTGTAATAAATTGAGAAACAAATGTTTTTTCTTAAGTGTAATAAAGTGAATTTATAGTGCATTAATAGAGAAATTTTCTACTGTGGCCTTTAGATTCCCTTTAACTTTTGAATATACAATTTTTAAAAGTCAAAAATTTATATATGCGACTGGAAATTAAAATTTGAGGGTACACCACCGTAAGCCCTAAACCCTGGTTACTTGCTAGGTCTGTCACTGGGTAAAAGTATTTTATTTTCAAAGTGAAGTTAACCACATTACAAATAGTTCAATTTACAAGTATTTACTAACATTCAAGTATTCAAATTACATTCCTAGGGTACTATTGACTCCCCTCAAAAGAGTAAGCAGAACCAGGCGTGCGCAAGTGCATACTAAATGCAACTAATTATCAACAAGAGCAACTCCATTTAGCAAAAAAAAAAAAAAAAAACAAGAGCAACTCCAATGCAACACTGTAACGCTATTACAGTGTAACTTATAGTGTAAAAGTCACTCAAATGCAACACTATAATGGTGTAAAAATTACACCAAATGAATAGTGTGACACCAAATTTGGTGTACCACGTTCCTACAATGCCCTTGTGTTAACAAAAACAAATTTATTCCCTATACGTCCCATCTATTTCTTATTATATCCCAACAAGATACTTGCTTTTGGAAAAGTGAGAATGTCATATCTTATTTTAGACATTTAGTGCAAGATATAGTGTAAATGGGTTGGAGTTCGTTTTGTGGATAGTGTAATTTTCACACTAAAATAGTGTAAAAGTTAACACTATTTTAGTGTTACGGATTGGAGATGGTATAACATTATCATGATAGAGAAAACTTTTGAACTACAAACAACAAAAATACATTCCCAATATCAAAACATCAAAAGGATTGTATTTAAGAAGTGGGACATAAGGACAAGGACAAACTAAACCTCTTCTCATGTATCCATAGTCCATGATGGTAGATATAATGAAACCTATATAATTTTAAAAAAAAAAAAGTTGACAGCTCTGCAACATTGATGATAAAACAACTTATTTCCAGCTGAGCACAATCACAGAGCAAAAACAAGCACAAACAACTAACATCAAAAAGATTTAAAATTTTAAGCATGTAAATTGGTTAATTAGACTTTAACACCATTGAATTCCCAATATTTGATGAGATATATGTAAACATGCAAGATATAAACCCTAAAATAAGATTCGTAAATTCTAAGGAGTTTCACAGTACTAATAATATTTACACATACTACCAACTCAGCACAATCACACACACTTTAAACATAAAAAAGATCAAAACGTTAACCCTAAACCTTCAAGAACATACCTTTCCCATCTCCAAATACACAGCAGCCCTATTCGTAACAAACGAAATATCCGCATCATCCAATTCAATAGCCTTACTATAATGCTGAATAGCAGTATCAAAATCCTTCTTCTTATAAGCTGCATTCCCCGCTTCCTTCTCCTTCCGAGCCTCCGCTTTCCTCCCCCTAATCTCCCTCTCCTCCTCCGAAAACTCCTCCTCGGGCTCCTTCTTCGTCTCCTTAACCTTCACAGGCTCCTCCTTCTTCTCCTCAGCCGACCTCTTCCGCTCCGGAACATCACCCACATCCATCTCCTCCGGAGTCGTAGTCTGAATATTAATATTCAACAACACCCCAAGCGATTGCATAACCCTAGGATCCTGCAAATACATATTCAAATTATTCGGGTTTCGCTGTAAATCCTTCATCATGTTGACAAAATCAGGCTGCTGCATAAACCCCCGGGTCTTCGGATCCGACGTCAACTTCGTCCACATCTCCGGCCCAAACGCATCCCCAAACGGCGACCCGGATTGTTTCGGGTCGGGTCGGGCCAAAGCAGCCTCCGCATCAGATAACCCGGATTTCAAAGCTTCATTATTCGGGTCAAAGTCGAGACCTTTCTTATACGACTCAACCGCCTCTTTAAAATTACGAAGGCCGAGATGAGCCGCGCCGAGCCGAGAGTAACCTTTAGACCAGTCCGGTTTAATCTCGACGGTTTTTTTGGCGTCGGTTAAAGCATCGGAGTATTGACCTAGGGAAGCGTGCGCGGCGGATCTGTTGGAGTAAAGGACGTGATTGGTCGGAGATAAGTTAATTGCGTCGGAAAAGTGAGTAATTGCGTCGGCCAATTTGCCGGCGGAGAAGGCGGCGTTGCCTTTCGCTTTTGCTTCGTCTGCCATTAGAGAGAGTGTTGAGATGATTAGTGTTAGTTTTGATTAAGCGTTGTGGTTGTATGTATAGTGTGTGTTTATATAGTGCTGTTACTTCTAGATCCTTCGGAGTGATGATAGATTTAGTGTGTTTATGGGCCTCGTTAATATTTATGATTCTCTCAAGCCCGGTTTTTAATGGGCTTGTTTGTTCGACCTTTGGTACAATGGTTCATCTTCAATTGAGCTTGTCAACGATTACCACATTAATTAATAAAAAAAATGTAAATATATATATATATATTATATCCTATGAGTTAAGTTCTACGGACACCACATTTTTTGTGGAGACCTCTATGAAACATATATAATTTTAAAGATTTTAAATGAAAATAGTTATTTTCATAGAACATAATTTATAAAATATTATATTTTGCTAAATTTAGATTGCAAAACGTATGTGGTCTACATGCCTCCACAAAAAAGTGTTCTTCATATAACTTAACTCTATATCCTATATATAATTAACATAAGAGAGTTAAGATAGTTTGGTCGCAAATCCATCATTTACAAATATTATTAACAATTATAGTTCAAATAATATTCAATAAAAACTAAATATATTGTTAAATTATACTCCAAATTGCAAAAATTGTGAATATGATTTGTGGATGCTATTACAATTTATCTTGAAAAAGAGAAATTAATAATATATAGTATGAATAAGATTTTGAATAAGATTTTTATACGATTATTATATATAAGGATATAATTTATTCGATTGAGATTTGACAAATAACATTATTTACAAAAATACTAATAATCATTACTTTCACAAAATTGTTGTATTAATTATCGATAACCGTACTTTTCAATACACAAATTCTCTCGTTCATCTCCCTTTCCAAGATAATTTGGAGTAGGTTGGTTGCTTAAGGCTTTTAATATTAGTATCTTATAACCCATGCAATTCATGGTTTTTTTTAATATTTATAATTATATTAATTTATAATTTTTTTATAATTTTATGTTATTAGTTTTTAGACTTTATTTGTTACGTTTCATACGCTTAATACATTACTTATGTTGTGTTTTGAGTTCTAAACATAAGATTTAAATAATTTTAGAGCCCACATAACTCACGGAATAATCTTTAACTTAGTGATGGTTTAACAAAAAAATTTCCAATTAAAACTACCCTGAAACTAAAGAAAAAATAAAATGACGAATTTTAACAATAGTGTTAGGCTCAAGACATGTCTGAATACCACTATTAACAAGCCTACACTATGTGACTATGTCACACTACATGACCTAGTGATTTCTATCACTGGGATATAGTATAGGTCTCTAAATGTACTTGTCTTGTTCTCATGAACAATAGCTTTATCATGTATGCTCAGATCTATAATGAGCTTAGTAAAGTTTCTTGCATCTAGATTGTATATAGGCCATTGAATAATTGTCCTGGTAGAAGTTCAGTAATGTTCATACAGCAGGATAGAAATGAATAAGGCCATGAAGAAATAAGTTGCAGAAATTTGTCTAAGGCATTATATAGCAAAGTTAGAAGAAAGCTATGTCGTGAAGTCACCAATATCTATGTCGTGAAGTGCTACATCGCATAGTCCATTTTGGTCTATGTCGAGAAGTCCTCAAGACACATGTCGTGAAGTGTTGAAGTCAGCAAAGTCAAAGAAGCCTAGATCGTGAAGTCCTCAGAAGCCTTATGTCGCATAGTCATCAAAATGACCTATGTCGCATAGTCATCAAATGACCTATGTCGCATAGTCATCAAATGACCTATGTCGCATAGTCATCAAATGACCTATGTCGCATAGTCATCAAATGACCTATGTCGCAAAGTCTTCAAAGGCTATATCGCGTAGTCCTCACAAGGGAGATCGCGAAGTCAGAAATGAAGTGGAGTTCACGATATCAACACTTAGCCGTTTATAACAAGACAATTCAAGGTACAGAATCAAGAATCAAAAGAGACAAATACTGAAGCATTTGTTCTGGCAAGGTGGTCCAAATAACAGATGGCAAATCTACAGCTAAATTTGGAGAGAAAGATAAGAGACAAGCAGCTACAGAAACGGGAAAGACTCCCAAAAGCAGGTGATCCTTCCTGACATAGTGAACTTCTTATGGCAGTACAAGTTGGACTTTCAGAAGGGGTAGCTGTGTAATATTGTGTGTGCCAAGTTTGTATAGGTTAATATATATATTGTGCACACACCATTGTAAGTAGTAAGAGAGACACACATAGTTATTTTGCTAAGCTCTTTTCTCTGTAAGCAAGCAAGTACAAACTGTTCTTGTTTAGAAGCCAGAAATTCGATTGTGAATTTCTTGGAAAGCTGTAGTATTTAATTTGCTTATACAAAGTAGATTAAAGTGATTGTGCGTGTTGTTTACTTTCTGCATATTACATAGCATAATCATATACATTTTACATTTAGTTTCAAGAAAGCAAAAATCCATCAAACTATCCATTCACCCCCCCTCTGTCTAGTTTCTAGGTGATATTCATTCCTAACAAATAGTTATATTCAACTTAGGAATATAATTAAAATAAAGAAAACCTTCTCAACTTAGAATTAAAGTATAGACCAACAATCAAATAAACATACCCAACTTTTTTTTTGATGAAAAAACATACCAAACTTAGAATTTGAACTTACGAATTTTTATATTGAAAATTCTAGTCAACTTAGAAAATCTACTTATATTTAATTTATATTATTAAAATAAAATTTTCATTATTAGATATAATGCTTCTCATTCATCTATTTTAAGATCAACGGTCCCTATTGATTTGGTATTATAGGACCAAAATTTTGGATCTCTCTTACGCTTATTATATATAAGATTTAATTTTGATATTATCCTTTTATGTTTGTTCTATGTAAAATAATATAATTTCGATAAATCAAATTTTTATCTTACTTCAGAAAAAAAGTGTTATATTTAATACTAATAAAAAAAGAGTTATAAATTCGCGTCTCTCACGTAGGTTTCACGTGTATTATTGTTAGCATCGTATACATGAGCATTATATTGACAATTTTTAATATTGTAATCGATATGAATTATTATCTTGATATTTGGTTTAACAATTATTATCTAACTGGAACTATCCATAAATTCAAGAGAAAAGATATTTAAATATACTATTATTATTAATCAAATACACTTTTTAATATTAGATCTAACAATTCTCATCTATCTATTTAAGATCTAACGGTAATTTTTAACTTGGTCGTATAGTGATCGTACACTAACCAGGTCGATTTGAATTTTTTCTTAAATTGATTTTAATATTTTATTGAAAGTAACATATAATTTCTAAATTTAAAAGGATCATGAAAAAAAATTTAATTGGTGCTACAATAATAATAAAAAAATTATTAAAATTTAGATACTCAATTTATTATTTGGACTCTAATTTAGATCTAACAACTCTTATTAATTTGATGATTATACGGTCGGACCGACTACCAAAATTTTGGATGAGATCCCTTTTACGCTTATTATATATACTAGCTTATAGCCCGTGCGATGAACGGTTACTTAAATTTTATTTATAATTATTTTGTTTATAATTATATTTAAATTACCCATGAAACACACGATTGTTTTTATAATATTTATAATTATATTTATTTACGAATATTTTAATATTTAAAAGTTATTAGTTTACATGATTAAATTATTGTTAAAAAAGATTTAGCAAAAAAAATTATAGTTAAAAATTTGATATTTATTATATTTTAAACGCTCAATTTAATATTTATTTATATTGAGTTATAAAAGTTAGATTTGACCAAATTTACGGTCCACATGAAATTCACAAAATAATCTTTAATTTAGTTGTGGTTTAATAGTTCTTTTTCAATTAAAAACTATTCTAAAACTAAAAAGAAAATAAAGTGACAAAATTTAATATTAAGAATTATATTCGATTTAGGAAATCTACTTATATGTAGTTTAGATTATTGGAATACCCTTTATTAACCAAATACAGTTTTTAATGTTAAATCTAACGGTTTTCACCTATCTATTTAAGATTAAATTAATGTTAATTTTTTTTAAATTTGATTTTAATATTTTATTGAAATAAAAATAGAATTTATAAATTTAAAAAAAATAGGAAAAAAATAAATTGGTGCTACAATAAAAAAAAATATTTATTAAAATTTAAATAATCACTTTACTGTTTATCTTGAGTTTTAGACAACAGATTTTAACGATTTTACAGCCCATGCGAAGCTAACAAAATTATCTTTAATTTAATGACGGTTTAATAATTTTTATCTAACTGGAACTGTCCATAAACTAAAGAGAAAAGATAATTCCGAATTTTTACATAAAAATTTCTATTCAATATAGAAAACCAATTTATATTAATCAAAATACACCTTTTAGTATTTAAATACTATCCAATTATTAATCAAATACAAATTTTAATATTATATCTAACGGTTCTCATCTATTTGAATATTTATAGTTTTATAATCCAACGGATCATATACTTTTGGTAGTACAGTGACCGACCAACGTTTTGGATAAGATCTCTTTTACGCTTATTATATACTAGCTTAAAACTCGTGCGATGCACGGATTGTTAATTGTTATTTTATTATTAATTTTTTAATGTTTTATTAATTGTAATTGTGCAAAAAATAAGTAGGCATGTTAAAATAGCTAAACAATTTTAATTAATTAAAAACATTAAAACAGATTTTAAAATAAATAAGTATGGGTTTGCCCGTTATATTTTTGGAAGAAAAAATAAGAAATGTAACATATATTTAGTTTAAAAAGGTAAATGCCCGTGATATTTTTGGAAAATGAGGTTTTAAAATTTAATAATTAAAAGTATTTAAATACATTTTAAAATAAATAAGTAAAGGGTTTCCTGTGATATTTTTGGAAAAAGAATGGATTTTAGTGAGAAAAATAGAAAAAGTAAATTGTAAAAGGTAATTTCCCGTGATATATTTAGAAAATGATGGACTTTGTGAGAAAAAATATATAATGTGTTTTAGCTGAAAAGATAATTGGTTATAAATAGGTATTTGATTATTTATATTTTTATATTTTTAGTAATTGCATTTGTTAAGAAAAATAAGTAGACATGTTAAAATAGGTAAACTTTTTAAAAAAATAATTATAATATTAGGTTTAAAAATAAATAACTAAAGGTTTGTCCGTGATATTTTTGGAAAATGAGGGGGTTTAGTAATAAAAAATAGAAAAACTAACATGTTTTAGTTAAAAAATGTAATTGTCCGTGATATATTTGAAAAAGTAGTGGAATTTGTTAGAAAAAATTAAAAAGATAATGTATTTTAGGTGAAAAAGGTAATTGGTTATAAATAGATAATATTATTATTTAATAATATATTTTTATAAATAAGTAAGATTAATTAAGTAAACACACGAATTTAAGAAATGAAAATTAATTAGTTAGGAAAAATAGAAAAGTAGATATTTTAGTTAGAAAATATAAAAAAGAATATACAATTTGGTATCTGTTCATGATATTTTTGGAAAATGAGAGGTTTTAGTTAGGAAAAATAGAAAAGTAGAAATTTTAGTTAGAAAATATAAAAAAGAATATACAATTTGGTTAAAAAAAGGTAATGAGTTAGTTATTAGCAATTATAACTTTATTATGTTATTTTAGTAAATGAAATTGTTTGCAATATTTTTGGAAAATGAGATGTTTTAGTTAGAAAAAATAGAAAAGATATTCTATATAATAATTTTAATATTTTATCTAACGGTTCTCATCGATTTGATCAAAAATATCTAACGGCTATGAATTGAGTGACCAGACTACAAAAACTTTCATGACCAGACTACAAAATTTTTAATGTTTCGTCTTTAATAATATAGTATAGATAGATAGTATAGATAAGGAGTTAATTGGATATAATTTTCTAGTAGTAAAAATAAATATTAAAGCTCAACTACCGAAAAAAAGTTTCATTCCAATCGATCGACTACTATAATTTTAATAGTTTGACTTTAATAATATACTATAGATATATAAGTATACCATGGATAAGTATTAACGGTCCATATTACATACATTTGGCTGACAGTTGGTATTTGAAATAACTGCAAGTGATATCTAAAATAATTGTTTGCTTCTGTAATATGGGAAATGTTTACCCACCCCTTACTTAGGTTATTCACACTTTCTCTAGCAAAATAAATCAAAAAATTAAAAATAAATTCTAAAAAAGATATAATATATTTAATAAAATTGTATTAAAAATAAAATTAGTGTTTAGCTTTATTTTTATTTCATTTATTCTTATTAAAATTTATTATTTAAATATACGCTTTCTTTTCTTCTAGTTTCTAACATTTTTTAAAATATATTTTTTAACCATTTTAGAAAAAAAATTTATTTTGTTGTTTTGTAGTAAAGTATAAGATATGTGAAGATAACATTATTCAATAATTATTTTGTTGTTTTGACAAGATTCCAATTTTTAAGATTCCATATTTTAAGCTACAAAATAAAATGTTAGGTTTTTAAAATTTTAGTTCTGACTATTCTGAGTATTTGTAATCAAAAAATTTATTTAATTTTAATGTCAAGAATATGTATATACAGACCTGATGAAAAAATAATTTGAATTTGATAAATACATACTTTTTGTAATTTTTATATGTTATATGAAAGTAATGATTAAACTAACAAGAAGTAAATTTTCAGGAAGTGTAAAATGTCAACCAAACATATTTAGCCTACTTCCTATATTTTTGAATACAAAGGAAATACAAATATCTATAATAACTTCCTGTTTACGAGTAACCAAACAAGCGCTAAATTCTAATATAATTATTTTCATTTTACAATTTTGCTATTTACCTATTAGATATAATATAAATTAATTAAAATAAAATGTAATAAAATATGCTTGTTGAAATATAATTTATTTAAATCTTTAAAAAAGATTATAAATATAAATTATAATATGTCCCTTTCATAATCTTCATTAAATTAGTTACCCCCAAACAATTCCGCAATACTCTTTCGGGAGCGTCTCAAGGTCAAGGCTGATGAAAAGAGCTTGCAAAATCTAAGAGCAAGCAAGGAGTGCAATGTTAATATGATTCTTGAAGTATATTTATAAATTCAAATTATTGGTCGCTGATTAAATGTGTCAGAGGCTAAACGTCAAGTTAATGACCCTTAATTTATAAAT
This sequence comes from Heracleum sosnowskyi, assembly GCA_030848705.1. NCBI lineage: Eukaryota > Viridiplantae > Streptophyta > Magnoliopsida > Apiales > Apiaceae > Heracleum > Heracleum sosnowskyi. The sequence continues at coordinate 120,675,406 of CM061241.1, forward strand.
CACATTCATTCATAATAACCTAATCACCAGTTGGAGAATGGAATTACTAAATATTTTGTGGATTAGGTGTTAGCTTCAACTTCAGGCTTTAGGATATTCTAGGACTATTTTATTGAATTCACAGATTTATGAAATGATCGTATTAGACATTGTAATTAATGTAGGACATGTCATTTGTGTTGGGCCGGGCAACAACCGTTAACTTCATATTAGTATGTGTTCTGCGCCGTGATCAAGCCCGCACTGATTTGTTTTTGGCTCCTCCCAAAACGTCTCATACTGGAGTTGTTTTTGGTTGTTTATATACAAAATAATTCTTCACTATCTTATCGTTGGGTTGACACTCACTCTACAATTTGTTCACGCTGGTGATAAGCATTCGACTGCACTATGGCCTAGGATCCCAGTAATGCAAAGTAAGCTGCTACTCTGTTGGTTTTTAACTGTTCTAGTTGGCAAGTATATTTGTCTTATTTTAGATTGCACACGTCCATTCTATTATAATTTACAGTTAAGATGTACATGGTCTACGAATTTGACAATGATGAAAACATTATCTTTTATATTCTTACAGAAAACCTCTTTAGGACCTTGTATACTTAACAGTTACTTCTTGAACTTCAAGTTAGAAGTAACGGAGTATTCTGGAGAATTTAGAATATGGTAGAAAATCAGAGTGACTGCCAGATAGAAATCCTAAGGTCTGATAACGGAAAGGAGTGTACCTCGGCAGAATTATATTGACTCTGGAATGACGCTGGCATTGAGCCGCAATTCAAAACTCCCTACATTCCGGAACAAAACAGGGTCAGTGAAAGAAGGAACAGATCTGTAATGGATCGAGATGACAAGATGTATAATACACGAGGAGTTGCTGAAAACATTTTACGCGGAGGCATCAAATACAGTAGTTTTCTTACAAAATCGACTTCCAACCAAGACTTTGAAAGACAAAACTCCAATTTGAGACATGTAAGGTATAAACCATGATTTGTCAAAGTATTTGTATGTGCATCTTTCGTTCATATTACACAGGTTAAATGTACCAAGCTTGATAATAATTCAATTCCAGGAATCTCTGCTATAGTTCAGTTTCGAAAACCTATGAAGTTTGTAATCCACAATAAGTAAATATGTCTATCGTTAGAGATATGCACTTCAACGAGGATGAACGATGAGACTGGAAAAATCTGCAAACGAGATGTGATTTACAAGATCTAACTGAAATCTCGTATCATGAACAAGCAGCAAACCAGTGGCAAGAGAAGTTAGTAAATGATCATCCAGTAAGAGGCACACGACCACTCTCTGAAATCTACCAAAAAAGTCATGTGGCAGTATGTGAACCTGCAGAGGCAATTCAAGATCAGAAGTGGATGAAATCAATGGAGGAAGATGTCTTAATAATTGAGAAAAGTAAAAGATGGAAATTGGTTGATAGGCTTAAAGATCGAAAGGTCATCAGTGTAAAATGGGTGTTCAGAACAAAACTCAACGCAGACATTTCCATCAACGAAGACAAGGTCGGACTCGTAGTTAAAGGGTGTGCACAAATTTTGGTATTATTTATTCTGTAGCTCGACTGTGGAGTGTGGATACCATCAGGTTGCTGGAAATAGAGGCACAAATAGGCTGGAAAGTGTTCCAATTAGATGTTAAATCAGCTTTCTTAAGCAGTACACTGGAAGAAATAATATATGTAGAACAGCCGGAGGGATTTTGTAAGCAAGGAGAGGAAGAAAATGTGCATCTACTAAAGAAGGCTGTTCATGGCCTAAAACAAGTGTCGAGAATTTGGTACAGAAGGATAAATGAATATTTGATGAGCTTAATCTTTGTAAAAAGCTTATCTGAGCATACTCCTTATGTGAAACATAATGGCTTTGATATTCTTATAGCATCGATTTATGTTGATGATCTCCTGGTGAGTGGAAGTAACACAAGCATGGTTGAGGAATTTAGAAAGATGAAGTAAGTATCTTAAGCGACAGGTTTTGTTCTTAAGACGCATTTTTTGGGAATGGAAATTAAACAAAGCACATTTGAAGTGTTTATCTGCCAGACAAAGTATGCAAAGGAAATATTGAAGAAATTTCACAGGGAACAATGCTAAGCAATGGCTGGATGCCTGGATCACTCGATGACATGAGAAGTACTTGTGGATGTTATTGCAGCCTAGGTTCAGAATTTTTCGGTGGTCCTCAAAGAAACTAGAACTGATCGTCATCTGACCATTTCCCGCGTAAGCACTGCCCTGTCATAGCTTTTTATGTGACTTCCATGTACTATACCCCTGCCGGCAGATGCAATTGTTTCACCAACGAAACGATTACATTCCTTTGTCTGTGTACTCTTTTATCATGTAAAGAGGTGTTTCATTTTGTCTGTGCACACTTAAATCATGTAAAAAGGTGTTTAATCTAATATTACCTTATCAAAATATGTTGTGAGGACCTCACTGGTTGCATGGTTGGGGAATGTGCAGTACATATTTTTATTGCTAGCCGCCGGGTTGGATAAAAAATACGGTTCATATGCTATAAGCGTGGCATTGCTAAACCTTAAAGAGCTAATCCAGACCAACTAAATATTAGAATGTAATTTAAGTAGGTAACTCTACGTTTGTAAAGATATGTTTTTACACCTAATTTAGATACTTGATAAGTGGTAACTGTATTGAACATTTAGGTGCTGTATATCTAGATACTTGGCAAGTGTAATCGTAAAGCTCCATACTAAGAATGGATAGACTGGAATGCCAATAAAACTAGCTACATAATCCATGAACCACATGGAATCATAAATATACAAGAGCTTCAAAAAATTGACATCATTAAATTATATCACCATGATAATGCAAATGATCATGACCAGGAGAAACATAACCAAAAATAGTGGGAAGACTAATAGCCATAACTAATACATCTCAGCCCACCACCTTATACATATTTACCAAAAAATCCACGTAATCACCAAACTTAAATTTGAAAAATATAATCCTTACCCCAATAATTCCAATTGAAGAGCGTGTACAACTGACTATATACCTCCTTCGCCAAACCACCAGCATAGAAAGGAAACTTTAAATCATCCCCGTCTTTGATCTCTAGGTATTTTGCTCTCCTAACAACCTGTCCATGGAGATCAAAGGCAACAAGCTGAGAATCGCCAAAAGCATCACGTAACGACTCAAGGAGGTCGGGTGAGTCTTCATCAAAAAGCTGAACCAACCATGGCACATCTGCAACATGTTCGAGGTCATCCGAGTCCAAGACCTGGATCACCTCAAATTCCTCATTTGTACCCTTCCTCCGATTATACTCTAACTTCAGTTTTGTTAAGGACTCCGCATCATCTGGAAGCCAATAGTGACCAATAAGAAGTATGAGTCTCTTCCCAGCAACTTGGTAGAATTGAACCTGTAAAGAGTAAACAATCGAACTTCATTCTCAGGATATAACAGGATGGCAATAAGAATTCATATTAAGAAGTTGTATACGACAAGAATTATTTATAAAACTGAACTAAATGATACACAAACTTGAAACTGGAACATTTATTCATATCTAGCTAAACTGAATTGTTCCAGTTTTGTCAGATCAATTCACATAGCTTTGAATTAATCCTCAACACCCCCCTCTTAATTCAAACTTGCAAACACCAAGTCGACCTGAACTGCTAGATAAACATGTTTTTCCCGAGGAAGAGACTTAATTAATTAAGATATCTGCAACTTGTTCCTCGGTGTTGCAATAGAATAAAACAATCTGTCCTTCAGCTACTAGATCTCTGATGAAGTGAGCATGAATTCTAATATGCTTGGTTCTGCTGTGGAAAGCTGGATTTCTCTTCATACAAATTGTTGCTTTGTTATCACAAAAAGATCTGAGTTGCTTCCCTTTGTTAATGTCCAAGTTCTCCAAGAACTAATGTAGAACTTTAAGGCCATGATATTGGTGATTTGATTAGATTATTTTTAAGTTGTACTTACCATCTTTACTGATTCTTAGTTTAGGTAATACCTAGTTATTTTGCCACTGATTAAGTGTCGTTAATTGCATTCACTGCAAGTTTAGTATATAAGGTCTGATGCACAAGAAGATTGGTCTGCTGAAATATACCGAAACCTTCTTCCATATATGAGCTTTATTTTCTAACACTGCACATAACCCGACTGGTCAGAATCCGAACAAGTGAAACTTCAGCTTTATCTTGAACTACTACAGTGCCTTGCCCAGTGACCTATTGGCTATAGTAGAAGTTCCTCTTCAATTTTATTATTTAATAAGTCAGTAATTCTAATTGATGATAAATTATTAGGTATTTAATTTTAATAAATATAATATAAAAATGTTAATCAACTAAATTACTAGTAATTTTGTGCACTATAAAACACTATATATATTTTATTCTATTCTATTGTATATTCTATTATTCTATTAATATTATATTCTATTATATATTTTATTGCAAGTTAAATTGAGAACAGACTTTAGAGCATCTCCAACCATGTTATGTATAACAATTAGCTAAAATAATACTTAGCTATATTATAGATGATGAAAAAGTGTTTTATCTCCAACGTTCTTAGCTATAATGCTTAGCTATGTTTTAAAAAATAATATTTTATTGTTATAGACAAGCAATAAAAGATTATAAAATTGAAAGTAGATGAAGTGTGACATTTTATATACATAAAAATTTGGCGGGAGATGATGTGGATGTTTTAGCTAATGGGTTGAGAATCAACAAATATAGAAGACCATTTCAGGATAGTTAAAAATATAGCTAATAGGAGTGCCCCCTTGGAGTGGTATATTTTTTAGAGAATATGTATAATTGATAGTATTTGAGTGCCACATAGACTTTTTAGCTAATGGGTGGCTATGGTTGGAGATGCTCTTATAATGATGCAAAAGAATATACTTTAAAGATGCATCTGAAGGAACTCACCTCGGAAACAGCATTTCGCATGAGAACAGTGTCGGAATCCCAGATCATGTACGGCTTCACTTCCTCTAGTTTTTCGACCTCCAAATCGACCATTCTTCTGCGGGTGAAAGGGTAAGCTCGAATCCCGAAATTCATCAAGATATCAGCACCATATGGTTCAAAGAATTCCCCATGAGGTCCAACAATAACAAGTCCCGGATCCGGAGCCGGCCCTTCAAAATCCAGGGGATAGTTGCAAATCCTCATTAACTTCTTAATGACTGGGTCTTTAAACGGGAGCGCTAACCAAGGCATCTTCTTGAAAGTTTTCCAGAATGTATCTTCATTTGTACGCCCTTGAGTATTCCATGAGTCATGGACGTAGACGAGCACCACCTCAAAGTTTTTATCTTTTAACTGTTCATAAGTTGTCATCAGTTGCACAGTGAGGTCATCGTATGAACAATCTGGACGAACGTGCAAGGAATGGCCCTCTTCAAGAAAATGTAGTGCGACGACCTTATCTTCAAGACTGAGAATAGGCACCTGAGACCATAAAACAGAGGCAAGGGATGTGATAATGTAAGAAGTATGTTGGATGATAACTCAAATTCAGATGACAACACGTAGAATGAAATGATGAGTAGTTTAAATAAATATAACAGGTAATAAAAATTGTGCAAGCTTTGCATATGAGAGAGAGAGAGAGAGAGCATATAAGAGAGAGAGAGACGTGCGCACCTGACGACCATCGTTTGAGATGACATATTCACGCTCGGGGGAGGTCAATAGGTTATAAATGGATGGATGTTTAAGGAGGGCACGTTCTTCAGCTACCAGGAATTTAATCCTTTGATCGGTGTAAGGAAAACCCCGAGCTCCGAAGGAAGAAAATAAAGAATTGCCATAGACGGCCAAAATGAGGCCTGTTGGATCAATAAGGGATGTGTCTGGAACAACAGTTCCACTGAAGCCAAAGGTTGCTTGTAGAAGTTTCCACGAAATAGAATCTGAATACGGGAAAATATACGAGAGAAAGCTTGGTGAGGGTCAAATTGAGGATCTTTTTTTTGATCAGGAGGGCGAGTAAGTGGGACGAAAACGACCTCAAAATGAGACTTGTGATGAATCTGATTGTACACATCAATCAAACAGAAGGCATCTTGTTCCCAGGTAGAATGGTACAAATTTGCAAAGAAAAGAACGATGAGCTTTCCTTGTAGATCATCAGCCTTGACCTGAATATCACGGATAAACAGTTATTAATTGCTTTCAAATAAATAAAATCTCTAACAGAAAGGCTATTCAATTTGAATAAAAAGGGGAAATGGAGAAATTACCAGTTGATTGGAGTTAGATTTAAGTAAATAATGTCTGTGTTTTGGGAAGAGAAGTGGGAAGATATCGACAGTATCTCCTTCTTTAACTGGAATAATATTATGAAGCTCCTCGACCTGAAGAAGCAGCTGCTGCTTCCTCTTGTTCCTCCTCTTTCTACTCCTTTTACTCTGTTTATAATCAGCTTTCTTCTCCTCATCCTCCAGCTGGCATAACAATAACTTAGCTTCTTCATCGTAAGAAGAGATGACATCATATTCACTGTTGCTGCTATGGAAACTCTTCTTGACTTTTTTGTTTTTAATAAAGTTTGAACATCTTTGTAACACAAAACGAATGTTTTTTAACACCTCACCCACCTTGTGATTCTTCTTCTTCTTAATAATCAACTTCCCCTCTGCCTTGTTCTTCTTTCCATCACTGCTTTTCTTTTTCTTACACTTTATCGGAATCAATGACTTTCCCAAGCTAATACTTGTCGCCTCCCTTTTTACCATTCTCCTCCGATTGATTTTTTTTCTTAGGGTTTTCCAATCTTGTCTTATTCCGATTGTTTTTTTTCTTAGGGTTTTCCAATCTTGTCTTATTCCGATTGTTTTTTTTTCTTAGGGTTTTCCAATCTTGTCTTATTCCCTCCCTCTTGTTCCCTTTTCCTCTTTTCTTTTCTTTTCCTTTTCCTTTTATTTTTCGAGGTTACCAAATACATAACAAGCTTCTAAGTCAAATTAATAAAATTAAAAACTAAACATACTCGTTCCTTACTTATTTATTTTAAAACATATTTTAATACTTTTAATTGACAATTATTTTTTCCCTCTTTTTCTAAAAAAATCACGGGCAATTACATTTTTCAGCTAAAACATGTTATTATTTCTATTTTCCTTACTAAAATCTCTCATTTTCCAAATATATCACGGATAAACCCTTACTTATTTACTTTAAAATCTATTTTAATAATTTTAATTGACAATTACCTTTTTCAACTAAAATATGTCACTTTTTCTATTTTTCTTACTAAAACCCCTCTTTTTTTAAAAAAATATCACGGGCAAATTGTTACTTTTATATTTAAAAATTAAACGAAAACATGTTACTTTCTATTTTTCTTACTAAAATTAAAAATTATTAAAAACAATTCGTGCATAGCACATGTTTTAAGCTATATTATTAAAGACGAAACATTAAAAGTTTGGTAGTCGGATGGACGGACGATCGGTACTTAGTAATTTTACTTAATTACCCTTACTTATTTTTTTTTAAAAACTATCACTAAATAATAACATTATTTATAACCAATTCCCTTTTTAGCTAAAATACATTACCTTTTTTATTTTTTTTCTAACAAAATCCTCTCTTTTTCTAAAAAAAACACGGACAATTATCCTTTTTAACAAAAACATGTCACTCTTTCTATTTTCCTTAATAAAACCCCCTCATTTTCCAAAAGTATCACGGGAAAACTCTTACTTATTTATTTTTAAAATCTATTTTAATACTTTTAATTATGAGCACTTTTTCAGCTGAAACGTGTTATTTTTTCTATTTTTTTCATTTTCTAAAGAAATTATTATTGAATAATAACATTTTTATAAACAACTATCTTTTCAACTAAAATACATTACCATTTCTATTTTTTCTAACAAAATCCTCAATTTTTCTAAAACAAATCGCAGACAATTACCTTTTTCAACTAAAACAACTAAAACATGTCACTCTTTCTATTTTTCCTTACTAACCCCCCTCATTTTCAAAAAATATCTCGGGTAAATCCTAACTTATTTATTTTGAAACCTATTTAAATATTTTTAATTACGGGCACTTACCTTTTTCAACATGTTACTTTTTCTATTTTTTTCCTTACTAAAACCCCTTCTTTTCCAAAAATATCACGGATAAACAGTTATTAATTTACTTTAAAATCTATTTTAATATTTTTAATTATTTAAAAAAGTTTAACACGCCTACTTATTGTTTTAGCAAATGCAAATTAATAGAATATTAAAACATAAATAATAAAAATAATAATTATTAATAACAATCTGTGCATCACGCGGGTTTTAAGCTAGTGTTTATAAAACACCCCACGTTTTCCAATTCAAATTATTTTTGATGATTTGTAGTTTTGTATCATAGTATACATTTTCGAGTTTTAACACATTTTCTAAATCAATTTTTTTTCAAAATTGATGAATTGTACTAAAAGTTTAAATTATACGTACTCATTTGATCTTTATGCTTATAAGTTGATACGAGCGAAAAAAATATATCAAAAATACATATATTTTTTTGTGATAAGATGACATGTACAAAATCTGTACATTTTAAGGATATTTAACTTTTTATGACCGATTATTTTTGTGTGATTACTATTTACTCTAATTAAAAAATCATATAATAATTAAAAGAAAACGAATTTCACATAATTTTTGCAAAACTCTGTTTTTTCGCAATTAGGTGAACCAATCGAATTAGTTAACAAGTTATTTAGTGATGAATTTAATTCTGAAATTTAAGTTCTGACACGGTCGCTGACATGATGTCCATGTTGCTGACATGACTTAACGGCCTCCGTTAAAAGTCAATGAATTTTAATGTCAAATGCAAGTATTTAGGAGTTTAGTTATGCAATTGTAAGTTACATTAAAGTTTTGTAATGCGATAGTAAGTTTTTTTTGAGTTGGTGATTAATCCAGCATAGTATAGTGATGATTTTACTCATTGATTATATAAGATGGGAAATGAAAATAAATCCCGCAAAAAATGGAGCGGGGATGGAACTTATATTATTTATGCGGCAGCGAGGCGAGTAGATCCCACCTCGAACTTGCCTCATTTTTAATCCTACTAATTTCTAACAGTTAACAGGTTACAATAAGGAAAAAGAGTATTTAATGGTCAATTTTAAAAAAAATCTAATAGTGCACTTCAAATCCATAATATTTGGACACCTAATTAATAATTTAACTGTATGGATATAAATATCTAGTAAAAATAATTAATGATGTAAATTTTTAAATAATTTAGTAATTTGGATCAATTATTTTAACAAAAAAGAATCGATCAATCTTTACCGTTAATGTTATATAAGAAAATAATATCATTATAAAACTAATACTCTACAACTTAAATTTGCATAAAAAATATTCTACAACAATGTTTTGACTTAATTTTTACATCCCTACGATCGGATTACCGAAAAATATGGGTGGTGCCTCTAAAATGAGTGATTAAGATAATTGTACACAGTTTTTTCTCTGATCAGCAATTACCAAACGGAAACCATTCTGGCATAGGTGTGGTCAGTTGGAATAGTAGAAGAGATATTTTGAGAATCTTAGGCGGCTCATTGTGTATAGAAAACAGAAGGAGTAGCGAGTATAAAACGAAAGGGCTGAAGGTTGCTTTTGATAGAGGCTATACAAATATCATTTTAGAAACGGATCATTTGGATGCTTATTGGGATTGGATTCACTCTTCGGTACTTGATACTCCAGTTCAACATGCCAAGAGAAAGGCAAATAAGAAATTCAGAACAGAAACAAGATTGGTGGCTCCAGAAGACAATGAAATGAATGCTTATATTACGCAACATGGAGCAGAATATTGGAAGACAATGGCGCTTATAAAGAAACCTTTGGTAGAATTATGGAGTTTTGGCATTCAGATATAGGTTTTGGGAGAAATTAGTCTACAGTTTGAGGTTGTTTTGGAGGAGGATATTAATATGGAAGTGGTTGATGGGGATATTAAAGATCCACAAGTAGCACATGAAGACGACGATACTGAAAATAGTGGTGAGCACAATGATCTAGGACACGATGCTGGAAATAGTTTTAAGTTGTAAGGAATGAAAAAATGGAGCTAGCTTTCAACCCTAAATACTTTAGTTTTCAAATGTTTTCATGGATATGCAAGAATGACGTTTCGAAGTGGAAAAGGAGAAAGGTGGAAAAAATATTTTTATTTACTTTTATATTACTTAGTTATCCTTTTGGGTTTCTGTTTGATATTTTAGTCAAAGTCTTATGTAATAATCCGAAATTTTGTACTTATTAAAAAACCTAATTTTTTTTAATTATTATTATGATAAAAGACCTTGATGAATAGTACTTTTGTTGATTAAGGAAAAACTTTTCAGACCACACTATATACGTGTTGGAGAACCGAAGTTTCGAGATTGTATTGTTGTTGTACTGTGAAAATAAAAGGATGTAAAAGTTGTCGGAATTCCAAGATTCGAAGATTTCCATTTTTACTATTTTATCTGGAATATACAAGATATTGCAAGATACGTTGATTATATCAAGACTTAGAGATTTAATAAAATTAGAAATTTCACAGGTATACATTCCACCAAGGTACTAACACACCAAGGACATTCACCCTGAACATTTTATAACAAAACGATTTAGAAACCGTTCAGACATTATAATGAGGTCAAGCGAGAAAGCGAACACGTAGCGAATGGTGATTAAACGAGAAAAGAATGTGCTAGGCAAGTAGATACAAGATAATTACAACCAAAATATCACCATGTGCTAGAATTCAAGACAAGTACAAGTAGTATTATCCTTTTTCATTCTTGATTAAGTAGATTATCAACACTTGGCAAATTAGTGAAGTAAGCATGCTTATGTCATCCAACCAAACCATTAACCATACATTACTTCATACTTATCACAACCAACCAAGAAAATATCAAGAAAAGCTCTCCCCATCCCTTTTTTTTAGCATTCTGCCCAGCAAGAAAGGAGAAGAGAAACAAATTCATAACTTGAGCTTTACTCATCCTAAAATCGCCAAATTTGGACCATATCTTCCTCACATCATAGGCAAGGTACGTTCAAAATTTCATGGCTATCCAAGTAGTATAGCATGGTCAACTATTGGATCAAAGTTGAGGCATGAATAGTGATTTCGAAAATACTAACTTGTGTTCTTGATTTTCTTTTGTAAGTTTAAGGCTTCTAAGTTTAATTCAAGGCTCAAGAAAGGATTGTAAGCTATTGTTAGTATGTTTGAGGCATCAAAGAAGGTATACACTCTTTGAACCCTTAGTTATAAATTGATTTATGTGATGAGTTTTGAGTTAGTTTATGTTAGTATGGTTATAAGGATGGATGGTTGGTTTTGGTGGATGATTATTGTTGTTTTGATGGTTGATTGTGTAGATGTTGGTTTTGACTATTGTTCTTGAGGTTTATAACTTAGTTGAGATGTTGGATGAGTTGGTTTGATGATGGGTTTGATTGGGTAATGATTTGACGTAGTTTAAAATATGGAAATCGTTAACTTTAGTGTGAATGATTTGATATTTCGAAGGCAATATTTAAAAAGGTGAAATGATTCTGGTTATTTATTGATGAAAGACAAACGGTAATTTAAAAAGCTGGTGAACTAGTGTTGTTCATCTAGCAGCATCTGGAACTGCGCACTTGTTGATTTCTAAAATTCGTGCTAAGTCACTGATAGTGTATTTCTAAATTACGAACTAAACTCGTTCATATGGTAGTATTCTAAACTTCATATTAGAATGAATACTTTCAATGGAAAACTATGTACTACTTTTATATTGTTGGAAGAACTTTATATTAGTGACTAGTTAACTTGCTGAGCATTCTTTCGCTCATTCTTGCTTTGTTAAAAATTATATTTTCAGTGAGACCATAGTCGGTCGTCCCGTATTGCGAAGAAAGGAATGTGGAAGATACTCCCTTGAGATAGTGCAGTTCAAGAAGGATACTGTATGAGTAAGTTGGATAGGTTCAGCTATCCTTATTAAGTGTGTTTACAAAATGGGTTGTAATAATTCCATGTAGAGGTTGTAGTTAGTAGTGTGAGATCCTGGATAGTACATTTGGTTTGTAATAGCTAATGTTACTATATATCATTTCTAAGGCTATAATTTGTGTGAGTAAGAGATTGGGGTCTATGATGTTGTTTTGATTGGATCATTGAGTTAATACATGTATTATATGATTGGATGGTGTCGTAGCGACCTGGATTCATGACCCCGGATCTGGGAGCGTTACATCTTAGGTGTTTTGCTTGTTAGGGCTGAATCCGTTTTTTGAGATCTTTTGTGGTTAGCCCTTTCTGGGTTTCTAATTTTATCCCTATATATTTCATCTTTTTCTTGCTCCTTAAAAAGAATAAATTATAGACCCTAGTAATAAAAAAAAATTATATTGTAATATTTAGAAACTCCAAGCCTAAATAGAATATTCTATCGCTAAATATATTTATCCTAACAAGGCGTTCTCTTGCTGAGGTGGTAACTCTACACTTCTCTTCTATTATAATTTTATCCTTAAAATTGAAATCATTTTTAATTATACTTATGTAATTTATATTTTCTTTTTAAATTTTGAATTATTTTATTTTGAATTATTTATTTGTGAGGTTTATTTTATTTATTTTGGAAATAACGTAACTATGCTTGCTTTATTTATTTTAGGAAGCAGATAGGCTCCATATTAAAATAATTGAATTAATACTTGATTTATTAAATAATATATGTCGTGAATAAAGAGTATGCAAATATCTTACAAAATAATTTGGAATAAGTAAATTAATACTTAATTAATATCGACTTATCAAATCACTTATAAATTTGATAAAGAGAACTTAAGATATCAATTTATTAAAATATTATTTAATAAATATAATTATTTAAATGTAAAATTGAAACGGGTCTTAAAATAAGGACTCTATATATGTTCGGAAAATATGTACATAAACATACAAATAAATCAATTTAGAAATGCCTGAACAAATTAAATTGGGATTGACTTCATTGAAGAAAGACTTAAAATATTAACTTTGCAATTCGGGTTGTATTCACTTTATGTGCTTCTCTCTCGTTTTGCAGGTATGAACGAAACCTTTTTCCTTTCTTTCCCTTTTTTTTTTTATCTTTGTATGTTTCTTTCATTGATTTTTGTGCTTAGATTTTCAAATACAAGTTTATTTCAAAGTTGTATGTGAAATGGCATAAGTTTTTACATCCGTATGCGTTCATATATGTTCTTGTCTCCGTTGCGATCTTTTATTAGGTTCACTTTTGGACTTGGGAAAGTTATTTTGGACTCACATTTTGATATTCTTCCTTTCATGTAGGAATTTTATTTTTTGATAGCTTCCGGGTTTTGTCTTTTTCTTCCTGATTTGTGATGGAGGATTTGGGTAATTTTGTATTCTAATATGTCAGACCTTATTATACATTTATGTATGTGTTTATGAATGTGAAATTAATGATTAGGTTTTATGACAGGAGTTGTGGTGAAAGCTGGTCGAGATTGTATGGTTGACATCCCCATGGGGAAGGTTTTATACCTCTCTCTGGCCACTCTGCTCAAGCCGAAGGACAAGAAAAGGTCACCAGTATATACATATAGTGCCCACGATAAAGATGAAAACAAACGTCCGTTGGTTTGTTTGAATTCCAACAATCCATCATCGAGCATTGGTGTCGTCTACTCCAAGAGCTTCTATTTGTCTCATAGCTCAAACTAGGGGTGAGCAAAAAAAAACCGAAAAACAGTAACGGAGCCGAAAAACCGAAAAAAAACCGTAACCGATAAAAACCGAAAAAACCGTAACCGAACCGATATAACAGTTTGGTAACGGTTACGGTTTTATTTCTAAAACCGAACCAAAAAACCAAACCGCTAATATAATATTATATTTATACATAAATAATTATTTATAATAAATTACTTACTATACATTGTATTATATTCATAATAAAATTGTTGTCACATTCATTTATTATTTGTTGTTCATCTTATATATACTAACATTGTTATAATTGTTTTCTTATAATTAATTTAAAATTCAGTTTTTATAAATTGTATACATAGTTTAGGATTTCACCTTCACATTAACAGAATCATTGTGTTATTCATCAGGTTGTTCATGTACATACTGTCCATAGTAACCTTCTGGTGGTAATTTAAAATAGAAACTTTATTGTAAATTATAATTTATTTATTTTTGTATTAAAATATTTTCAAGATTTTATTATAAAATTCGTGTAATATTAAAAAAAATCAAAACCGACAAACGGCTAACCGAACCGAAAAAAAAACCGTTGGAGACGGTTTGATTACGGTTTTAAGGTAAAAACCGAACTGAACCGAAATACACGGTTTGGTAACTGTTTTAGCTAAAAACCGAGCCGAACCGACCCATGCACACCCTTTGCTCAAACAAACGTCAGGTAGCCTTCAGTGGTTATATGGCAGATGATCCAACATACTATTCAGACCCTGAGGTGAAGGCAAAGGTGAGTGTAACAATTAGGTTGTTTCAAATAATAATAGTTTATTTGTATATGCATTAAACGGATAAACACAAGAATATTTGTGCTAGTATGTCATTTGATTTACCGTATGATACTTATTCAAGTGACTTGACTGATTTGGGGTTTCCGCTAGTATATCTATACTCATTTATCAAACATCAATATAAAACTGGACCGACTTGTACTTGTGACTTCATAGGAGTACATATTTTGTTGCGGATATGGGCATGCCCCCCGCGGTTTGGACGGTAGATATATATAGCTTGCAGAGATGGGCATGTGAAGTTGCATTTGAAAGTTAAATGTTACTGTTGGTGTTTATTTATAGTGTAGTTGTGATGGCCTTTTCAACTGGCTTGTCACTTGCCACTGCCCACACTTATATATGTGGCAAGCATTGTGTTGGCTTTGTTCTTGGTATTGTACTGTACAATGTCGTCTAACATATAGATCTTATTTAATAAATTATTTTAAGGAACAAGGGGTGTTCATTTATTTGGAGCACCATAGTATCAGAGCTCATGTTTATGAGAGATTTCAAATTCAAATCATTATATCAAATTCCTTTAGAATATTGACCACGGTTTACGCTTTGGCATCCATCTGTGCAACTAAATATTAGACCTGAATATCTTGCACCCAAGTGTGTTTTCCGGTCTGAACTTCAAAAGTGCATAATTTTTTTAAGTTTGATTGTTCTGCTAGATCTAGCATCTTAGAGAGCATGCACAATTGTATTCTACTAAGTAATTTTGTTAGTATTGGTGTCAATCTTTTTGTTTTTAGTTTTTTTAATCAAGTCAAATGGTTATTTCTTTAAGGACAAGAAGAGAAAGATGAAGCCTACTTCAGGTACACTTGCTGCACATAAGGACAACGAATGGGATACTGTAGACACTTTCCATGAGCTTAGAGTTGATGGAAGATATTAATGTTCTCTTTGCCCGCGGTAGGGTTCTAATTTAATTAATTGGTTTAGATAATAGTTCTACCTATTGTGACTCATATTTATCGAGCCCAATTCCTGCAGGAATTTTGGCTCTCTGACTCATGTTCGACATCACATTAGATATGCACATAAGAGATAGTTCAGTGGGTTTATGTATGTTCTGTGTTTCTGGAGGATTTCAAGGTTGTCAGATAACTTACTATAATTATGGCATATAATTTGTAATTGGCGTTGGTGATTGACATTGTTATAATGGCGATGGGGCCATTACTGAAGTACGCTACAATTTAATGTGAACTTTCTATTCTATTTCTATTTTAATGTGAATTTTCTATTCTACTAATTTTAATCCTACTAATTTCTAACGGTTAAAAGGTTACGATAAGTAAAAGAGTATTTGAAGGTCACTTTAAAAAACTTTTCTATTAGTGCACTTCAAATCCATAATATTTGGACACCTAATTAATAATTTAACCGAATGGATATAAGTATCTAGTAAAAATAATTAATTAAGTAAATTTTTAAATAATTTAGTAATTTGGATCAATTATTTTAACAAAAAAGAATCGATCAATCTTTACCGTTAATGGTATATAAGAAAATAATATCATTATAAAACTAATACTCTACATCTTAAATTTGCATAAAAAATATTCTACAACAATGTTTTGACATAATTTTTACGTCCCTACGATCGGATTATCGAAAAATATGGGTGGTGCCTCCAAAAGGAGTGATTAAGATAATTGTACACAGTTTTTTCTCTGATCAGCAATTACCAAACGACAAACATTGTGGCATAGGTGTGTTTAGTTGGAATTGTAGAAGAGATATTTTGAGAATCTTAGGCGGCTCATTGTGTATAGAAAATAGAAGGAGTAGCGAGTATAAAACGAAAGGGCTGAAGGTTGCTTTTGATAGAGGCTATACAAATATCATTTTCGAAGCGGATCATTTGGATGCTTATTAGGATTGGATTCACTCTTCGGTACTTGATACTCCAGTTCAACATGCCAGGATTGTGCAACAGTAGAACAAGAGAAAGGCAAATAAAAAATTCAGAACAGAAACAAGATTGGTGGCTCCGGAAGACAATGAAATGAATACTTATATTGTGCAACATGGAACAGAATATTGGAAGACAATGGCACATATAAGGAAACCTTTGGTAGAATTATGAAGTTTTGGCATTCAGATATAGGTTTATATAGGTTTGGGAGAAATTAGTCTACAGTTTGAGGTTGTTTTGGAAGATGGAAGTGGTTGATGGGGATGTTGAAGATCCACAAGTAGCACATGAAGACAACGATGCTGAAAATAGTGGTAAGCACAATGATTTAATTAGGACACGATGCTGAAAATAATTTTAAGTTTTAAGGAATGATAAAAGGGAGCTAGCTTTCAACCCTAAATACTTTAGTTTTCAAATGTTTTCATGGATATGCAAGAATGACGTTTCGAAGTGGAAAAGGATAAAGGTGGAAAAAATGTTTTTTTTTTACTTTTATATTACTTAATTATCCTTTTGGTTTTCTGTTTGATATTTTAGTCAAAGTCTTAGGTGTTTTGCTTGTTAGGGTTGAATCAGTTTTTTGAGATCTTTTATGGTTAGCCCTTTCTGGGTTTGTAATTTTATCCCTATATATTTCATCTTTTTCTTGCTCCTAAAAAAGAATAAATTATAGACCACGGTAATAAAAAAAATTATATTGTAATATTTAGAAACTCCAAACTTAAATAGAATATTCTATCGCTAAATATATTTATCCTACCAAGGCGTTCTCTTGTTGAGGTGGTAATTCTACACTTATCTTGTATTATTATTTTATCCTTAAAATTAAAATTGAAATCATTATTAATTATACTTTTGTAATTTATATTTTCTTTTTAAATTTTGAATTATTTTATTTATTTTTATTTATTTATTTGTCAAGTTTATTTTATTTTTATTTTGGAAATAACATAACTATGCTTGCTTTATTTATTTTATGAAACCGATAGGCTCCATATTAAAATAATTGAATCAATGCATGCTTTATTAAATAATATATGTCGTGAATAAAGAGTATGCAAATATCTTACAAAATAATTTGGAATAAGTAAATTAATACTTAATTAATATCAACTTATCAAATCACTTATAAATTTGATAAAGAAAACTTAAGATATCAATTTATTAAAATATTATTTAATAAATATAATTATTTAAATGTAAAAGTTGAAACGAGTCCTAAAATAAGGACTCTATATATGTTCGGAAAATATGTACATAAACATACAAATAAATCAATTTAGAAATGCCTGAACAAATTAAATTGGGATCGACTTCATTGAAGAAAGACTTAAAATATTAACTTTGCAATTCGGGTTGTATTCACTTTATGTGCTTCTCTCGTTTTGCAGGTATGAACGAAACCTTTTTCCTTTTTTCCCTTTTTTTGTTTTATCTTTGTATGTTTCTTTCATTGATTTTTGTGCTTAGATTTTCAAATACAAGTTTATTTCGAAGTTGTATCTGAAATGGCATAAGTTTTTACATTCGTATGCGTTCATATATGTTCTTGTCTCAGTTGAGATATTTTATTATGTTCACTTTTAGACTTGGAAAAGTTATTTTGAACTCACATTTTGATATTCTTCCTTCCATGTAGGAATTTTAGTTTTCGACAGCATCCGGGTTTTGTCTTTTTCTTCCTAATTTGTGATGGAGGATTAGGGTAATTTTGTATTCTAATATGTTGGACCTGATTATACATTTATGTATGTGTTTATGAATGTGAAATTAATGATTAGGTTTTATGACAGGAGTTGTGGTGAAAACTGGTCGAGATTGTATGGTTGACATCCCCGTGGGGAAGGTTTTATACCTCTCTCTGGCCACTCTTTTCAAGTTGAAGGACAAGAAAAGGTCACCACCAGTATATACATATAGTGCCCACGAGAAAGATGAAAACAAACGTCCTTTGGTTTGTTTGAATTCAAACAATTCATCCTCGGTGTCGTCTAGTCCAAGAGCTTCTATTTGTCCCATAGCTCAAACTAGGGGTGAGAAAAAAAAACCGAAAAACCGAAACCAAGCCGAAAAACCGAAAAATTGAACTGAAAAAAACCGTAATCGATAAAAACCGTAACCGAACCGAACCGATATAACGGTTTGGTAACGGTTACGGTTTTACGACTAAAACCGAACCGCTAATATAATATTATATTTATACATAAATATTTATTTATAATAAATTAGTTACTATACATTGTATTATATTCATAATAAAATTGTTGTCACATTCATTGTTCATCTTATATATACTAACATTGTTGTAATTGTTTTCTTATAATTAATTTAAAATTCAGTTTTTATAAATTGTATACACAGTTTAGGATTTCACCTTCACATTAATAGAATCATTGTGTTATTCATCAGGTTGTTCATGTACATACTGTCCATAGCAACCTTTTGGTGGTAATTTAAAATAGAAACTTTTATTGTAAATTATAATATATTTTCTTTTGTATTAAAATATTTTCAAGATTTTATTATAAAATTCGTGTAATATTTTTTATTATATAAAAACCGAAAAAACCCGAAACCGACAAACGGTTAATCGAACCGAAAAAAACCGTTGGAGACGGTTCGGTTACGGTTTTAAGGTAAAAACCGAACCGAACCGAAATACACGGTTTGGTAACGGTTTTAGCTAAAAATCGAGCCGAACCGACCCATGCACACCCCTAGCTCAAACAAACGTCAGGTGGCCTTCAGTGGAGGTGAGTGTAACAATTAGGTTGTTTCAAATAATAATAGTTTATTTGTATATGCATTAAACGGATAAACACGAGAATATTTGTGTTAGTATGTCGTTTGATTTACCGTATGATACTTATTCAAGTGACTTGACTGATTTGGGGTTTCCGCTAGTATACCTATACTCATTTATCAAACATCAATATAAAACTGGACCGACTTGTACTTGTGACTTCATAGGAGTACATATTTTGTTGCGGATATGGGCATGCCCCCCGCGGCTTGGACGGTAGATATATATAGCTTGCAGAGATGGGCATGTGAAGTTGCATTTGAAAGTTAAACGTTACTGTTGGTGTTTATTTATAGTGTAATTGTGATGACCTTTTAAACTGGCTTGTCACTGCCCACACTTATATATGTGGCAAGCATTGTGTTGGATTTGTTCTTGGTATTGTACTGTACAATGTCGTCTAACATATAAATCCTATTTAATAAATTGTTTTAAGGAACAAGGGGTGTTCCTTTATTTGGAGCACCATAGTATCAGAGCTCATGTTTATGAGAGATTTCAAATTCAAATCATCATCTCAAATTCCTTCAGAATATTGACCACGGTTTACGCTTCGGCATCCATCTGTGCAACTAAATATTAGAACTGAATATCTTGCACCCAAGTGTGTTCTCCGGTCTGAACTTCGGAAGTGCATAATTTTTTTAAGTTTGATTGTTCTGCTAGATCTAGCATCTTAGAGAGCCTGCAAAATTGTATTCTACTAAGTAATTTTGTTAGTATTGGTGTCAATCTTTTTGTTTTTAGTTTTTTTAATCAAGTCAAATGATTATTTTTTTAAAGACAAGAAGAGAAAGATGAAGCCTACTTCAGGTACACCTGCGCTGCTCATAAGGACAACGAATGGGATACTGTAGACACTTTCCATGAGCTTAGAGCTGATGGAAGATATTAATGTTCTCTTTGCCCGCGGTAGGGGTTCTAATTTAATTAATTGGTTTAGATAATAGTTCTACCTATTGTGACTCATATTTATCGAGCCCAATTTCTGCAGGAATTTTGGCTCTCTGACTCCTGTGCGACATCACATTAGATATGCACATAAGAGATAGTTCAGTGGGTTTATGTAGGTTGTCAAATAACTTACTATAATTATGCCATATAATTTGTAATTGGTGTTGGTGATTGACATTGTTATAATGACGATGGGGGCATTACTGAAGTACGCTAACTTTGTATTCTATTTCTATATCAGTTTAATGTGAACTTTCTATTCTATTTCTATATCAGTTTAATGTGAACTTTCTATTCTATTTCTATATCAGTTTTAGTACCATACTTGGTACCATTCTAAGTAGTAACTAATTAATAAATCATCGAAATGACTGAGATATTATCGCTATCTCTATTATGGACATTATTATGAGGACGACCTTACTTGAACAACATCTTTACAAGTTCTTTTTGTTGATGCAAGTATTGCAATTGTGTTGCAATTTCAAACCACCTGAAGTTCTTGCAACAAATGATCAGAACGCGTGCACTAGCATACATCAAACAAATAGTTTAGTCCGTTACTCCAGCAAGCTTTGGTACAGCCCTCCAACAGCATTGTCCATTATTACTAAAGTTATCAGTTTCTTGTCCTCTGCTTTCCATGGCCCTATCCAAGTTTTGCAAAAGAATTTCATCACATTTAAACCATTTGTCTCAATTCTATATGTGGCCTGTAATCCAACAATACTCGACTACTATTTGTGTTCGATGTGTTTAAAATCAATTTTTAAAGGAAAATGCTTTTGTTTGGACAGTTATAATCCATAATAACTATCCATGAAGCCTGCAGAACATTGGACAACGAAAATTCACAATTATCCATGTAGCCTGCAGAACATTCGTAATGCTCGAAACCTGGCCATCCTATTCATTTAATTATTTTTATGCTCCAGGACTGGATTCTCGGTTCTTTTTATGGCATGACCCCTGGATTTATAGTACTCCATAGAATGCTAAACTTCCGAAGGACAGTTTCTCCGACCTTCCTCCTTCGCTATGCTACTGATGAGATTTTGGACCATTTATGATTCTATATCTCTCCTGTCCATATTTTAAAGCTATCATAGCTGCCCGGTTGGTGTGCCAGAGGATTGGAACTGTAATATTAATTTTGTGAAAGATTTAGACACTCCTGGGGCTGTTGCCCAGTTCTATAAACTCGTTGTTTCGGGTTCAACGTAACCCTAAATTTTGTTGGCCTTTCTGTCCTCTCCTTCCTCTTCTTGTACAACCCTGTCATATTTCCTTTGATGCTCCTAAATTTTGTGAGAAGTTAGGTTCCACCTGCATAGACTAAAGTTGATGCTGGATATACAAACATTAATATAATTAATCTTTAAACTACTGAAATTATGCTTTTGAAGTTGATGATGTCTAATTTCAATTATTGTGCAGGTCGGGTAAACAAGAAAATAGTGTGGCAGACCATTTAGAAGAGCAACCATGGAAAGGTAAACAGTGTAACCACAGAGCACTACACAGTTAATTTCGAAAAATTACGTGTGAAGCAGTTAGAGGTCACAAGGTCCTAAAAGGAACAACGTAAATGTCACATTCCTGTAATCCTGTTTATGTGCGTAGGTATGTGATAATGTCTTTGTTGTACGGAATAAATATGTTATATGTTCACAGTTCTAGCAATTAATTTTAACTAATATTTTTTTTTTCTATCTCACTAATTTCCTTGTAGCTGTGATTTACTATGATACTTTCTACTAGTTATAAATTTCCTTGTAACTTATTAATTTTAACTAATGTTTTAGATGTACGTAAGTCCTGTATAGATGGATGGCTCTTAACATGATGCTGATTCAAGCGTCTTGGCATTTCAATGAGAAGCTAGATGAGTTTTTACTTTTTAGGGAAGGAATCGATCATGAAAGTGGAAGTTGTTACCCCCCGAATAACAGGTGGCAGATGTGATTGGTGATCTCAATTCAAGAAGAGGCCATATTAACGGATTCGGTGACAATCAATGGAGGAAGATATCTCAATGATTTAGAAAAGTAAAACAAGGAAATTAGTCGATATATAGGCCTAAAGATCGAAAGGTCATCAGTGTAAAATGGGTTTTCAGAACAAAACTCAACGCGGACATTTCCATGAATGACTACAAGGCTGGGCTCATAGTTAAACTGTGTGGACAATTTTTTGGTAATATTTATTTTAACTAACACCTTTGCTTCTGTTGCTCGACTGGATACCATCAGGTTGCTGGCAATAGCGGCACAAAAAGACTGGATAAACAATGTATTGGAATGAATTGTGGTTCCTAGTGCTAATATGATGATGATGATGATAAGACTAATAACCATAACTAATACATCAAACGAAAGTCTCATCAGCCCACCAGCCTAATTTATTTACCAAAAAACTACGCAATCACCAAACTCAAATTTGAAATATATAATCCTTGTGCCAATACTTCCAACTGAAGAGCCTGTACAACTCACTATATATCTCCTTCTCCAAACCACCAGAATAAAAGGGAAACTTTAAATCGTCCTCCTCACCTTCGATCTCTACATATTTTGCTCTCCTAACAACCTGTCCATGGAGATCAAAAGCAACAAGCTGAGAATCGCCGAAAGCATCACGTAACGACTCGAAGAGGTAGGGTGAGTCCTCATCAAAAAGCTGAACCAACCATGGCACATCTGCAACATGTTCGAGGTCATCCGAGTCCAAGACCTGGATCACCTCAAACTCCTCTTCTGTACCCTTCCTCCGATTATACTCTGACTTCAATTTTGTTAAGGACTCCACATCATCTGGAAGCCAACAGTGCCCAATAAGAAGTACGAGTCTCTTCCCAGCAACTTGGTAGAAATGAACCTGTAAAGAGTAAACAATCAAACCTCATTCCCAGGGGACAACATGATTGGCAATAAGAATTCATATAAAGAAGTTGTAGACACGAGAATTACTAATAGAAACTGAACTAAATGATACACAATATAGAATACTTGAAACTGGAACATTCATTCATATCTAAACTGACTTGAATACAAACACAGCCTATATATATCAAACAACTGCAAGAAAGAAACTACTAAACTTTTAGATTACTGAATGAAACTGTTTATACTTCAACTACTAAAGAAAATTTAGGAAAGAAACTAACGACATATATACCAGTTTGTTCCAGTTATGTCAGATCAATTCACAAAGCTTTGAATTAGTTCTCAACAATCATAACAAATTGTAAGTTAAATTGAGAACAGACTTTATAATGATGCAAAAGAATATACTTTGAAAAATGCATCTGAAAAAACTTACCTCGGACTCAACATTTCGCATGAGAACAGTGTTGGAATCCCAGATCATGTACGGCTTCACTTCCTCTAGTTTTTCGACCTCCAAATCGATCATTCTTCTGCGGGTGAAAGGGTAAGCTCGAATCCCGAAATTCATCAAGATATCAGCACCATATGGTTCAAAGAATTCCCCACGAGGTCCAACAATAACAAGTCCCGGATCCGGAGCCGGCCCTTCCAAATCCAGGGGATAGTTGCAAATCCTCATTAACTTCGTAATGACAGGGTCTTTAAACGGGAGCGCTAACCAAGGCATCTTCTTGAAAGTTTTCCAAAATGTATCTTCATTTGTACGCCCTTGAGTGTTCCATGAGTCATGGATGTAGATGAGCACTACCTCAAAGTTCTTATCTTTTAACTGCTCGTAGGTTTTCATTAGTTGCAAAGTGAGGTCATCGTACGAACAATCTGGACGAACATGAATGGAATGGCCCTCTTCAAGAAAATGTAGTGCGACCACTTTATCTTCAAGACTGAGAATAGGCACCTGAGACCATTAACAGGTGCAGGGGGATGTAATAATGGAAGAGGTATGTAGGATAATAAATCAAATTCAGATGACATGTAGAATGAAATGATGAGTAATGTAGATAATTATAACATGTAATCAAAATGGTGCAAGATTTGTATAAAAGGGAGGGGAGAGAACATATATAGAGGCGTACGCACCTGACGACCGTCGTTTGAGATGACATAATCACGCTCGGGGGAGGCCAGGAGGTTATAAATGGATGGATGTTTAAGGAGGGCACGTTCTTCAGCTACCAGGAATTTAATCCTTTGATCGGTGTAAGGAAAACCCCGAGCTCCGAAGGAAGAAAATAAAGAATTGCCATAGACGGCCAAAATGAGGCCTGTTGGATCAATAAGGGATGAATCAGGATAAACAGTTCCATTGAAACCAAAAGTTGCTCGTAGACGTTGCCACGAAATAAAATCTGAATACGGAATGGCAGTCCAGGGCATGCAGGAAAATATACGGGAGAAAGCATGGCGAGGGTCAAATTGAGGATCCTTTTCATGATCAAGAGGGCAGATAAGTGGAATGAAAACGACCTCAAAAGGAGACTTGTGATGAATCTGATGGTATACATCAATCAAACAAAATGCATCTTGTTCCCAGGTAGAATGGTACAAATCTGCAAAGAAGAGAACGATGAGCTTTCCTTGTAGATCCTCAGCCCTGACCTGAATAATAAACAAAGTAATTAAGAAACAGAGAGGAGGTTGTTGTACAGGAAAATAATAAACAAAGTAATTAACACTGGTAACAACAATACTTGTAAACAAGAAAATCCAGCAAATCAGGAGTTACCAGTTGATTGGAGTTAGATTTAAGTAAATAATGTCTGTGTTTTGGGAAGAGAAGTGGGAAGATATCGATAGTATCTCCTTCTTTAACTGGAATAATATTATGAAGCTCCTCGACCTGAAGAAGCAGCTCCTGCTTCCTCTTGTTCCTCCTCTTTCTACTCCTTTTACTCTGTTTATAATCAGCTTTCTTCTCCTCATCCTCCAGCTGGCATAACAATAACTTAGCTTCTTCATCGTAAGAAGAGATGACATCATATTCACTGTTGCTGCTATGGAAACTCTTCTTGACTTTTTTGTTTTTAATAAAGTTTGAACATCTTTGTAACACAAAACGAATGTTTTTTAACACCTCTGATGCGAGCCTAAGTCTAAAATTAGTAGAATGCAATGACAAGGCAGTGGGAGTAATTGGGAAAAATAACCAAAATGAGGGCCCAAAAATCAATATGGATATTCCATCCAAGAAAGGTATCAATACAGTTAGAGGAGCAGGTGGGAATGCCAGCTCAAGAGAAGGGGACCACTAATACACACCACATCAGGATTGGCAGCTGCTTGGCATTTTCATTCCATGTTAATTTAAGAGTCATTTCAATTTATGTAAGGGACTATATATGGTCTTAGGATAAGACATTTAGAGTTATCTGTTATCATACCCTAAAATGTTTAGCTCTCTCCCTTTCTCTGTCTTGTAACCTCTTTATTTTGAGAAGACATTCTTATCAGAATAGCCCTTCTTGTTGGTTTATTCTCTAAGGATCTTCATATCAATCTCCATTTCTGTAAGAAATCAGATTGAGTTTATCTTTCGTTTGTTCTTACTCTATATACAAGCTTGAGTTGTATCACTGGTATCAGAGCTACACGACCTTGGACTAATGGGGCCAGGAAGAAATACGAGACCTGCAAACGCTTCAGATGATGAAGGAGGAGAAACATCAGATCTAAGAAGAATGGAGGTAAATTTGAGAACTTTATTTGAGGCTCAGAATCAACTGTTAGTACAAACTTGCAATAATAACAACGTTAGTATTGAACAAAATGCCAAGTCTATTGCTGAACTTAATGAGTTATTATTGGGTCTTTCTATGCAAGTATCTAAATTTGTCTCTACTGATGGAAAGGAATCTGAAGGGGGTAGTCATAATAGAGGCCCAGAAACTACAACTCATGATAATCACAATAGGTACCCTACTTTCTCTGCTAGGATGACTAAAGTAGAGTTCCTTAAATTTGATGGTACAGACCTCAGATCTTGGCTATATAAATGTAATCAATTCTTTTACATTGATAACATCCCTGACCAACAGAAAGTAAGGCTAGCATCTATACACCTAGAAGGGAAGGCCCTTTTGTGGCATCAAACATATATGTAGAGGTGTAATCATGCTATACCTACATGGGCAAAATACACTGAGGATATTAATGTGAGATTTGGTGACCTGTATGATGACCCAATGGCAGATTTAAAAGCTTTGAGGCAAACAGGGTCAGTACAAGATTATCATGATGCTTTTGATGCTTTGACAAGTAGACTTACTCTATCAGAAGATTATTTGCTTAGTTGTTATCTTGGGGGATTAGATGATGATATTCAATTGTCTGTTAGGATGTTCTCTCCTAAATCTATTCAGCAAGCTCTGTGTTTAGCCAAGTTACAAGAAGCTTCATCTAAGGCAAGAAGAGCAAAGCTAAGCCCTAAACCCCCCTTGCTACCTACACCCCCAACCTCAAGGTCATATTCCACATCTAACAGTAACACCTCCAAAACCTTCACTCCAAGATTTGAGAAGAATAACCTTGAAAAAACCTTGGTCCCAAATAAACCACCACAAACAACCAATAGAAGAACCCTTACCCCTGCTGAATTAAGTGAGAAGAGAGCAAAAAATCTTTGTTTTTGGTGTGATGAGCAGTACACTCCTGGGCATAAATGTAAAGGCAAGAAGCCTCAATTTTTTCATATTGAAGTCGAAGATGAAGAAGAAACAGTTGAGGCCAGTGAGGAAGTAGAAGATGTTTCAGAAATAGCAGAAAAGCAATGTGCTCAGATATCTCTAGAGGCTATTGAAGGTATCACAAATTTTCAGACCATGAGGGTCACAGGACACCATGGTAAGAAGTCTCTACAGTTGTTGTTGGATACAGGCAGCACACACAATTTTATAGACTCCAATACAACATTGAAACTTGACTGTAGGGTGGAGAAGATCAGTCCTATGGGAGTAAGAGTGGCTGATGGAGGTCAGTTAATGTGTGATAAGATAATAAAGAACTTCACATGGAAGATGCAAGGAGTGCAGTTTCAGGCAGATGTACTCCTTCTACCATTGAGTGGGAGTGATATGGTCCTTGGAATTCATTGGTTTTCACAACTAGGGCCTATCTTGTGGGATTTCTCTAAACTGTCAATGCAGTTCACTTATCATGGTGAAAAGGTTAAATTAAGGGGTATTTCCAACAAAGGACTAAAGAGCACTCATTCTCAGAAAATTAACAAATTGTTGCAGTCAACTGGAGAACTCTCTATGATTCAACTTATACCTGTTGCTGTAGGGCATACACCCCAACTATCTGCCATGTGCCAGAGTCAACTTGCTGAAAAGCCTGATTTAACTACACTATTGGGACAATTCTCTGAAGTCTTTGCAGAACCACAGGGTCTTCCTCCAGCAAGGGAACAGTTTGATCACAAAATACCTCTTAAGGAGGGCACTGATGCCATTAATTTAAGGCCTTACAGATACCCCACCATTCAGAAAACAGTAATTGAAGAGATGATACAAGAAATGCTAAATCAAGGAGTGATAAGGCCTAGTAACAGCCCATTTGCAGCACCTATAGTCCTGGTTAAGAAGAAAGATGGGGGGTGGAGAATGTGTATTGACTACAGGAATTTAAACAAGGCCACTATAAAGGACAAGTTCCCTATCCCTATTATTGAAGAACTATTGGATGAGTTATATGGCACCAAGTATTTTTCAAAGATAGATCTAAAATCTGGCTATCACCAGATAAGAGTGAGCCCTGAGGATATCTATAAAACTGCATTCAAAACCCACTTTGGCCATTTTGAATATTTAGTTATGCCTTTTGGCCTAACAAACGCTCCCTCTACATTCCAATCCTTGATGAATCAAGTGTTTAAACCAATGTTAAGAAAAGGAATATTGGTCTTTTTTGATGACATATTGATATATAGCTCTACTTGGGAAGAACATCTATCTCATTTACAGACTGTCCTCCAAATTATGCAGGCCAACTCTTTGCGTGCCAATCTCAAGAAATGTTCATTTGGTGTATCTGAAATCCACTACTTGGGGCATGTTATTTCAGCAGAAGGAGTGCACACTGAGAGAGACAAGATTGTGTCAATACTTGACTGGCCTGTTCCTCACAATCTGAAGCAATTAAGAGGGTTCCTGGGATTGACAGGATATTACAGAAGATTTATTCAAGATTATGGAAAAATCTGCAGATCCTTAACATCATTGCTAAAGAAGGACTCTTTTGCATGGAATAGTGAAGCTCAAGAGGCTTTTCAGTCACTTAAAGAAAAAATGACAAATCCTCCTGTGCTGGCCCTACCCAACTTTAACCAACCGTTTGTCATCGAAACAGATGCCTCAGGACGAGGCATGGGAGCAGTTCTAATGCAGGGTGGTCACCCTATTGCATTCATCAGTAAGGCGTTTTCTGAGAAAAATACCCTTTTGTCTGCCTATGAAAGAGAATTGATGGCTATAGTGTTTGCAGTCACTAAGTGGCAACACTACTTAATGGTATTACCATTTGTAATAAGAACAGATCAGAAAAGCCTCAAATTCTTGTTGGAACATAAGCTATCCACACCCTTTCAGCAAAAGTGGCTAACCAAACTTGCAGGTTTTGATTTTGTGGTGGAATATAAATGTGGCAAGGATAATAGGGTTGCAGATGCCCTATCCAGAGTGCCTAGCTTACAATTACTCACCATGGTTGTCTCATCTGTCAACTCTCAACTATTGGAAAAACTGAAATTAATCTGGGAGACAGACCCCAAGTGGCAGAAACTGATCTCTGAATTGCAAGAAGATCCTGACACTCACCCTCATTTCACTTGGAATCATCAATTGCTGAAAAGAAAAGGGAGACTGGTGGTGGGAGATAACAAGGACATAAGACACACAATACTGGAATGGATGCACAGTTCAGGACAAGGGGGTCATTCTGGGATACATGCCACATTAAAAAGAATTCAGAGCATCTTCTACTGGTCAGGTATGAAACAATCTGTCATTGATTTCATTAAATACTGTCAGGTTTGTCAAAAGTGCAAATATGATCAGAGTGCATCTCCTGGTTTATTGCAACCTCTCCCTATTCCTGGTACTGTGTGGGAAGAAGTCACCATGGACTTCATTGAAGGTCTCCCTAAATCTGGTGGAAAGGAGGTAATCTTGGTTGTAGTGGACAGGTTAAGCAAATATGCTCACTTCCTTGCTCTCACTCATCCTTTCTCTGCTATCACAGTAGCTCAACAGTACTTGGATCAAGTGTATAAACTACATGGATCACCCAAGTGTATTATCTCTGACAGAGACAAGGTCTTTACTAGTAATTTCTGGTCTGAATTCATGAAGCTACAAGGGGTACAAATCAAACTTTCGACTGCTTACCACCCTCAAGCAGATGGGCAATCAGAAGTTCTCAATAGGTGCCTAGAAAGCTACCTAAGGTGCATGTGTTATGAGGTCCCACAAGATTGGTTTAAGTGGCCACCACTAGCTGAATTTTGGTATAACACAAATTTTCACACGGCAATCCAGAAAACACCTTATGAGGTGCTCTACAACCAACCTCCTCCAGTGCATAGACCATATATAATTGGTTCTAGCTCAGTAGACTCAGTGGAAAGGAGCTTATCTACAAGGGAGCAGACTATCAAGATGTTAAAGTTTAATCTCCACAAAGCCCAAAACAGGATGAAACAACTAGCTGACAGACATAGGAGTGACAGACAATTTGACGAAGGGGAATGGGTTTATCTCAAGCTACACCCCTATAGACAGATGTCAGTGAATAACAGATCAAATAACAAGCTAGCAGCCAAATACTATGGCCCCTATTTGATCATCAAGAAGGTCGGCACAGTAGCCTACACACTCCAACTCCCAGCTCCTTCAAAAATACATCCCACATTTCATGTCTCTTTATTAAAAAAACACCATGGATCTCCTCCTGTTACTCTTGATCAATCTCTTCCTAAGGAATATGATTCTTCTAGTACCACACCTCAGAGATTTCCATCAAGTGTACAAGAAATCAGAACCATAAAAAAAAGGAACGCGACAGCTGTGCAATGGTTGATTCAGTGGCAACACTTATCTGCAGAAGAGAACACATGGGAGGATGCTGCTGCAATCATACAGAAATATCCAAGTTTTGATCTTTGGGGTCAAGGATCTTCTAATGGGGGAAGCATTGATGCGAGCCTAAGTCTAAAATTAGTAGAATGCAATGACAAGGCAGTGGGAGTAATTGGGAAAAATAACCAAAATGAGGGCCCAAAAATCAATATGGATATTCCATCCAAGAAAGGTATCAATACAGTTAGAGGAGCAGGTGGGAATGACAGCTCAAGAGAAGGGGACCACTAATACACACCACATCAGGATTGGCAGCTGATTGGCATTTTCATTCCATGTTAATTTAAGAGTCATTTCAATTTATGTAAGGGACTATATATGGTCTTAGGATAAGACATTTAGAGCTATCTGTTATCATACCCTAAAATGTTTAGCTCTCTCCCTTTCTCTGTCCTGTAACCTCTTTATTTTGAGAAGACATTCTTATCAGAATAGCCCTTCTTGTTGGTTTATTCTCTAAGGATCTTCATATCAATCTCCATTTCTGTAAGAAATCAGATTGAGTTTATCTTTCGTTTGTTCTTACTCTATATACAAGCTTGAGTTGTATCAACCTCACCCACCTTGTGATTCTTCTTCTTCTTAATAATCAACTTCCCCTCTGCCTTGTTCTTCTTTCCATCACTGCTTTTCTTTTTCTTACACTTTATCGGAATCAATGACTTTCCCAAGCTAATACTTGTTGCCCCCCCGTTTTACCATTCTCTCCGATTGATTTTTTTTCTTAGGGTTTTACAATCTTGTCTTATTCCGATCGTTTTTTTTAGCCCTTAAAGTTTGACGATTTATACCCATCAGCCCTAAAACTTTTGAAATCGTACCTTTTAGCCCTTGAAGTATCCATTAAAGTTCAATTAACCATTTTTTGTATTTTTCTTCCGATAATACCTCTACAGGGGCTAAGAGGTACTATTTTTCATACTTCAAGTTCAAGGGCTAAAAGGTATATATACCCTTTTATACTTCAATGTGTGCATTTAAAATTTTCATTCAAGTGTGCTTGGATACAGATTTGAAGCTAGTAAGTACCTTTAAGGGGACATGCAACAGGGTTCCACTTTTGAAGCTAGTAAGTACCTTTAAGTATGCTAACAGTCATACTTAATTGATTGGATGTATTGATAGACGGCAAGGCCATCGGAGTACGTAATATGTGAGGCAGGGAGCACATGAGGCAGGGAGCACGTGAGTACGTAATACCAAGAACACAAGAACCCTCACATGGTGCTGGACACACTCGGCCAGTAAACTCTGGAAAATTATTGGTCTCAGAAGCCGATTGAGTGCTTCACGCCACCTATTTGGTACACCAACTCGTTGAATTCGGGTATTTTATTTCCAAGAGGACATCCTAAATTCTCCTGCATAAATAGTTTACAATTTTAAGAAAGGAAAGAAACTTGGTAAATGCTTATACAAAGTCTTAAATATTAAAAAGATAATTTTTTTAAAAAATTTTGTTGTATAACACTGCATTTCTTGGAAAAACTTTTGGAATAGACAAAAAAAAAGATATAAAAGAAAATAACTCCTACTTGATGACAAAAAGGAGTGCCACAATCCATAAATGCGAGCAGACTGTGTCTTTACAAGTGGTCCAGGTTTTGTCTCTTCCATAACTTCTTTCCAGTCACTCATCCGAACATTCGGATCCCTGTATGAAACGCCTGCACGCTCATATGCAACAAAACATTTATGTTTGACAACATCAGCTACCTCCGATGGCATGTCTAATACTTTAGCCTTCCCTTCCTGTCGAGTTAACAAATACATATAAGTTCCATTAACTATGTGTTAAATCCAGCTAACTGCTACTTTTTCTTTTAAGCCATCTAGCAACTGCTACATAAATATATCGGTATTCACTATTCAGACCTAAATATTACTATAGCATGTGTACATATATAATTAAATTATGTATACGTTACATAGATACAATGATTGAGCTACTTATTAATTGTGTATTCCAATTTATTTATTTTTCAAGACAGAGGTATTGTAACAGAAAACTTGGCTTCTTTCGTGTTTTTAAGATAGGGATATTCCTCAAAACTAATCAATTCAGAAGCAAATAAGTGTGAGCCTACGTCATGTAGTCACTAGTAATTACTTGTAATTACTTGAATATGTCTATCTACTGCTACTTTGAACTAAATGAGCTTCTTTAAATCTTCCTCAATAATAACCACAATATGATAGGATCTTATCTCACTACCTTCTTTAAATGCACACATTGAAGTATAAAAGGGTATATACCTTTTAGCCCTTGAAGTATGAAAAATAGTATCTCTTAGCCCTTGTAGGGGTATTATCGGAAGAAAAATAGAGAAAAGGGTTAATTGAACTTTAATGGATACTTCAAGGGCTAAAATGTACAATTTCAAAATTTTAGGGCTGATGGGTATAAATCGTCAAAGTTTAAGGGCTAAAAGGTCATAAAGCCTTTTTTCTTAGGGTTTTCCAATCTTGTCTTATTCCTTCACCCCATCCCTCTTGTTCCCTTTTATCGAGACACTATCATTTTTCTACTTTCCTTTCCATTTTCCTCTTTTATTTTCCTTTTCCTTTTATTTTTCCAGGTTACCAAATACATAACAAGCTTCTAATTCAGATTAATTAAATTTTATATTGTAATATTTAGAAACTCCAAGCCTAAATAGAATATTCTATCGCTAAATATATTTATCCTAACAAGGCATTCTCTTGTTAGGTGGTAACTCTACACTTCTCTTGTATTATAATTTTATCATTAAAATTGAAATCATTTTTAATTATACTTTTGTAATTTATATTTTTTTTAAAATTTTGAATTATTTATTTGTCAGGTTTATTTTATTTATTTTGGAAAGAACGTAACTATGCTTACTTAATTGATTTTATGAAGTAGATAGGCTTCATATTAAAATAATTGAATCGATGCTTACTTTATTAAATAATATATGTCATGAATAAAGAGTATGCAAATATCTTACAAAATAATTTGGAATAAGTAAATTAATACTTAATTAATATCGACTTATCAAATCACTTATAAATTTGATAAAGAAAACTTAAGATATCAATTTATTAAAATATTATTTAATAAATATAATTATTTAAATGTAAAACTTGAAACGGGTCCTAAAATAAGGACTCTATGTTCCTACGGAAAGGTTCGTCCGGGCGGTTGTGGAAGTGGAGCAAAGGATCAAAACGGAACTCCGCCTGGACTTTTCAGATGCTAGCGTTCTGCGCAACTATGTTAGTTGGCAGGACATCGACATCAAGAATAACACACTGTATTAGGGGAAGGAGGGATTCATGTGAGAGGCTGCTTATAGAAAAATGCTCGAGCTGGAGAACATTCGCGAATCGGGGGCATTTAATCGGATCTTATCAGTGATAAAGAGAAATCAGCTCTCGTTTGAAAAGCGCTAACCCATGTTCCACACGGTCAAAGAAGTTTCGGTTTTTAATCTCATTATTACTTGATAGAACAACAAGGGTCTGATTTATAGCCGGATGCGACCCCTCGTGCAATCGCCACTGCTTATTGGAAAAATGCACTTTGTACCCCAAACTCGGATAAACTGTTGTACAGTTGAGAAAGGAAGACCAGATTATGGGGGTCATGGACAACCATCCTCTCCACGATGGAAAATATGTACATAAACATACAAATAAATCAATTTAGAAATGCATGAACAAATTAAATTGGGATCGACTTCATTGAAGAAAGACTTAAAATATTAACTTTGCAATTCGGGTTGTATTCACTTTATGTGCTTCTCTCTCGTTTTGCAGGTATGAACCAAACCTTTTTCCTTTCTTTCCCATTTTTTTTTATCTTTGTATGTTTCTTTCATTGATTTCTGTGCTTAGATTTTCAAATACAAGTTTATTTCGAAGTTGTATGTGAAATGGCATAAGTTTTTACATCTGTATGCGTTCATATATGTTCTTGTCTCCGTTGAGATCTTTTATTAGGTTCACTTTTGGACTTGGGAAAGTTATTTTGGACTCACATTTTGATATTCTTCCTTCCATGTAGGAATTTTATTTTTTGACAGCTTCCGGGTTTTGTCTTTTTCTTCCTGATTTGTGATGGAGGATTGGGGTAATTTTGTATTCTAATATGTCAGACCTGATTATACATTTATGTATGTGTTTATGATCATTCAAACAAAAATCATTAAACCTATTCCTAAAGTGGAACCTCCCGGCTCCCGCTAATAAGAATGGAAAGATTGGAATGTCAATATTTAGTTTTATAATCCATGAAGCACTAAAAAGAATCATAATATAGTAGTGCTCCAAATAATTGAAAATGGTAATGACAAGGAGAAACATAAAAAAAATTATGTTGACGACAGGACCATAACCATAACTAATACTACATCAAAATGAAAGTCTCATCAGCCCACCAGCCTACATATATTTAGCAAAAAAAATACCACGCAATCACCAAACTCAAATTTGAAATAATTCCAGTTTAAGAGCGTGTACATGCTCACTATATATCTCCTTCTCCAAACCACCAGCATAAAAGGGAAACTTTAAATCGTCCTCACCTCCGATATCTAGCTCTCCTAACAACCTGTCCATGGAGATCAAAGGCCACAAGCTGAGCATCGCGTAACAACTCGAGGAAGTGAGGTGAGCCTTCATCAAAAAGCTGGACCAACCTGTAATAAACCTCTTAATATCACGATTAAATGGAACTCAGTTCACCGAATCTAATAGCCAAACAGGCTTTGATTGAATTAAAAATACCAGGTTTGATAATTGAAAATACAGTTTGCAAGACTTTCGAGAGGTCTGCTCTCTCCCAACCACAACCTAGTAACTCGACTTAATTTTTGCATAACCCTAGCTCCATCCCTCCTTTTCTCTTTTATATGTCCTCTTCTTGCTTTTACCTTCTTGCCCCTTCCCTTTACTGTAGATTTCCTCATTTGCCCTCGCCTTCTGTATTTACTTCTTTACCCTTCCATTTCTTTCTTGTATAAGTAATTAACTTTCGAGCCTTTGTGCCATGCATTACATTGCTCGCGGTCCAAAGTTTCACCTTGTCCTCAAGGTGGAAGGTAGGAAACCTAGCATCAATCGAAATGGCATCTTCCCACGTAGCTTCAAATAATGGTAATTCTTTCCATTTTAATAATACTTCAACCTGTATAGAGTCCCCTTGTCGAACGTCAAGTATCATCTCTGGTACAGCTACCAACTCTAGCTCAGAAGTCAACTGGTCAGGGATCGTGGGATTCGCTGGTAGAGGCCCAATGGCACGTTTAAGCTGGGAAACGTGAAATACGGGGTGGATCTTGCTCTAATCCGAAAGCTTAAACTTATAGGAAACTTTACCAATCCGTTGAACCACTGGAAAGGGTCCATAAAATTTTGCTGCCAGTTTTTCATATGGTCGTTTGGACAACGAACGTTGCCGATAGGTCTGAAGTTTCACATAGACCTGTTGCCCGACCTCTAACTGCTCATCTCGACGGTTTTTATCAGCATTGATCTTCATCTTCTACTGGGCTTTAAGCAAATTGTACCATAAGTCATCTAGAATTGCATCCCTTTCCTGCAACATAACCTCAATACTATCGACTAGGGACTGTCCCCTTCCTAAACGAGTGACCATTGGGGCTTCGCGACCATACAATACTTTAAAAGGAGAAAACTTAGTAGACATATGAGGAGAGGTATTATAAGAAAACTCTGCCCAGTGGAGCCACTTGGACCACGACTTTGGCTGACCCCCTACGAAGCATCGCTGATACGTCTCTAACAGTTTATTGACAATCTCCGTCTGACCATCCGTTTGCGGATGGTATGCAGTACTTCGATGTAAAGCTGTGCCTTGGAGACGGAATATTTCCTTCCAAAAACTACTCAAAAAGATTCGATCCCTATTGGACACAATTGAAGCTGGAAACCCGTGTAATTTTACAATTTCTTTGACAAGGCCACCGTCAAGGCTGTAAACGGATGTCGGAGTGCTAAAAAGTGTCCATATTTGGAGAAATGATCTATGACCACCAGAATGGTGTCCACCCCGTGTGACACTTGTAATCCTTCAATGAAATTTAACGAAATGTCCTCCCACACACACAGTGGAATGGGCAGTGGTTGTAACAGACCAGCAGGAGCTTATTGAGAGCTTTTGTGTGTTGACAGATAGTCAGATATCACAGTGTTGCACAAACACTGTAACGTCCTTTCTTATCCCTACCCAGAACCAGTCCACCGCAATCTTCAAGTAAGTCTTTACATCCCCTGTATGTCCCCCCCCCCCCCATTGGCGACCCATGATACAGCTGTAATATAATGAGAATGCAAGAAGATGTTCGTGGAATCACAAATTTGTCCTTATATAGCAACTTGTCATCCCTAATACTGAATCCCGCATGAACCCTTGTATTCGAACTAATGTCCTGATGAATTTGATGCAGTAACGGGTCCTGTTTGACCTCCAAGTCCAATCTTGACCAATCAATTTCGGGAACCGACAATAGTGCCCCAAACTCTATTATTCCCCCATCTTTTTGAGATAAAGCATCATCCACTCGGTTCGAACATCCTGGTTTAAACTGCACCTCAAAAGAGAACCCCAACTTCTCTTTGCTGCATAATAAAACGCAAACTTTGTTGATCCGTTTTCACCATAAAATGTCGCCCTAAGAGGTAGTGGCGCCACTTTTGCACCGCCAAACAAATCGCCATTAATTCTTTTTCGTAAATTGATTTTAGTTGCGCCTTTTGCCCTAATAACTTACTGAAAAAGCCACTGGCCTGTTGTCTTGCATCAACATTGCCCCCAAACCAAAACCTGAAGCATCTGTCTCTAACACGAAGCTTTTATTGAAATCGGGTAACACCAGTACTGGAGGGATCACCATCGCCTATTTCAACTCATTGAACGTTACTGTTGCGGCATCCGACCATCCATAAGCATCTTTCTTGAGTTGTGCTGTAAGTGGTTGTGCAATGTGAGCATATTTCGAGATGAATTTCCTGTAGTATCCCGTTAATCCCAAAAAACCACAGAGTTCCTTTAGATTCTTAGGCTGGTTCCACTCTAGGATGGCTCGCACCTTATCCCCATCCACAACCACCCCTTCGGCTGAAATAATGTGCCCCAAATAAGCAACTGTCTCCTTGCCAAACTCACACTTTTTTTGATTTACTACCAAACTGTTCTGCCGTAACTTGTCCAGTACTAACTCCATATGTTGGCTATGTTCCTCCCTTGATTTGCTATAAACAAGTATGTCATCAAAAAAAACCAACACGAACTTCCGGAGAAACGGTCGAAATACGTCATTCATGAGAGATTGGAATGTCGCAGGACCATTCATTAAACCAAATAGTAAAACCAAAAACTCATAATGGCCATCGTGCGTCCGAAAAGCTGTTTTATGAGTGTCTTGGGGCTTGACCAGAATTTGGTGATAACCGGCTTTGAGATCAAGTTTCGAAAAAATGACTGCCCCATGAAGTTCATCGAGAAGTTCATCTATCACGGGGATGGGATACTTATCGGGAATCATTTCTTTGTTAAGGGCGCAGTAGTCGACGCAGAAACGCCAGGACCCGTCCCTTTTTTTGACCAGTAAAACGGGACTCGAATACGGGCTGAACGATGGTTTAATTATTCATGTGGCTAGCATCTCCTGAATTAGACGTTCAATCTCGTCTTTTTGACATTGAGGATATCTGTATGGTCGAACTCCCATGGGATTTGACCCTTCCTTAAGCATTATAGCATGTTCGT
Organism: Heracleum sosnowskyi; assembly: GCA_030848705.1. Taxonomy (NCBI): domain Eukaryota; kingdom Viridiplantae; phylum Streptophyta; class Magnoliopsida; order Apiales; family Apiaceae; genus Heracleum; species Heracleum sosnowskyi. The sequence goes on from CM061241.1 coordinate 120,713,536, forward strand.
GCCCTCGTGCCGGAGGTAGGCCTTGGGGTGTATCAAAAATCTGACCATATTTTTCAATTACTGGCTGCAAAAATCCGGGAACCCTAAGCCCTATCTCTGCACTGATATTCCCCACTTGCTTTGCCTTTTCCGCCAAATTCAACTCAAGATAGTATCCTGTTTTTCCTTCCTTAAAGTCTTCAGCATCGCTTTTAGAGAGATTCGAGAGTGAACCAGTGATGAATCGCCCACCAGTGTAACAGTCCGCCCTTCGGACTCAAACTGCATAACTTGTGTCCTCCAATTATTGATAATTGTCCCTGATGTATCAAGCCACTGTACCCCCAATATTATATCGGAATTCCCAAACTCGAGTGGCAACATATCCACCGTGATCTCCACACTCTCATCTAATATCAACTCCACCCCTTTACATAGTCCTTGCCCCCTAATAGCTTCTCCATTTCCAAGTGAAACTTCAAACCCCCTACATTCGCTACGGTAATCCCCAATTCCTCAACCACCGATAGGGATATAAAATTATGGGAGGCTCCGGGATCTATCATAACAACTACCTCCCTACCTTTCACACTTCCTCGCAACTTCATGGTTTTAGGATTCGATAAGCCAATAATAGAATTTAAAAACACTTCCAGTTGAGTTGTTACCTCTGGTTCGTGTTCCTGTGTAGGCGACATGGGCGGTTCACTCCCTGAATGCTCTGTCCCTTCCTCCTCTTCTTCTTCAATCACTAGTACGCTCAACTCACGTCTCCTGCATCGATGACCGATGGACCACTTCTCGTCACACCGGAAGCAAAGCCCCTTGGCCCTTTTGTCTTGTAATTCCTTGTCTGAGAGACGCCTCATCTCGCTGCCTGATTTTACTGAACTGGTGGGAACTGTGGATTTTGGTGAGCTCACCGATCCATGAGACTCACTGGACTGGGAGGCCCAACTTCTTACTGAATTGGGGCTAGAATGATTGGAATACGCTACAGACCCTCCTTGACTTGGTGGTTTGAAAGACACCGACGAATATTGTCCACTCTTGAAAAATCTCACTCCATTTTTTTTAAGTCCACTCACTTTATTACGTTTCTTGACACGTAAAGTCAACTCCATCGCCTGCTCGAGGCTGATCGGATTTAGTAATCGCACTTCCACCCTTATCTCCTCTTTTAAACCATTCAGAAACTGTCCCAACAGAATATCCTCAGGCAAACGATCCAATGGCGCAGCTGTTTCTAAAAATTTCCTTCGATACTCCGCAACTGTTCTCTTCTGTGTTGTAGCTAACCACTGTTCACACAAAGACCCCCCACTCGACGGTCTAAATTGCCTAAGCATAAACTCCCTTAGTTCATCCCACCTCCTGATTGGGCGTCTCGTGTTCTCCCATTGGAACCACTGTAACGCATCACCTTCAAGAGCGACCACCACCGCTTCTAATTTCTCTATCTCCGTTAGTCGATAAAAACTGAAATATCTCTCAATACGCATGACCCAACCATCGGGATCTACTCCATCAAACACAAGCATATCCAACTTGCGATAATGCCACCCCCCAATTCCAGCAGTAACGCCTCCTCCAACTCCCATACCTTCATTTCCCCCAGGTCCACCGTTCCCCCCACCGTTGAATCCATAACCTCTAAACCCCCCATAACCCCCACCATCAAACAACTGACCACTTCCTCCCTCTACTTGCTTTCCCCCCATTCCTATCCCAAAACTGTCACTCCCCACCATAGCCGCCATTGAACTTGGCGAAGCAAGTATTTTGTTAATACTCCCTTTTGTTTTGTTCATCAAAGGAACTTGACTCCCTTGAGCTCCTGTTATAGTGGACCTCATCTCGGCTTGAAACTTCAAGTGGTCGTTCTTGATGGAGTTTATCAAGGTTTCGTGATACTCACGCGTGCGCTGCACACGCCCCTCCAAACGCCCTGCTAGAGAATCTAGATCTGCCCCCAATTGTTTTGCAACTTTAGACTGTCCTTCAATTAGTAACTCCGACGGTGAGTGATGCATCGCATCTACAGCTCGTTCCACCACCTTTCACACCATTCCCGAAATCGCCTCCTCTATCCCCACCATCTTCTCTTCGATTTGATCCACCCTCTGAGCTACTGTTGGCGGCCCCATCGCAGATCGAACGCTCTGATACCACTTTTAATAAACCTCTTAATATCACGATTAAATGGAACTCAGTTCACCGAATCTAATAGCCAAACAGGCTTTGATTGAATTAAAAATACCATGTTTGATAATTGAAAATACAGTTTGCAAGACTTTTGAGAGGTCTGCTCTCTCCTAACCACAATCTAGTAACTCGGCTTAATTTTTGCATAACTGTTAGGAATATGTTGTTCTTGATGATAAACATAAAACACTTAGTAGAATTTGTGTAAAGTCATTTTTGTAACTGTCAACGAAATGGCATGCTTTGCAGCATTCCGTTGACAGGAAGCTCATCAACGAAATGAGTGTTGTAGCAATTGCATTGTACAATACTTCACAGTATGATAGGCATTCTGTTATATGTTTTAGATAGGTTTTCTAAGTCATGTTGACTAAGTACTAGATAGGCAAAATAGGTTGGTTAATTGTAAATATGTTATGCCTTGTAATTTTGACTAAGTGAAGACATGTCAACGGTATGAAGATTACTCTGTCAACGGTATGGAGTTTACCCGTCAACGAAACGAGGGAAACACCATCAACGGAATGAAGAATGAAGCTATCAACGAAACACATCTCCTTGCTATCAACGAATCAATGTTGCTTTTTGAACAGTTGACAAAGTGATAGTGACAGTTTACTGAACAGATCTAAAAGGAGATATGGAAGTGTACTTTGCATTGGAAGCCATCAAAGTGGATACTGGAAATAAGGAAACATTCCAATTTCCAATAAGGCTCTTGGAAATGATTATAATGAGCATGAAGACAAAAGCAAAGATCTCCAAGGACCATTGGACAAAAGGAATGAAAAGCAAGCTACTGATGGTTACTACTATTATTCTTTAGTTTAACCAAATGTAGAATTGTAAACTTGGGATTATATAACCAAGTGTAGCAGTTACTTTAGAAATAAGAGAAGAAACACAAATAGATAGTATTAGCTATTTTTGAGAGCAATTCTTCTCTACAACCTTGTAACTGAGCAGCTGTGTACTTTTGTATCACAGATTATTTCCGCAATAAAAACACTTCAGTTGGATCATCAAACAATCCAACTGAATTATTTATATCTTGTGTTTTTATTTATTCAGTTCAGTTTTATTTTATAAAGTGTTTAGTTTCAAGAAAATATCAAGAATTGTATTCAACCCCCCCCTTCTACAATTCTGTTAGGTCATTTGGGAATAACAATTGGTATCAGAGCGAGCTTCTAACATACAAGAAGTTTAAAGATCAAGACCAAAAACAGAAACCATGGTGAAGAAGGATGCAGGTGTGAAGATACCAGTTCTTGATAAAGACAATTACTTTCACTGGAAAGTAAAGATGCATTTACATCTCATGTCTATGGATGAGAGGTATGTAGACTGCATTGAGAAAGGTCCACACGTTCCCATGAAGCTTGATTCTAGAGTTGGACTGCCAGATGATGCACCTGATGTAGAGATTCCAAAAACTGTCTCAGAATGGACTGTTGAAGATATTGCAGAAGTCCATAAAGACAAAAGGACCATGAACATTCTGTTTAATGGTTTGGAGTAAGAGATGTTTGACAATGTTATCAACTGTACAACCTCTAAGGAAGTATGGGATACTGTTAGAACTCTCTGTGAAGGAACTGAGCAAGTCAGGGAAAATAAAATGCAACTCCTTATACAACAATATGAGCATTTTCATTTTAAAGCTGGTGAAACCCTAAATGACACGTTTAGTAGGTTTCAAAAGCTTTTGAATGGATTAAAGTTGTATGGGAGGATCTATCAAACCAAGGATTCAAACCTTAAATTTCTTAGAGCTCTTCCAAAAGAATGGAAGCCTATGACTGTTTCTCTCAGAAACACTCAAGAGTACAAAGACTACACTCTTGAAAGGCTTTATGGAACCTTGAAGACTTATGAGCTGGAAATGGAGCAAGATGAGGAAATTGAAAAGGTACAAAAGAAGGGTGGATCTATTGCATTGATTGCATCTGTGAACCAACTTGAAGATGACAATAAAGAAGCTGCAAAGGCCACAACTAGTCGATCTAGTTGTAGGAGTGATGTTAGCAAGGGTAAAGACAAGATGACAGAAGAAGAAGAATCAGAACCAGCCAACTTGGAGGACTTAGATGAGATTGATGAACACATTGCTTTTCTGTCTAGAAAATTCTCTAAGTTCAAGTTCAAAAGAAACTCAGAAGCAAGGCCACCAAGAAGAGACTTTCAACCTAGCAAAACAAACTGGATTGAAAAGTCTAAGTCAAAATGTTTCAATTGTGGAATGCTTGGTCACTTTGCTGGAGACTGCAGAAAGCCCAAGGTTGAGAAGGGCAACAGGAAATTTGAGCCTGTTGATTATAAAAAGAAATACTTTGAACTTCTCAAACAAAAAGAAAAGGCTTTCATGTCTCAGGAGTATGATTGGGCTGGTAATGGTGAAGATTCTGATGATGATGTTGAGTATGTCAACTTGGCTCTTATGGCTGACAATCATGAGCAGGAAGCAAGTTCCTCAAGCAACCAGGTAACAATTACTAATCTTTCTGAGCTTTCTAAAGAGGAATGCGACAGTGCAGTAAATGAAATGTCTACTGTATTATATAATTTGCGTGTTACTCTTAAATCACTTACTAAAGAGAATTCTAGAATAAAAGAGACCAATCTGCTCTTAAGTGATAGGAATGCAATGTTAGAAGCACAGCTCATTGAATTTGAGAAAATGAGATGTGTTAGTAGGGATGCTAAGAAGGAACTTGAGAACGTGTTACAAAGGGAAGAAATTCTTAAAACACAACTTGAGATAGAACAAGGTGTGATTGCAAAATGGAAGGATGCCAGGAATGTTGCTGCCAACATAATTAATGTTCAAGGCGTGGAATCCTTCTGTGAGCAATCATGGAAAAGGAACAAAGAGAAGCTAGGGTATATTGGTGAAACCTTAGAATCAGAAAATGAGTCAACAAACAACAAGGATCATTTGTTGAAGGTTGATATGTCAACGGAATGCAATGTTTCGTTGACAGATGAACCATCAACCGATCAGGCTGTTTCGTTGACAGAGAAAAGAAAGGATGAACTCACTAGACTTAATAACAAGTATGGTCCTGTCACCAAGAACTTTGTTCAAGGTGAGTCTAGTAAATCAAAGAAAGTTGAGAAGCCTGTTGAGAGAGCTAATGTAGGTAACTTGTCTAACAAGCAATTGAAAGACAAGTTAGAGAAAGTTCAGGTTGAGGCTAAGGGAAATAAAAAGAATAACAGAAATGGCAAGGTAGGGATTAACAAACACAACAATTACACACCTGATAAATATGCACCTAGAAAGACATGTGTCAATTGTGGAAGTGTTAATCATTTATCTACTAACTGCAAATCTGTTAAGAAATCTGCTAATGTGAAAATGCCCAAGCCTGCAATGAACAGTTCCATGCCTAAAATGCCTGTTATGCCTAACATGTTTGCTCCATATGCACAATTTCAGAATCCATATGCTAGCATGTCATTTGTGCCTAATCCTTACATGAATATGTTTAACATGCCACAAATGCCATGGAACATGAATAACATGATTGTTCCTCCAACTATGCATGCTATGAATGAAAATATGAGCAACCCTCAGAAATCAACACCAAGGGTAAAGATTGATTTGAATCAATCTGAGCCCAAAGTGAAAAATGGTACAAAAGGGAATGCAAAGGCTAACAAGACAGGACCCAAGGAAACTTGGGTACCAAAATCAACTTGATTTGGGTTTATTGTGTGCAGGGAGACAAAAGGAATCTTTGGTACTTGGATAGTGGTTGTTCAAGACACATGACTGGTGATTCTACCCTGCTCACAGAGTTTCAGGAAAGAGCTGGCCCTTGTATTGCTTTTGGAGATGACAGCAAAGGCTACACAAAGGGATATGGCTTGATTTCAAAAGAGAATGTCATCATAGATGAGGTTGCATTGGTGGATGGTCTTAAGCACAACTTGCTTAGTATCAGCCAACTTTGTGACAAAGGATTTTTAGTTACTTTTTCGAAAGAAGCCTGTGTTGTTTCTAAAGGAGGAAACAACAATGTGGTAATGACTGGATTCAGAAGAGGGAATGTGTACATTGCTGACTTTAGTAGCACAAGTTCAGAAACCATCACCTGTCTTTTCAGCAAGGCAAGCAAAGATGAAAGTTGGTTATGGCACAAGAAATTATCCCATCTGAATTTCAAAGTTATGAATGATTTGGTGAGAAAGGATCTTGCTAGAGGAATTCCACAAGTGGAATTTTCCAAGGATGGTTTGTGTGATGCCTGTCAAAAAGGGAAACAGAAGAAGGCATCATTCAAAAGCAAGACAGAGTCATCAATTGTCCAGCAGCTTGAATTACTTCATATGGACCTATTTGGCCCTGTAAATGTTATGTCCATCTCAAAGAAGAAATACTGTCTTGTGATTGTTGATGATTTTTCTAGATTTACATGGACTTTCTTTTTGCACTCTAAAGATGAGGCAAGTGAAATCATTATCAATCACATCAAGATGGTAAGCAATCATCCTGATTTCAAAGTAAGAAGGATTAGGAGTGACAATGGGACAGAATTCAAGAATTCGAGCATGAAGGTGTTCTGTGAAGAAAATGGTATTTTGCATGAGTTTTCTGCAGCAAGAACACCACAGCAAAATGGTGTAGTTGAAAGGAAAAACAGAACACTTATTGAAGCTGCAAGGACAATGCTAGATGAATCAAAGTTACCTACATATTTTTGGGCTGAGGCAGTTAACACAGCTTGCTTTACTCAAAATATTTCTTTGATTAATCAGGCCAAGGGAATGACCCCTTATCATCTACTCAAAAGAAAGAAGCCACTATTAGATTTTCTTCATGTCTTTGGATGCAAGTGCTTTGTTCTGAGAAATCAAGCTGAGCATTTGGGGAAATTTGAAGCAAAGGCAGATGAAGCAATATTTGTGGGATATGCAGCAGGGAAAGCTTACAGAGTCTATAATCTCAGAATCAACATTGTTATGGAATCTGTACATGTTGTTTTTGATGATCTCAAAATTCAAGGTCTCTGTGATGAAGGTTTCCATGAAAGTCTCTCTTTTGAGAATGAGGAAGGAGAACAAGTGAATCATGATAAGGCTACTGAGAAACAGCCTAAAGTTGTTGTATCTAGCACAGATGAAAGCAGCAGTGAAGATGAAATTGCTGCATTAAGGTTAAAAAGGATAGCAGCTAGCAGACCAAATGGTCATTTCGTTGACAGTCATGATGGTGGATTCGTTGACAGTCAGAATGAGCGTTTCGTTGACAGCCAAAACGGTCATACCGTTGATAGTCATAGGAATGCTTCTAGAAGTGATCAATTAGGGACAACAAACTCAGGGGGAGTTTCTCAAGGACAAATATCCAATCAAGGCAATCATGATCATGAAGCTACGTCTTCAAGAGCAAATCTACCTCCCTCAAGGAAATGGACTAAAGATCATCCCTTTGAACTTATTATAGGTGATGTTTCTTCAAAAGTCCAAACTAGAAGAGCAACTCAAGAAGAATGTCTATATAGTAGCTTTCTGTCTCAAGATGAGCCAAAGAAAGTTGAGGATGCACTTCTAGATCCAGATTGGGTTTTAGCCATGCAAGAAGAGCTAAACCAATTTGAGAGAAACAATGTTTGGAAGCTGGTGCCCAGGCCTAATGACAGGAGTGTTATAGGCACAAAGTGGGTGTTCAGAAACAAGATGGATGAAAATGGCATAGTCACAAGGAACAAAGCTAGACTAGTTGCAAAAGGCTACTCACAGGAAGAGGGAATTGATTTTGATGAAACCTTTGCTCCTGTTGCAAGACTAGAAGCAATAAGGATTTTCCTAGCCTATGCAGCCCATGCCAATTTCAAAGTCTATCAAATGGATGTGAAGAGTGCTTTTCTGAATGGGGAATTGGAAGAGGAGGTGTATGTAAGTCAACCTCCTGGTTTTGAAGATGATGATTTTCCAGACTATGTGTACTTCCTTCTCAAAGCACTCTATGGTTTGAAACAAGCACCTAGAGCCTGGTATGACACTCTCTCACAGTTCCTCCTTGAGAATCATTTCACTAGAGGTACTGTAGATAAAACTCTTTTTCACAGGGTTGTAAATGGCTCTACTTTACTTGTTCAAATTTATGTAGATGATATAATCTTTGGGTCTACAGATGTGAAACTTTGTCAAAAGTTTGCCAAGCTTATGCAAAGTAAATATGAAATGAGCATGATGGGAGAATTAACTTACTTTCTTGGTCTTCAAGTAAAGCAAGTTAATGAAGGCATTTTCATTAGTCAAACAAAATACATTCATGATTTATTAAAGAAATTTAACCTAATGGAATGCTCTACTGCCAAAAATCCCATGCCTACTGCCACCAAACTTGAATTGAATACTAAGGAAAAATCTGTGGACATTTCAAGTTACAGAGGCATGGTAGGCTCACTTTTATATTTAACAGCTAGTAGACCTGATATTATGTTTGCTACATGTCTATGTGCTAGATTTCAGGCTGATCCTAGAGAATCCCATTTAGTTGCTATTAAAAGAATTTTCAGATATCTCAAAGGAACACCAAACCTTGGCATTTGGTATCCTAGAGAATCTGGTTTTGAACTAATTGGTTATTCAGATGCAGATTTTGCAGGATGTAAAATTGACAGGAAAAGTACAACTGGAACCTGTCAATTCCTACGAAACAAGCTTGTGTCATGGTTCAGCAAGAAACAAAACTCAGTTTCTACCTCCACAGCTGAGGCTGAGTATATTGCAGCTGGAAGTTGTTGTGCACAGATTTTATGGATGAAGAATCAACTTCTTGATTATGGATTAAGAGTTGAGAAAATTCCTATTTTCTGTGACAACACTAGTGCCATTGCCATTACTGAAAATCCAGTGCAGCATTCAAGGACCAAGCACATTGACATCAAGTACCATTTCATTAGAGAACATGTTATGAATGGTACTGTGGAGTTACATTTTGTTCCAAGTGAACAACAACTTGCAGACATCTTTACCAAGCCACTTGATGAATCAACATTCTCAAGATTAGTAAGTGAGCTAGGTATGCTAAATTTCTCTTAATTATTTTTGAGATATTTGCAAGTTAAAATGCAGCCAGAAACTTGCTATGTTTTTCTGTGAATTAATTTTCTTAGGAAAAAGTGAAATTTTGTCTAAGTCAAAATTACTATGTCAACGAAACGAACCATTTCGTTGACAGTCTTAGCAGTTTTCTGGGTGTTTCGTTGATAGCTCTTTTATATCAACGAAACGCAGCTTTATCAACGAAATAAGACGGGACTTTAACCGCCCAATCCTGATTCGTTGATTCAGCGCTTTTAATCTGAACCGTTGTAATTTGACACGTCTTTTACTACGATCTATGCGTACACCCCTGTAAGTATAAATCATGGTAATACTTTAAAAGTAACGGTTATATTTTTAAGCCAATCCAGTAATTTACATTTATTATTGGATTCATTTTCTGAGAACTTTTGGGGGAGTATTTAAGAAATTTTATTTTCATTATTTCTTTTTTACCTGTTCTTAAAAATTCCAAAGGCTTTTTCTCTCTTCTTCTCTCTAACAAGCAATTCAGTTCGAAGCTTTCCTTTAATCAACAATGGCACCTATAGTCAAGCTTATGTCTGCTGGAGGGTTCATCTATGAGAAGAACAACTCCATCCCTTTTGTTGTCAAGGAAAACCCGAACAGCCTGTTCTTCAAAATGATGGATTTCATGAAGAATTGCAAGTTGAGCTATGCAATGTTTCACTCTACACCACTCTACAATGAGATAATCGAGGAAATTTGGACCTCATGTGAGTATAGTGGAACAAACTGCACACTACAATTCACTCTTCAAGGTAATGAGTACATAGTTAATTCTGATGTTTTGCAAGCATGTTTACATATTCTTGATAATAACTGTGATGCTTTGCCTACTAACACTGAAATAACTACCATGCTAAATTCTATAAACTACTCTTTGCCTACTGATAATCTGGGTAGAATAATTAGGAGAGGTTTGGTTAGGGAATACAGTTATTTAGCTGATGCATTCATTAAGGTCTTTTCTGGAAAGATTAGTAATTTTGATGCATTAACTAACTCTATGTTAATTCTCCTAACCATGCTTCTAAATGATAGATATCACAACTTTAGCACCCAACTTATGTATAAAATTGGTGCTAAGTTGGGTGACAAAGCAAATAGGAAGAAAAATATCTATTATGCTAGGTTTCTGATGATGTTGGCTAACCATGTTAGTCCAGCACCATTAGTTATCTCTAACCCTAATGCCAGGTTTGAGTGCTTTGTGCAAGAAAAGAGAGTATTGACAGACATACTGAGGCTGAACCACAATGGTGATGTTCCAGTGGTGTATCTGCCAATCATTGAGGTAACTACTACTATCCCTGTTAGTGTAGCTAACACCTCTACTGTTTTACCTTCCAATGTTGCTATGGAGTCTGTAGCTGTGACCCAACAGGCTCCTGCCCTAGCAACAAAACCAAAATCAAAGAAATCCTCCAAGCCAACCTCAGGTGCTTCTCAAAAGGCACCTGTTGTAAAAACTACCACACAACCTAAGGGGAGTGAGTCTGGAGTTGTGAGAGGTGAGGGAAGGGGTGAACATCAAAGAAACCCCAAGGATAAGGAAGGACAGGTTAGTGTGTACCAGCCAAGCCCCATTGTGTCTTCCCAACAAGGCACAATGAGTAACATGGATTTAAACACAAGTCTAATTGCATCCTCCCAAAAGGATGTGATTATTGAAACAAGCTCTCCTCCTAGAGCACAGTCCAAAAGGGTAAGGGACACTTCAAGCCCACAGTCTACATTTTCCCAATACCAAAGGAGAGTGAAGCAAAAGTCCAAGGGTACACAGGGTGCACACACACTGGAAGCAACACTTCCAGTTTCTCAAATTCAGTTTGATGTAACCCCTATCATTTCTCTGGGGTTACAGTCCCATTCTCTAAACATCAATCTTGAATTATCTCCATCAAATTCACCAACTCAATCTTTAGATGTGGACATGATCCATACATCTATTCCTGATTCTCCAACTCTAATCTTGGAGAAGCCCCACTCTGAAGCTGGTGGCCATCACTTGTTAAGTGATTTGTTGGGCCATCAACCAATTTTTCCTGAAGTTGCAAGGGGATCTGTGGACCAATCTTTAAAATCAATCACCACAGACTCTACTGTAATTTCTCATTCTCAAAGTGCTTTCTTGACTTCATCAACGAAACAGTCTATTTCGTTGACAAGTGTTTCTCCATCAACGGTATCCATACCGTTGACAGTTCAAACTACCATTCCGTTGATAGTTCACTCTGCACCTTTAATTGAAAATCAAGTTGTTCCCACAACTAGTGCAGATGATCTAGTGGTAGTTGAGACACTTCTAGGACTGAGAGGGAGTGAAACTGAGAGGCTGGCTTGCAGCCAGGCAAAAGGAGAGAATGTGAGTGAGAGGCTGGCTATTTCTTCCAGCCAGGCAAAAGGAGAGATTGAGAGTTCCACCTTAGAAGGTGAAGGTGAGGGTGTGAGAGGTGTGAGCCATGGGGAGCCCATGATGCAAGAACAGAGTGGAGAGAGAGAAGGGACTACAGGAGTAATAAGGGTGGAAGCAGTCATTGCTAGTGAGTTAATGGAGGTCAGTGAGGGAGAAAGGGAACTTACTTTCCAAGAGGTTTATCAACAAACTCTGGATAGTATTTCCCTGGATCCTGAGACCTTTACTCATCCTGTGTCAGCCTATCAAGTTTTGGCTCAACAGGGCAATGTGGAGGCAGAGAGGTCACTACAACTAATTCACACAACTGCATCAATGCAAAGAGCAAAGGATGCCTTGACCAATCTACCTCCAGGGGCTGAAGCAAGTGGAGAATTTGATTTTTCTGATAATGAGGATAGCTTTGGTGACATTCTACAGGTGGCCACTACTGCACAGACTGGGACTTCTGTGGTGCCTCCTACACCAAACTGGCTTTCTCAAGATATGCATGGTAGATGCAATTTGGATGCTGCCATCACAAGGCAGTACAATGAAGCATATCTAGCTCATGAGTCTGCAGGAGCAAGGGACAAGAAATTCTACAAAGCCATCATGGATTCTCTGGAAATTCAAAGGCTACAAATGTTGCAGACAAGGATTGAGGCTACAGAAATCAAGGACTCAATTAGCAACCTTAGGGCTGCTACTGACAGGAGGCTAGATGAAAAGCTTCCTCTTCACACTGTCTCCAGGATGACAAGGTTTTTCACCAAGGAACCTGAAGTGTCTTCATCTTTGAAAACTCTTTCCTCTAGAGTGGACAAAGTTGAGGCTACACTTAGTCACATGCAAAAGGAGCAGGAGAAGCAAACTCTGCTACTCACCCAGCTTCTGGCAGCTCAAGGGCTCCCTATCATCTCACTTGATGCTAACAAAAAGGGGGAGAAATCTAAGGAGCTAGACATTCAGATTACAAAGGTTATGGTCCCAGCCATCTCCTTACCAGACGAGCCATTAGCAATGGGGGAGTTTCCAAAGAAGAAAAAGGACAGTATTGACCTGATCCAGGAAGCCTCTTTGAGGATGAAACTTGCAGAACAAATCAAGGATCACTGGTCAAATATTGAAGCAAAGGTCAAGAAGCTAGCTGACACTAAAAAGGTATCATCTGTACAAGCTACTTCAATACCACCATCAACAAATGAAATGGTGACAGTGCAAATGGAGCCACAATTCAGGAGTTCCTATGTCATGGAACCCCTTCAGCATGGAGTCCTTCAAGATTCAAGGAATGAGAAAGGACAAGCTTCATGTTTGAGGAATGTGGATGCAAGAGGGATATCTCCAGTATCTCCCATAAAACCCAAAGGCAAGAACATAGAAAGGATAGCTTATCCTCCACCAAAGCCGGATGAGTTCAAAGTCTTAGGGAAGCTGATCAAGGAGAGCAAAGAAAGCAATCATCCAAACATAAGGAACAAGAGGGCACTCATCTACAGGGATAACAAGGAAATCTACATTTGGGTTGGTCACCCAAATTTTGCTAAGGCCAAAGCTGAAGAAAGTGAAAGGGCAGCAATGCAAGCTCTTGCAGTTGCTCAATCACTTGAAGATGAAGAAGCCCTACAGGAAGAAAAGGCCAAGGATAAAGCTAAGGAAGCTGGAAAGAAGAAGAGAACAAGTCAGCCAAAGGCTAGAGCTAAGAGGAATCTGAACTTTGATGAAGATGATTCTCAAGAAACTGCTCAAGACTCTTCCACAACAAGTGCACATCAAATTCCTGGTGATCTACCTATTGAGGGAAAGTTGGCTTGTGATCCTGCACATCCTGTCAATTTTCATGATCATCCAATCATGCCAAAAGAGGAACCTTTTGATTTTGATGAAGCCTACTTTCCAAAGTTCCTGTTAGAGAAGGACCAACCAATGAAGACAAAGAAGAGGTCTGTCAAAGCAAAGCCTGTTCTTGTGAGAAAGCCACAATCTCAAAAAACCCCTGCAAACCCAGAGGACTGCATGTACATTGCTGACATCAGGGAAGAATCCAGTCTACATCTTGACTTAGACAACCTGGTGGAAGTAAGGGGAATTGCAGCTTCTCAAAAGTTGCCTGAAAGACTAGTGTTCATATTCTGCCCCCAATTGTTTTGCAACTTTAGACTGTCCTTCAATTAGTAACTCCGACGGTGAGTGATGCATCGCATCTACAGCTCGTTCCACCACCTTTCACACCATTCCCGAAATCGCCTCCTCTATCCCCACCATCTTCTCTTCGATTTGATCCACCCTCTGAGCTACTGTTGGCGGCCCCATCGCAGATCGAACGCTCTGATACCACTTTTAATAAACCTCTTAATATCACGATTAAATGGAACTCAGTTCACCGAATCTAATAGCCAAACAGGCTTTGATTGAATTAAAAATACCATGTTTGATAATTGAAAATACAGTTTGCAAGACTTTTGAGAGGTCTGCTCTCTCCTAACCACAATCTAGTAACTCGGCTTAATTTTTGCATAACTGTTAGGAATATGTTGTTCTTGATGATAAACATAAAACACTTAGTAGAATTTGTGTAAAGTCATTTTTGTAACTGTCAACGAAATGGCATGCTTTGCAGCATTCCGTTGACAGGAAGCTCATCAACGAAATGAGTGTTGTAGCAATTGCATTGTACAATACTTCACAGTATGATAGGCATTCTGTTATATGTTTTAGATAGGTTTTCTAAGTCATGTTGACTAAGTACTAGATAGGCAAAATAGGTTGGTTAATTGTAAATATGTTATGCCTTGTAATTTTGACTAAGTGAAGACATGTCAACGGTATGAAGATTACTCTGTCAACGGTATGGAGTTTACCCGTCAACGAAACGAGGGAAACACCATCAACGGAATGAAGAATGAAGCTATCAACGAAACACATCTCCTTGCTATCAACGAATCAATGTTGCTTTTTGAACAGTTGACAAAGTGATAGTGACAGTTTACTGAACAGATCTAAAAGGAGATATGGAAGTGTACTTTGCATTGGAAGCCATCAAAGTGGATACTGGAAATAAGGAAACATTCCAATTTCCAATAAGGCTCTTGGAAATGATTATAATGAGCATGAAGACAAAAGCAAAGATCTCCAAGGACCATTGGACAAAAGGAATGAAAAGCAAGCTACTGATGGTTACTACTATTATTCTTTAGTTTAACCAAACGTAGAATTGTAAACTTGGGATTATATAACCAAGTGTAGCAGTTACTTTAGAAATAAGAGAAGAAACACAAATAGATAGTATTAGCTATTTTTGAGAGCAATTCTTCTCTACAACCTTGTAACTGAGCAGCTGTGTACTTTTGTATCACAGATTATTTCCGCAATAAAAACACTTCAGTTGGATCATCAAACAATCCAACTGAATTATTTATATCTTGTGTTTTTATTTATTCAGTTCAGTTTTATTTTATAAAGTGTTTAGTTTCAAGAAAATATCAAGAATTGTATTCAACCCCCCCCCCCCCCTTCTACAATTCTGTTAGGTCATTTGGGAATAACAATTGGTATCAGAGCGAGCTTCTAACATACAAGAAGTTTAAAGATCAAGACCAAAAACAGAAACCATGGTGAAGAAGGATGCAGGTGTGAAGATACCAGTTCTTGATAAAGACAATTACTTTCACTGGAAAGTAAAGATGCATTTACATCTCATGTCTATGGATGAGAGGTATGTAGACTGTATTGAGAAAGGTCCACACGTTCCCATGAAGCTTGATTCTAGAGTTGGACTGCCAGATGATGCACCTGATGTAGAGATTCCAAAAACTGTCTCAGAATGGACTGTTGAAGATATTGCAGAAGTCCATAAAGACAAAAGGACCATGAACATTCTGTTTAATGGTTTGGAGCAAGAGATGTTTGACAATGTTATCAACTGTACAACCTCTAAGGAAGTATGGGATACTGTTAGAACTCTCTGTGAAGGAACTGAGCAAGTCAGGGAAAATAAAATGCAACTCCTTATACAACAATATGAGCATTTTCATTTTAAAGCTGGTGAAACCCTAAATGACACGTTTAGTAGGTTTCAAAAGCTTTTGAATGGATTAAAGTTGTATGGGAGGATCTATCAAACCAAGGATTCAAACCTTAAATTTCTTAGAGCTCTTCCAAAAGAATGGAAGCCTATAACTGTTTCTCTCAGAAACACTCAAGAGTACAAAGACTACACTCTTGAAAGGCTTTATGGAACCTTGAAGACTTATGAGCTGGAAATGGAGCAAGATGAGGAAATTGAAAAGGTACAAAAGAAGGGTGGATCTATTGCATTGATTGCATCTGTGAACCAACTTGAAGATGACAATAAAGAAGCTGCAAAGGCCACAACTAGTCGATCTAGTTGTAGGAGTGATGTTAGCAAGGGTAAAGACAAGATGACAGAAGAAGAAGAATCAGAACCAGCCAACTTGGAGGACTTAGATGAGATTGATGAACACATTGCTTTTCTGTCTAGAAAATTCTCTAAGTTCAAGTTCAAAAGAAACTCAGAAGCAAGGCCACCAAGAAGAGACTTTCAACCTAGCAAAACAAACTGGATTGAAAAGTCTAAGTCAAAATGTTTCAATTGTGGAATGCTTGGTCACTTTGCTGGAGACTGCAGAAAGCCCAAGGTTGAGAAGGGCAACAGGAAATTTGAGCCTGTTGATTATAAAAAGAAATACTTTGAACTTCTCAAACAAAAAGAAAAGGCTTTCATGTCTCAGGAGTATGATTGGGCTGGTAATGGTGAAGATTCTGATGATGATGTTGAGTATGTCAACTTGGCTCTTATGGCTGACAATCATGAGCAGGAAGCAAGTTCCTCAAGCAACCAGGTAACAATTACTAATCTTTCTGAGCTTTCTAAAGAGGAATGCGACAGTGCAGTAAATGAAATGTCTACTGTATTATATAATTTGCGTGTTACTCTTAAATCACTTACTAAAGAGAATTCTAGAATAAAAGAGACCAATCTGCTCTTAAGTGATAGGAATGCAATGTTAGAAGCACAGCTCATTGAATTTGAGAAAATGAGATGTGTTAGTAGGGATGCTAAGAAGGAACTTGAGAACGTGTTACAAAGGGAAGAAATTCTTAAAACACAACTTGAGATAGAACAAGGTGTGATTGCAAAATGGAAGGATGCCAGGAATGTTGCTGCCAACATAATTAATGTTCAAGGCGTGGAATCCTTCTGTGAGCAATCATGGAAAAGGAACAAAGAGAAGCTAGGGTATATTGGTGAAACCTTAGAATCAGAAAATGAGTCAACAAACAACAAGGATCATTTGTTGAAGGTTGATATGTCAACGGAATGCAATGTTTCGTTGACAGATGAACCATCAACCGATCAGGCTGTTTCGTTGACAGAGAAAAGAAAGGATGAACTCACTAGACTTAATAACAAGTATGGTCCTGTCACCAAGAACTTTGTTCAAGGTGAGTCTAGTAAATCAAAGAAAGTTGAGAAGCCTGTTGAGAGAGCTAATGTAGGTAACTTGTCTAACAAGCAATTGAAAGACAAGTTAGAGAAAGTTCAGGTTGAGGCTAAGGGAAATAAAAAGAATAACAGAAATGGCAAGGTAGGGATTAACAAACACAACAATTACACACCTGATAAATATGCACCTAGAAAGACATGTGTCAATTGTGGAAGTGTTAATCATTTATCTACTAACTGCAAATCTGTTAAGAAATCTGCTAATGTGAAAATGCCCAAGCCTGCAATGAACAGTTCCATGCCTAAAATGCCTGTTATGCCTAACATGTTTGCTCCATATGCACAATTTCAGAATCCATATGCTAGCATGTCATTTGTGCCTAATCCTTACATGAATATGTTTAACATGCCACAAATGCCATGGAACATGAATAACATGATTGTTCCTCCAACTATGCATGCTATGAATGAAAATATGAGCAACCCTCAGAAATCAACACCAAGGGTAAAGATTGATTTGAATCAATCTGAGCCCAAAGTGAAAAATGGTACAAAAGGGAATGCAAAGGCTAACAAGACAGGACCCAAGGAAACTTGGGTACCAAAATCAACTTGATTTGGGTTTATTGTGTGCAGGGAGACAAAAGGAATCTTTGGTACTTGGATAGTGGTTGTTCAAGACACATGACTGGTGATTCTACCCTGCTCACAGAGTTTCAGGAAAGAGCTGGCCCTTGTATTGCTTTTGGAGATGACAGCAAAGGCTACACAAAGGGATATGGCTTGATTTCAAAAGAGAATGTCATCATAGATGAGGTTGCATTGGTGGATGGTCTTAAGCACAACTTGCTTAGTATCAGCCAACTTTGTGACAAAGGATTTTTAGTTACTTTTTCGAAAGAAGCCTGTGTTGTTTCTAAAGGAGGAAACAACAATGTGGTAATGACTGGATTCAGAAGAGGGAATGTGTACATTGCTGACTTTAGTAGCACAAGTTCAGAAACCATCACCTGTCTTTTCAGCAAGGCAAGCAAAGATGAAAGTTGGTTATGGCACAAGAAATTATCCCATCTGAATTTCAAAGTTATGAATGATTTGGTGAGAAAGGATCTTGCTAGAGGAATTCCACAAGTGGAATTTTCCAAGGATGGTTTGTGTGATGCCTGTCAAAAAGGGAAACAGAAGAAGGCATCATTCAAAAGCAAGACAGAGTCATCAATTGTCCAGCAGCTTGAATTACTTCATATGGACCTATTTGGCCCTGTAAATGTTATGTCCATCTCAAAGAAGAAATACTGTCTTGTGATTGTTGATGATTTTTCTAGATTTACATGGACTTTCTTTTTGCACTCTAAAGATGAGGCAAGTGAAATCATTATCAATCACATCAAGATGGTAAGCAATCATCCTGATTTCAAAGTAAGAAGGATTAGGAGTGACAATGGGACAGAATTCAAGAATTCGAGCATGAAGGTGTTCTGTGAAGAAAATGGTATTTTGCATGAGTTTTCTGCAGCAAGAACACCACAGCAAAATGGTGTAGTTGAAAGGAAAAACAGAACACTTATTGAAGCTGCAAGGACAATGCTAGATGAATCAAAGTTACCTACATATTTTTGGGCTGAGGCAGTTAACACAGCTTGCTTTACTCAAAATATTTCTTTGATTAATCAGGCCAAGGGAATGACCCCTTATCATCTACTCAAAAGAAAGAAGCCACTATTAGATTTTCTTCATGTCTTTGGATGCAAGTGCTTTGTTCTGAGAAATCAAGCTGAGCATTTGGGGAAATTTGAAGCAAAGGCAGATGAAGCAATATTTGTGGGATATGCAGCAGGGAAAGCTTACAGAGTCTATAATCTCAGAATCAACATTGTTATGGAATCTGTACATGTTGTTTTTGATGATCTCAAAATTCAAGGTCTCTGTGATGAAGGTTTCCATGAAAGTCTCTCTTTTGAGAATGAGGAAGGAGAACAAGTGAATCATGATAAGGCTACTGAGAAACAGCCTAAAGTTGTTGTATCTAGCACAGATGAAAGCAGCAGTGAAGATGAAATTGCTGCATTAAGGTTAAAAAGGATAGCAGCTAGCAGACCAAATGGTCATTTCGTTGACAGTCATGATGGTGGATTCGTTGACAGTCAGAATGAGCGTTTCGTTGACAGCCAAAACGGTCATACCGTTGATAGTCATAGGAATGCTTCTAGAAGTGATCAATTAGGGACAACAAACTCAGGGGGAGTTTCTCAAGGACAAATATCCAATCAAGGCAATCATGATCATGAAGCTACGTCTTCAAGAGCAAATCTACCTCCCTCAAGGAAATGGACTAAAGATCATCCCTTTGAACTTATTATAGGTGATGTTTCTTCAAAAGTCCAAACTAGAAGAGCAACTCAAGAAGAATGTCTATATAGTAGCTTTCTGTCTCAAGATGAGCCAAAGAAAGTTGAGGATGCACTTCTAGATCCAGATTGGGTTTTAGCCATGCAAGAAGAGCTAAACCAATTTGAGAGAAACAATGTTTGGAAGCTGGTGCCCAGGCCTAATGACAGGAGTGTTATAGGCACAAAGTGGGTGTTCAGAAACAAGATGGATGAAAATGGCATAGTCACAAGGAACAAAGCTAGACTGGTTGCAAAAGGCTACTCACAGGAAGAGGGAATTGATTTTGATGAAACCTTTGCTCCTGTTGCAAGACTAGAAGCAATAAGGATTTTCCTAGCCTATGCAGCCCATGCCAATTTCAAAGTCTATCAAATGGATGTGAAGAGTGCTTTTCTGAATGGGGAATTGGAAGAGGAGGTGTATGTAAGTCAACCTCCTGGTTTTGAAGATGATGATTTTCCAGACTATGTGTACTTCCTTCTCAAAGCACTCTATGGTTTGAAACAAGCACCTAGAGCCTGGTATGACACTCTCTCACAGTTCCTCCTTGAGAATCATTTCACTAGAGGTACTGTAGATAAAACTCTTTTTCACAGGGTTGTAAATGGCTCTACTTTACTTGTTCAAATTTATGTAGATGATATAATCTTTGGGTCTACAGATGTGAAACTTTGTCAAAAGTTTGCCAAGCTTATGCAAAGTAAATATGAAATGAGCATGATGGGAGAATTAACTTACTTTCTTGGTCTTCAAGTAAAGCAAGTTAATGAAGGCATTTTCATTAGTCAAACAAAATACATTCATGATTTATTAAAGAAATTTAACCTAATGGAATGCTCTACTGCCAAAAATCCCATGCCTACTGCCACCAAACTTGAATTGAATACTAAGGAAAAATCTGTGGACATTTCAAGTTACAGAGGCATGGTAGGCTCACTTTTATATTTAACAGCTAGTAGACCTGATATTATGTTTGCTACATGTCTATGTGCTAGATTTCAGGCTGATCCTAGAGAATCCCATTTAGTTGCTATTAAAAGAATTTTCAGATATCTCAAAGGAACACCAAACCTTGGCATTTGGTATCCTAGAGAATCTGGTTTTGAACTAATTGGTTATTCAGATGCAGATTTTGCAGGATGTAAAATTGACAGGAAAAGTACAACTGGAACCTGTCAATTCCTAGGAAACAAGCTTGTGTCATGGTTCAGCAAGAAACAAAACTCAGTTTCTACCTCCACAGCTGAGGCTGAGTATATTGCAGCTGGAAGTTGTTGTGCACAGATTTTATGGATGAAGAATCAACTTCTTGATTATGGATTAAGAGTTGAGAAAATTCCTATTTTCTGTGACAACACTAGTGCCATTGCCATTACTGAAAATCCAGTGCAGCATTCAAGGACCAAGCACATTGACATCAAGTACCATTTCATTAGAGAACATGTTATGAATGGTACTGTGGAGTTACATTTTGTTCCAAGTGAACAACAACTTGCAGACATCTTTACCAAGCCACTTGATGAATCAACATTCTCAAGATTAGTAAGTGAGCTAGGTATGCTAAATTTCTCTTAATTATTTTTGAGATATTTGCAAGTTAAAATGCAGCCAGAAACTTGCTATGTTTTTCTGTGAATTAATTTTCTTAGGAAAAAGTGAAATTTTGTCTAAGTCAAAATTACTATGTCAACGAAACGAACCATTTCGTTGACAGTCTTAGCAGTTTTCTGGGTGTTTCGTTGATAGCTCTTTTATATCAACGAAACGCAGCTTTATCAACGAAATAAGACGGGACTTTAACCGCCCAATCCTGATTCGTTGATTCAGCGCTTTTAATCTGAACCGTTGTAATTTGACACGTCTTTTACTACGATCTATGCGTACACCCCTGCAAGTATAAATCATGGTAATACTTTAAAAGTAACGGTTATATTTTTAAGCCAATCCAGTAATTTACATTTATTATTGTCCGCTCTGGGCCGTGGCCAAGCCCACACGGATTTGTTTTTGGGCTCCTCCCAAAAGGCCTCATACTAATGGAGTTGTTTTTGGCTGCTTATATTCAAGATAATTCTTCTTTATCTTATCGATGTGGGACTTGGGTTAACACCCACTCTACAATCTCCCCTCAATCCAAGAACCACCAATCTTGTAACTCTTACACCGCCGCCATTCATCTGTTACGCATCTTGCGGGACACGCCGCCCGACCACCTCAGTGTCAGGAAGACTTTCGACACAAGTTGTCCAAGATTCTCCGACCGTAGTTCTGGAGAGCCTCCCCCCACACCACGCAACTTGCAGCCCGCAACCCCAGGATCAATTCTTAACCATCGGCTCTGATACCAGTTTGTTAGGATCGCTTTTACTATAGATCAGCGTTAATCATATACAATAACAAACATGAAAGTAAAAAACACAACAATATAACGTTGAAACCCCTCAAGGGAGGGTAAAACCACAAATCCACTATGAATGTATTACAAGATTGGAGTCGCTCCCTCACTCAACACTCTTGAATACAATCACCTCACCTTGATTACAAAAGCTCTCTCTTGTGTATCGCACACAACTTTCTAACTTTTGCAATACTTCAAAACCCCTACAAATATCTATATTTATAGGCACCACAAATATTCTAATCCTAATATATCTCAATTCTATTTGTGACAATTACCTTCTTTTCTTATCTTGGATAAAAATCTTCCACAATTCTTATCTCTACCAGAATAAGACTTTCCTCAATTATCACAAATTAGAATACTGCTCATAATAGGATTCTTAACTTATTTAGGAATTCGGGGCGGACCCCAACAGGTAAGTGGTACGTGAACAACCTCGAAAGAAGACTTGTGATAAATCTGATTGTATACATGAATCAAACAGAAAGCATTATCTTCCCAAGTAGAATCGTACAAATTTTCAAAAAAAAGAACGATGAGCTTTCCTTGTAAATCCTCAGCCTTGACAAGTAGATTGGAGTTAGATTTAAGGAGCTAGTCTCTGTGTTTTGGGAAGAGAAGTGGTATGATATTGAGTGTATCTCCTTCTTTAACTGGAATAATATTATTAAGCTCCTTCTTGACGTGTTTTTCAACCTGAAGTTGAACTCACTGCTGCTTCCTCCACTTGTTCTTCCTCTTTTTACTACTCTTACTCTTGAGAAGTTCATTAGTTTTCTTCTCTGGCTTGCTTAATAATAATAATTTAGCTTCTTCAATGTAAGAAGAGATAGCATCATCAGTGTTGCTGCTGCTGCGGCCTTGGAAACTCTTATTGCGTTTGAGCGCCTTGTTCTTTTTCAAGGAGTTTGAACATCTTTGTAGAAGAAAACTAATGGTTTTTAACATCTCACCTGACAACTTTTTCTTTTTCTTCTTCTTCTTCTTACACTTTAACATAATCAATGATTTTCGGATTCCTCCCAGGCTACCACTTCTGGCCCTCTTTTTTACCATTCTCTATCGCCTCCAATTGCTTTTCTTTGCCTTTTACTCACTCGGGGTTTTTCAATCTTTTAATACCCTCCATGTTCCGTTTTCCCTCGTTATCTTTGGCTTTTTTTCTTTTTTTTTTTTAATATTCTCAACAACAGTCTCCACCTTTTGTTCTAAAATTACCCAAAAATTACAAGGAGTACTCTGTACTTACATTATACTAATAACAATAAAATATTATATTAATCAAATATAAATAATTCTACAATTAATATAATCAGAGTAATAAATTAAATAATAATTTTACGATTATATATATATATATAAATATATATATATATATATATATATATCCTACTCAAATAGAAACCTCCTTAAAATAAAAACTAGAAACCAAAGCCCAACCCAAAAGAAAGAGTAAGCCCAACACAAAACCCGGCCCATTAGCAAAAAAACAAAAACAAAAATTTCAAAAAAACAAAACAATACTTACACTATAGACACAAAACGGTTACAACTGCACAAACATTTACTGTCACTACCTATCCTTTCTATTCTCATCAAATCACTACTTATTTTCATCAAAATCTACCGATATTCATCTCTATTCACCAAGATTTAAGCTCAAACAGTTGAAGATTCAGTTAATTCATTCCAATAGAACGAAAAACACGAAGATCTGAAGCTTTGAAGTTCATCAAGAAGAAAAATCACTAAAAACTCTCCAAAAAGGTACATGACTCGTGTTCGTACTCGTATTCGACTGTAAAAACATATAAATTGCATAATTAGTGATGCATGTTAGTATTTTTGTAATTTTTAGGTTTTTAAAGTGATTAATGTTTTTATACTAACAAATGCTCTTCATATGTTCTTGAAGGAGTTACTAATTAAAAGTTATATCACTATTGAAGCAAAAAAATGGATAGATCTAGTCGAGGTTTGTTTACGAATATATTATCATGATTTTAAGTGCTTTTAAGTGATTCGGTATATTATCAGTGCATTATATGTTTTTTTATGTTTATGTTAGTAAAACTAGTGATGTAATTATGATATTACTGCTTTTTAGTGATTTTGCTTTTAGGATTTTTCTAGGTTTTTGTGATTCTGTTTTTGAGTGATTAACATAATGTAATTTTGTATTTTTTTCGTTCTGTTTTAGTGTTAATAACGTTCAAATTTTAATTTTGTATTTTGTGATTACTGATTTTCTATGTTTCTGTGATCATGTTTTTGAGTGATTTACATAAGCTAGGATTATGTTTGAACATGTCTCGTGAGGCTAGGATCTCATTGGTGATTGGCTAGAGTTCATAAGCTAAGATACATGACATATATTAATGGGTCGTAGACTTGTAGTATTAGTTCAGAAACATGAGTTTAACATATATACATCTTGCGGTTTTGCCTACCAAATTTTAAGAAAGATATGGCACTAAGCGTGCATAATTATAATACAACCTAGATTATCCAACTTAACGACTCATCATCCACTAGCTAGCTAAGAACTAATACATGAAATCATATCCCACAAGCAATTAAATATATTCTGCACTTGGTGATGATTAAGGACTAAATGAACTAGTTAGGCCTAATGACATGGAAATGTCTTCACACACGGCTTAATCTAATTATTTTGATAAGTTTAAATATCTATTATGTTATTTTGACTAAAGTGAAGTTGAATACTTCAATGGCAGTTAGGCACAAAAAGGATTTTAAAATTTGTTTCTTCTCTGCACTGCAATCTCTAGCTAGCTAGGCTTTTTCTTGATCAGTACTTTCTATTTTGATATTGTTTGTTTTTCGATTATGAAGATCTTTGTTATGGTTGCTGTAAACTTATATTTACAGGTCATATTAGTACTTTGAATCAACCACGTCGGAGTCCACGACTTCAACGCTTAAGCCTTCCTACTGTTAGTATAAGTGAGCCTTTTGATTTAATAGAAAGTGAAGAAGTAGTCCAATCGGAAGAAATTATGGAGCAAAGATATAAAAGTCGGGGTATACCTATATTTTTTAGTATTGTTCTTTAGTAATTTCACTATTATTCTTTAGTATTTGTATGTTGTTTTAATGCATTGTTTTTTGATGCAGATAAAGATCAAAGTAGTGATGACTCTGAAAAAACTCTACCAAGAGTTAGTCCGAGATTGGTAGAAGTGGAAGAAAGAAGAAATATGAAATTTCAAAGTGTTGTTAGATACACATTCAAAGCAAGGACAACTCCAGAAATTAATTATATAAATTATATTATGAATTTTATGTAAAAAACTGAAAAATAATAAATATACAACTAATCGTTTAATTTTATTTTGACAGGGAGCTGGAAAAGATCAACCTGCACCAACAAAAACAAAATCGAAGAGGAAGACAACTGAAAAGGTATATTGCAATTTGCTTGGTTTATAAATGAATTTTTGTGGCTAAAGTGACAGTAAATTGAAAGACTGAATAGAAGTTTGTGTTTTGATGTGAAAAGAAAGTGATGACTGCTGGTACTATTTATATACGTATATTTGTCAGATTGTATAATGTGTATCGAAACTGACATAGCATGCATTGATGTATAATACGAGTTCTCATTTTCATTGTGGGCAGAAAAAAAGTTGATCACATTAAAGTAATAGGTTCAGACAATGATTTTAAGGCAAATACAGAAAGAGAAGATAAAATGAGATGAAAACGTAAGTTTTGCAGATTTTTCTTACACAACATGATATTTGACAAGAAATATAGTATGCATATAAATATACAAGAGTTAAATGCATTTTTGTGTATCTTAAAATGTTTTAGTAACTAGACAGTTTTATATGATGATTTGTGTATTAAACATTTTGTTGCATTCATTAATTTCTATAAAAGAACTGAAAAAATTATAAATATACAACTAATTGTTTAGTTTTATCTGACAGGAAGTTGGAGAAGATCAATCTACACCAAAAAAAAATGGAAGAGGAAGACAACTCAACAGCTATATCACTAAATATCGCTAAAATAAATAAATATCACTAGAACAATCAAATAAAATAACTAAATATCACTGGAACGATCACTAGAAGAAGTAATTTTAAATAAAGAATTACTAGAATGTGACGGGAATATCACTAAAATGTATTAAAGCAATCACACATACGATAATATGAATTTGGATTTTAGTGATTTTAGTAACCTCTGTTGTCTTCTTGTTATTTGTACATTATTCCAGATTTGTTCTTGTATTCGTCTTATTTATTAATTTTCTATGATATTATTATTTATCTCTGACCTTATCTCTGCGATCTCTTATCTTCCTCTCGAAAAGCTTGATAGCTTCTTTTTCACGAACTCTTTTCATGCAATTATTAATACAAGAGGGCGGCGCTTCGTTTTTCATCTTTCTCGTAGTCTGCCTCTCTCTCCACTCCAAAATCGTTAACGACATTGTATCCAAAACAATTGTTTGTACAATCTAAAAGATAACAAAGACAGCTGATATATATAGAGCCACATGTGTCTATGGGATACTAAATTAATTAGTTGTTGTCAATGTATATTCTGATTAGAGTTCTGTCTTTTCTTAATAGAAAAGGATTAGGATTCTGTCTAGTTGTTGTCAAAAATCGGATTATTAATCCCAATATAAGTATTTAAAAACAATTAAATCAATTAATATAAAATTAATTGACACTTTCTAAATGCTCAAACTATTTTTAAATAATTAAACCAAGTCAAGAAATAATTAAATCTAATTTAAATTAATTAGATTCAATTAATAATTAATTAATAATAATTAAGTGATTTCTCAATATTAATCAATTAATTAAATTAATTAATTATTAATTAAAAATAATTAAATTTAATCAGTTTTCGAATTTAAATAAATAAATATAATTTTACAAAATTTTCTGAATTTAAAAATGTATTTTTAAAATAAATATATGATTTTTATAAATATTTAAACTATTTTCGAATTATTTTTAAAAATAAAATCCAAAAACAGTTTTCTGAAAATGAATTAGGGTTTTGAAGATTGAAACCGGGTCAAAAAACGGGTCAATGGATCGGGTCACGGGTCGCCAAGAACAAACCGGGTCACGAAGAACAACCGGAAAATTCCCAGAATCCGGCGACCTTTTCCAGAATCCGACGACTCAAAAACACATCAGAAATTGGGGATTTTTACATCAAAACATTCCTCAAACACTCAGCAATTTATTCCGATAAAAAACAAATCAAAAATATCACCGGAACTCCAAACCCGACCAAATTCCGGCGAGCTTAAACAATTTTACGATCTAGCTAAATCGTACATGAAACTCGAAGTTCTTTATGTTAAAATGAAGCTAAGAACACATACAACAAAAGCCCTCTATCAAAAATTATGTCAGATCATTCATATGAACGGACTATTCAAAAGAAATTTCGGGTAAAAACCCTAAAATCAAATTTATCAAAATCGAACATAAACATGAAATTAAAGCATGAATTCCTACTCATTAGAACCCTAGGAACATGTTAGAAGCGATCAATTGAACGGAGAATCAACAGAATGAAAATCCCCAATTCGAACAAGAACCTTATTTTAATTCGAATATTGAAAATTTGATAATAAATTGAAAAATTACCAAATGATGATACGGTTGGAAGATTCTGAAACTAGAGATCAAGAGCTTTGATTTGAGTACTTGAACTTGAGATTTGGATTCCAATAACACTTCCAAGATTGAATGTAATCTTCAAGAACACGAAGAACACGGTTCGGGAATTTTTATATTTTTGTATATATGTAATACGGATTATACGAAGGATAATGTACGATTCGTCTTTTTATACTTAGTGGAAAATAATACCCCAAACGACATTTTTGGATCGATATTGATCCATTGGATCGCTTTAAATCTTTAATAAAGTAACGTTCACGTTTTACGAGGTGATATTTATCCACAATGACTGATAATTATCCATATCAATACATATCATTTATATAACGAATGCTCAAGAATACTGGGGCTATAACAGATGTATTATTGATATGAACGATATATCAATCGCCCTAAACAATTAGGGTACGGAATAATTTTTCTCTTTTTGAATAAAACAAATACTATTGATAGTATCAGATAATAAGGAATATAATAATACGAAGAAATCTTCCAATAATGATTCGGATACGAAAGACGAAGGAATAACAATGATGTACAAAATTTTAACGGGGCCCTTGAATTTTCAAAACGGGGCTCACAACTGAAGATATTTCTAAATGAAAAGATATTTGAAAGGGGCTTTCGACACAATAATTAACATACTATTACTCAATAACCTTAACCATTAAGACTCCAAATACTCCACAATAATTATTCTACACATAAAATATAATTTATATCATTAATAAAGTTTATGGATATTACATGGTCTATCATTTTAAATGACAATGAGAACTACAAAGCAGATGAATCACCATTGCGTTTGTTTTGTCCCATTGGAAGCTTGGTAATATATTGACTGTCTTAGAAGTTTTTTTCCCATTTTTAGTAATAAATATTGAAATCTAATTTTGAAAAATATCTGACATTGATACAGTATTCGGGATTGAACGTGGACTTGAGCAAAACTGCAACTTATCAATATTTTGCTCAAAATATGGATTGGACCCTAAAGAAATACAAAAGAAAGCTGGAGAATGTAGACATGGTAACATATAATCTATTTGTTTTACTATACGTAATTTTCACCTACACATAATCTTTTTTATTATGTAATTACAACTTATACTTTCAACAGGTGTTCTTCCCCATTAACAAATATGGGCACTTTTATGTCATTTGCTACAACCTGAAGAAAGAAGCATGTGATCTCATTGACAATATAAAACGTGAATGCGACCCCAAACAGTACTATGGCAAAACACCAAACACCCTGGTATGAATGAGTATTTTTTGTTATGGAAATAACTAAAACATGTTGTAAAATCACTACTTCTACTATAATTACAAATATATTAACCCCCCCCCCCCCCCACCCTATCTACTTTGTAGCATTCTCACTTTACTAGATACATGGAAGAAAATGGACTTCTCAATTTGTCTAAAAGAATACGGAAGTTGAAGAAATCTTATCTCAAAATGTCATGGCAAACCATTAACAATTCAACAGACTGTGGAATTTTTGTTATGAGGCATATGGAAACATACAAAGGTGATACCAAAAGCTGGGAAACAGGATTTCACGAGGAAGGGGTAAGAAATTTTTCTCTAAATAAAAGAGTCCATGTATGATGAATTTTTTTGAATAAGAGTACACTTCCTCTGCACTTCATTTTTTGTTTTGGCAATTCCTCTACACTTGATTAATTACAAAAAGAAAGTGACTATTTTGAGAAATATTAGACTATTCTTTTAAAAGTATTAATAGTAAATATTACTTATGTAATTTGTAGTTGATGTTGTACATTATAGTGACTAGTACTAGGTATTTTTTTGTGATTTATAGAGATTGTAGTGATTATTAGTGTATATTGTATTAATTTCAAAGTATATATTGTAGTTTGACTGTTATTTTCATCATTCATTTTGTTTAGCCGAAATGGAAGTAGGTAAAATGCAAATATAAATTTTTGTTTAGTGTATATTATTGTATTTTTGTTATTTTGTAAAATGCATACAAACTGAACTCATAAGTATGATTGCGTATTTTTAGATGATGCAGAGTTTCTAATTTGCAAATATATTCTATCACTATCTCTTATTTAATTTTAACTGCAGAGAAGTCAGGATAACCAGATTTGTAGGCTTAGAGTGAAATACAACAATGCAATATTATCGTCGAATCTGAATGAAAAGAAAGATGGGGTCGTGACACAAGCCAATCAATTGTTCAACGAAGCTACACAGAAGAAGCTCATGAATTTTATAGCTCAGGCATCCGCTTCAAGAAACAAAGGAAGCAACATGACAAGTAACTCTGCAAAGAAAAAAACTGTGACATTTGCAACAAATTTGGCGAGAAATTTTGATGAAGTGGAAGCTTAGAACTATTATCAAATTACATTCACTGATGAGTTTTAATTGATATTATGTAGAAAATTGAACTAAATTTTTGAACGAATGTACTTAATGTTGACTGTTGATGGTGTTCACAGTGTTGAACTAAATTGAGTGACTAATGTACTAAGATTTAATTACTATTGGTTAATAGACCATGTGATGATTCTATTTTATCTTGTCATAATTTTGTTTATTTTAAGACTTGGTGTTGATTTGAGAGATAATGCTGTCATATTATACTTTTTCAGGATGTTTTATCAAGTTCCTGAGGGGTTTTCAGGATTTTGCACTTGCTTTATATGGTTATTTTATATGTATTGTATTGTATGTCATCAACTTCATCTAATGGAAAAGTAACTGGCAAGGCCCTTTCCTCCCATTAATATCACTATTCAGAAAATAAAACAACAAGAACAAATCAATGACATAAGAACCAATTGTACCTCAAATCTATTTTATAAGATTTCAATGGGAACAATTTAATTCTATTCCAAGTACTAGCAACTAATAACAAAATCCATGTAGCAAAAATTTAAAAATCAAGTTACCACATTACATTGTTCATTCTGTAAAAACAATTAAAAACAAGACTAATGAGCTACACTTTCTTGTTCTTTTGTACCAAATTTCTGTTTGTTCAAACAAGTTCTCGAATCATGAGTCGTCGCATTACACTTCTTACATTTGCGAATTCTTTTCTTCGATTTGGTCACGGCTTTCTCTCTTTCACTAATCAGCCTCTTAAAGTAATTCCCTTTGTTTTTACAAACATTTGGTGGCAGAACAGTAAGATCTCCTACAGGTTGTTCACCAACCATAGCAGCCATATGATCCTTCTTCGTGAATTCAACAACATCACCACAATCATCAAGGTCTTTATTCAATTGTGTTACATATTTATGGACATAATCAAGCATGTCCACTTGAACTTCAGCCTTGTTAACTGCTTGACGAAAATCAAACCAAATATTCGTTAATTTCAAAGAAATTTGCTCCATCTTAAAGTAATCATTAGATACCGCAAGTGAATTTGACGACGTCCCGCTGTCAGCAATTTTCATCCAACGATTGAGAACGAGTCTTCTAGGCAACTTTGTCACTGATATTTGCTTCAAACCACAAAAAGAATGCCTACAAACTATTCCACACATAACAAACTTCTTGCACGAACAAACAACATGATTTTTACTTACAAAGACCTGGATAAAAGTATAGAAAAACTATTTAAAAGATAAAGCATTCGATTGTTGTGGCATACTAGTGGCAAACAATCAGCACACAAAAATGTACAAATCACTAAAACATCAACTAAAAATTACTAAAAATATGTACTAAAACATCAAAAATAATTGTGGTCAAAGTAACAAACCTTTAAAACTCAAGCTCATCTAAACATTAACATTGCATTAGACTTGAAATCTCTGGTGATGAGTAAATAATTGTTACGGTAATCTCTTTAAATGAAAAACAATAAGTAAACATAATGTTGCAGAAAAATGAACGCATTAAGTTGTATTTTGGAGATTACTTTTTTTTTGAACGCATTATTTTGAAGTCTGTTATCCAAGTTAGAGACCAGAGTGCTCAATTATCTAGTTTTAATAATCGTCAAAACTTTGCAGTTTGGGTTCAATAAAACAAGGGAAGTTAGAAACACATTCACATAAACACCGAAGTAACTTAACATGAATTATAAGCAATGCATAAAAGCTCTATGTTACAAGGCAGACTGTGCATTGCCTAACTATCTATAGCCTCTCAGTTTATCAATCTTCTCTCATACGCTAAGCAACTAATTTATCAACTGACTATTTTTAAATCTAATTTACGAACTATATTTTTCGATTATTTTAGGGCCAAAGCAAACAACATTTAGTAGGACAGAAGAACACTATAATTAAAAGAAACTATTAAATAAATTATAGAATGAAACTTTACCTTAAAAATTTTGTCTTTAACTTTAACGTCCCTAATCTCAAGATGAGTAACACCATCAACTTCCTCACTCATACGCTTAATTTGCATATCCAAACATGACCTTACTATTTCTTCTTGAAATTTGTAAAATATTGCACGCGTAAATAAATCTGCAGCATCATCTTCAATGTACCATGTGGATATTGTTGTAGGAGTAGTACATTTGGACTCGTGATCAATCCTAGATGTTTCATTCCTCTGTCTTTCCATTGTCGTTTGAAAACGTATCCAAAATTCACATAGGTTATCTCATTGTTTATGAAACTGCCCAAAGAAAAAATTCTCGCTCTCCGACCTTGACGTCGTTCTCAATAGACCAAACATTGGCTCATCTCTAAAATATGTCGGAATCCATGAAGACCTAATAGCATACATATCTGACAACCACTTATTGCCCTCTAACTTGAACTCCTTTATTATAGTCTCCCATCCTTCCTCAAACTCGTGAATTTCCAAATTTGAAGACCAAATGTAGTTTTTCATTTTCTCCATAAAATCAGTCTCCTTACATAAAGGATTACCAAGCTGCAAGACAACAAATTATAAAAAAAAACATATATGAGAGTAAAGATTATACTAAAAACAAACAATAATAAAAATGTACTTATTAAAACACAAAATCTTAAAAATAGGTATAGAAATTTAAAGTACATAAAATAGTAATTAAAAGTATACCTTGACAGGAAATTTCTGAATAATGTGCCACATGCACAAACGATGTTTACTCGCAATTAAACCATTTTTCGCAGAAAATGAAGCAGGGACTGCTACCTTCATAGCAGCACATTGATCAGTAATAATGACAACCGGATTTCGTCCCATGGACTTGACAAAATGATCAAAAGCCCGGGTATAATCCGTAATACTCTCCTATGATAGAAGGCAAGCTGCAAAAGTAACACATTTATCGTGTTTATCCACACTCGTAAATGGCGCAAAAATCATATTATACCTGTATCACACAAAACAAATACAAACTATCAAACATCACAATAGTACTAATATTGAAAATAATTCTAACAAGTCAATGACAAATGATCCAATACCACAGACTGCAATATTTTGATAGAACTAAGTTAAGTTCATAAAAAGGTTCTAAGTTCTACAATATAGCTAGTAATTAAAGTAAGCTACACTAAGCACTAATCTAAACTACAACAATCACCCCATATGTAAAAATATTCACTAAAAATCATCCACATATTTAATCCATATTTAAAATTTTATTTTTCAGAATTAGTAAAACTCACTAAAAATTACTATAACAATCACTATAATCACTTAAAAATTAATAGAATATCACTATAATGTGTCAAAACAATCGCATATAATATAATATAATCCAATATACGTTAAACTGAATAATATAAGTACTGTAAGACCTGGAATGCTTATGTCACCACAAGTACTATTAGACCTAGATTGTTTGTCCTGTAAGGTGAATGTTACTGAGTTTCAGTACATAAGAAATATCTCATTT
Source organism: Heracleum sosnowskyi (assembly GCA_030848705.1). NCBI lineage: Eukaryota > Viridiplantae > Streptophyta > Magnoliopsida > Apiales > Apiaceae > Heracleum > Heracleum sosnowskyi. The sequence goes on from CM061241.1 coordinate 120,746,983, forward strand.
TTACCTTAGAACTGGGTCCAGAGTATTCATTAGAACTCACTTGGACGAATCTGCGATGAAGCCCAAACACTTTTTAGCACATAATGATTCTTATATTTTGAACTAAAACTACCTGTCAATTTTACTATCATCTTACTTAACGTCTTAGGAGTTGCTGAAAAGTTCACATATTAAGATGAGTAATACATCTACATTCAGTGCATAAACAATTTGTCCAATTAAGCAATATAGATAAACCATGCCTGGGTAGTTGTATAGTTTGTTCTTACTTATTTGTATCAAACGTCGCATCAAACGAGACCGCATCACCATAAAGTTCAAAATTTCTCCGACCAATCGGATCAGCCCAAAACAGCTTGGTTAAGTGCCCGGCAGAATCAACATCATAAGAAAAATAAAACGACTTTGAATTCTCCTGATTTACCTTAAACTTGTCAATTAACATTTGTCCATCCTTTTCACCAACAAATGCTTTCAAATCCCTATTAAAATTTCTAAAATCACGCAAGGTAGCACCTACATTAGAATAACCACCTGCCAGTTATTTCGCAAAGCTAAAACTTGTGCTGCAACCAATTTTTACTTTCGAAGAATCGAAGACAATATTCCTCAAATTAATGTTCACTCCCTATTAACCCTCAAAAATTGCCGACCAGTTTCACTAGCTAAAGGATGGTTGTGTAATTCAACAAAAGAGAACACAAAATATTGACCACCAGCCATATACTTCAAAACCATCTTCGCTTTACATCCACACCTCTGAGAAGCAGTTTGACATCTTTGAACCACTTTATCACCACTATCATCTTTAGGATCATTGAAACCTTCCCTACTACAAACATAATGCTTAAGTAAAATAGTCTCACCATCATCATCCCTCTTTTCTGTTGTTTTTCGGACAATAAATCCACCCAACCGACCATAATCTTTGTAAAACTTGTAACCCTTAGCCAAACTTTCAAAAACTTGATGGGTGAATGGTAGAGCAATCTCACCAACAGAACTAGGTATATAATACCTGTTACCACCAGGGGACTCAGTGTAGCTTGTTACTGAACCTTCGTTTCCTATTGAAGAGATATCAGTACTAATAATAGTACTAATACCAGTACTAGTCTGAGGCGAATCACCACAATTTGAACCTGAATATGAAAGATATTTACAATTAGTTTAAAATATAATCATTCGGTTTAAACACAAAAAAAAAAATTAATAGACTCATAGAAACTACCAAACACAAACAAACAAATATACTATTATACATTGTAAAATTAAGAAACAAATAAAACAACAATTTGAAAATCTTATATTAATGCAAATCTTGTGTTATCTAATGGCTGAGTTGTCAAAGAGCGAGAAACAGGTCTTGTATATGCAACAATTATTTCTTCAAATAAGCAATCATTTTCAAGTCCAGGGAAACTACAACATAACAACATAGTAATAAATGACAAAACACAAAGTAATGAACTCAACTGTGCTTCTTATGCTAGGCTGATCCACTACATAACACACAAACACACACAAAAAGACCTCACCTACTAACCAAAGTGAAAAGACATGATAACTACTTTATTCAGTACAGAACATTAAACAACATTCACTACTGGACCTAAGTGTCTAAAGTTAAAAACAATTGTATACGAATAAAGACAATATTTGTTTATCAATAAAAGATATCGCCAAATCACCAAATCAACAAACACAACACCTGACACAAATCACAAACGATTGTTACAAAAACATGTATCCGACACACAACCAAGCACGAACCTGCATCTAATCAGACGTAATCGCATAACACTGAGATTAACATATAAAACATACACTCTCTCACTCAAAAAAAAACAAACAAAAAACAGAATCATACAAAAAATATAAAAATATATGTTTTAGAAACAAAATCATAATCATCAGAATCACTAAAAAATCTCTAAAAGCCTATTAAAGTAGATTACGAAATCATACGAATATCATAGCCTGAATAATAACTAATTAGATACGATTCAAAAACACACGACTATATCATAAAAACAACAGAAAGCACTATATTACACTAACTTAAAACAGAAATCACTAAATTGAAACAAAAAACATAGAAATTAAACAATGCATATGAATGAAACTATTACAAATCAAAAAACAATTACAGTTGCAAGATGATTACGCATAAACAAACATAATAATTGAACATTAAAAATCACTAAAATAGAGCACAAAATTTTAATACAAAAACAACAAAAAATAAACAAAAGCAGCAAACTTTAAGCTTGGAGAAGAATATATTACCTTGATTCTAACTAATTTTAATCAAATCTGCAGTAATCATCTTGAACAAAAAAATTGCAGCTTTACAGATACATATAGAGATATACATATACAGATAGAACATGCGAGAGAGCGGACGAGAGAGATACAAACACACACAGAGAGAGATGGATGATTATCGAGAAAGAGTAGAGAGATGGATGATTAGGGAGAGAGGGTGGAGAGAGAAAGAGAATGGAAGTGAGAGAAACTGAAAACGGTTAAATGACGTAATCAATGAACAATATCTCTGTCTATTATATTTTTAAATTAAATAAAATGTGGCTTAGATTAAATTATGAAAATATTAAATCAATGGCTCAGATTAGTTCCTAATTTTTATTTTAAGTTTGGTTTCTATTTGATCACTAGCATATATATACAAGCCTATAACCCGTGCGATGCACGGATGAATTTTAGTATTTTTAATTTATTAATTTAGTATTTTTATATGATTTAGTATTATTTTTTATCTTATTTTATTAGCATTTATTTGTATTTTGATCTTAAAATTTTTTAATATGTTGTCGACGGATTAATATCTTGAACTTTTGAATGTAGCTTAGAAAAATAGATGATATAAATATTTAATAATAATAATATGTTGTTGACGGGATTCGAATTTTGAACCCGTGAGAGTATTTTAGATACCAAGAAAATAATATTCTTTTAATATTACATCAAACGGTTCTCATTTATCTATATTTATATCTAACGGTTATTATTTAGAGAACCAAACTACCAACCAACCAAATAGATGGTAGTTTGCTTATAATAGTATTTTTTTTATATATGATTTTTTAGTATTTTTTATCTTATTTTATTAGCATTTATTTGTATTTTGATCTAAAATTTTTAATATGTTGTTGACGAGATTCGAATCCTGAACCCGTGGGAGCATTTTAGATATCAAAAAAAAAAAAAATCTTTTAATATTACATCCAACGGTTCTCATTTATCTATATTTACATCTAACGATTATTATTTAGAAGACTAAACTAAATGACCAAACTACCAACGAAATAAAGATGACCAAACTACCAACCAAATAGAGGGTGGTTTGTTTATAATATTATAGTATAGTATAGATAGATATTATCATTACACCAATTAATAATATCCAATATCTCGATTAATTTTAAATCAATACTAGCTGATTTTACAACACAGGTCTTCACCTCAGTTTCTATATTTAAAGATTTTCTTGCCTTATAAAACGTGCATACTAACTAATACTGTAATACATCATTCACCAAACATCTCATTTATAAAAATATTTAGGGAAATAGTAACGTGCAAGGATTGTTGTTTAAATTACAGATCTTTACATAAACGACGTTCTTATTAAAATTTTATCCTCTTCTGTTTTTGATTTAATATATTTTTAGTGTGAAAATTCAATTGGCGGAGCCTTACCATTATACACCCGACAATCTCCTCGCTGAAGTAGCCGTTGGAAGTGAAAAACAAACGCACTGTGTTGCATATTGTTCCATCTTTGCAATCTACTCCAAAAGAAAACATACAACTTTCCCTCTGTAAAGAACTTCCTCAGTGTGTATTTCAAGTGATCAGAAGAACGCATTTCGTATGAGTACTTGTTTTTATAAGGTTAATCTGATCTAAATTCACACATGCCTACTCAAAAAATATACAACACAAAATCCACACACTAGAGTCCTAGACAAGCAAATTGACCTTTTAGCTAAACTTACCAACGTATTGAAATTTCAATCTGGTCCAAATTTTGGTGACGGTTCAAATCGATTAACCAAATACAAACTTGCTATTCTAACACAATCTATGTCATCTACCTAAATCCAAGACGTAACGAACAGAAAGAAAACCAATCAAGGCAAAGGGCAATCTCACATCTCTCCATTAAGGGAAATTCACAATATCTAACCAAGTGGGTAAATAGAAAATAAAGCTCCAATAAAAATATAGGCCAATCTTTCTCACAGCTTCCCCAATAATTTCCTTCCAAGTTTGTAATTAAAAGTGATGAGAACCAAGGCAAAGAATCTCTAAACTCAGAGCAGAAAACACACCAAGATTGAGCTATTTACTTTACCTCCCTTCCATAGCAGACACCCCCCTCCCCCAAGTCCCCTCTTCTCCCCCCTTTTTTCTATGGAAGACCACATCAGATGTAATTAATGCAGCAAATTCTCAACAAATAAATCTATGAAATCTAAGTACAAGGACAACATTCTATTGTACAGCAAAAGCTCTGTAACACTGGATAACTTGTTCAATCAACTTCAGAAGTTACAAAAGAGATCCACCAATATAAACCAATTCATTACACAACCCAACTTAAATTTAACTTTCTGAAAACAAGGTTACGATCGTTCAAGGTTAACAATAGCATCCAGAGTCTGTAATAGCTTTTATCACTTTGGGCCAGCAAATTTACTCATCATTTTTGCAATTATGGGAGCCACCTTAGGATTCGACTGATGCTTTGAGAGATTCGCTGGATCTTTCATCACTGCACAGTAGTAAAGTTGTGAAATATTTAGAGCAAGCTATAACAACTGAACAAGCCAGCCAAAACAAATATACATCACAAGATCACTTAACAGCATGTGCAACAAAGACATCAAACGAGAAATACAACAAATTGAATACATATCGAATGAGAAATACAACAAATTGAATACATTATTTACATTGAAAGAAGAGGTAAACCAGAAAAGTTCCAGTCCGGGCTGATTAAACACAAACACATTGACATGAATATTTTCACTAGCACAACATAAATGAACATAAAAGACCAAGGCAATATATAGGTTACAAAGAGGAAATCGTACTGCAGGACTTTTTACCATTCAATAAACTTCACAGCACCCAAGAATTAAAGATAAGGTGAAGGATTATCATATTACTATTTTAACTTGATATTGTCTTCAATTCAATTACTATGCAGGTCAGGTAAACAAAGAAACAGAGAGGCATACCATCTTGAAGAGCAGCCATGATTTCTGGATCCTTAAATGCCGCCATCAACTCAGGGTCCTGGTCAAATAATTGCATTCAGGTTAGCATTAGAAAGTGAAAAAATATAACAGAGCATTCCCCAGTTACATAACCATGCTATATCTTTTCGAGTAAGTTGACAACTATGTTATATTAATTTCAAAAACCTATGTTTAAAACAATTAAATGTCACAATGTGTAAAAAGGAATAAAAGTAAATGACTAGAAAAGTAATTTAATATCAACTTACATTCAATATTTTGCTATAATCCATGTTACCAGGCATACCCCCAGCTCCAGGCATGCCACCTGGCATACCCCCAGCTCCAGGCATGCCACCTGGCATACCCCCAGCTCCAGGCATGCCACCTGGCATACCCCCAGCTCCAGGCATGCCACCAAAACCTCCTGGCATGCCGCCACCAGGAAAGCCTCCTGGCATGCCGCCACCAGGAAAGCCTCCGGGCATCCCACCAGGAAAGCCTCCGGGCATCCCACCAGGGAAAGGCATTCCACCAGGCATTCCTCCAGGTCCTCTACTTGATGAAGCCTTCTCTTGCTTCTTAGCCTTCTCATAGGCAGCCTGTAAAAGGATCACATTCAATTTATTAGCCACATAAGTGAATTAACAGAAGCAATAAACTAAAGTTGACATAAGTCAATGGTAACAACTGTTCACCTGAGCTTCAGCTTTACGACGCAGTCTTTCACGTTCAGCCTTTCTGTCCTCTCTCTCCTTCCGCATCCTGTCATACTTCCTTCGGTGCTCCTCAATTTTGTGGGCATTGGGTTCCACCTGCATGGACCAAAGTAGACGTAGAACAAACAAAGCTTATTAGGATTTATGTTATGGTTTATACCCTGGATGGCATAATATCATAACACATCTGAGTATCTAGAAATTTACAGGTAAATATTATTTATCTGTTGACACCTTATGTGGATAGCCAACCTTACAAAGCATAAACATAATAATGATATAGGACACACCAATATAGAAGTTTTGTGAGCCAACCTTCTTAAGTACAGCACTTATCTCCTCATCATAGTCTATGTTTGAAGCTACATGAAGATCTTTAGCAGCCTCTTCCCACTGGCCAAGCATTGCCCGTGCCATTCCTCGAGATTTGTGGCCTTTCGCAGAATCAGGATTGATCTGCAACAGTTGTCAATCCATACAATCCTCAGATAATTATGGAACAACTTGACTTGTACAAAATTTTAGAACACGACAACCACATCATTAATGTATATTTGATGCACAATCATTGAGCACGCACAGGTACAAAACAAAGTACACATAAAGTACAAAGTCCAGTAAAGTGGTAAAACTAACAGACCACACTGAACACTGAACATAATTAAAAAAATAATTACAATTGATATCAACACTGCTATTATAGAAAACTACTTATGCCCATAAAGATTGGCCAACCTGCAGTTGCAAAATCCATTAACAATTTTCATTTACAGAAAAATCAGTCTTCTAATATTCCTAATCTGATAATTACTCTGGTAAACACACATAAATAAAACTAAGAACTACCTCTAGAGCAGCATTGGCATCTCGAATAGCAGCATTCGGCTTCTTCATCTTGATGTATGCAGTGGCTGTAAGAGAAGAGAACACAGAGAAATGATAAAACCGACACATATGACATTGACCACAATTGTCTAAAAGGAAACTTTAGCCAGACATATACCTCTAGTGGCATACATTATAGCTGATGTAGGGTTGAGCAGTATAGCTTGCGTGAGTTGCTCAATTGCTTCCTCGAAGTTACCTGACCAATACATCACTAAATTAGACACGTGTATCATATTACAGAGCCATAACGAGTAAAATACTAATAAAAGCAGGCATAAAATTGTCCATTTAAGCATAAACTCTCCACTGCTGACTTGCATTCGGGACTTCTGCTAAAACAAATAAGTTAACATCATCCTTGACATCATTTCTCTCCCATTGTCGATCAAGGTCAATACCACAACAATACAAATAACAGTCCATGGCACATATCGATTATTTTCCGGTAACAAGCAACAACAAATATTTTACAACTCCAGATTTATATTTTTTTTCATAACACAGCATCTAAACTACGCGCACACACACACAACATAGAGAATTGACAAAATATATACCTTCAGATATAGCTCCCATTGCCTTCCCCTTAGCCTCTTGAGCCGCATCCATATTCTCCTCGCTAACCTCAACCGACGAATCTCCCATCTACCACAACAAACACCTCAATCACAAAATCCAACACAAATTCACAAAACATATCACACAAAAAGACAAAATGTAGATCAACAACATATACCTTCTGCGGAGGATCATTGTCAGGCTCAACAGTCTCTCCTTCGAGTTCAACATCAGACTCAACAATCTCCTCCTCTTCTTCGTACGCCGGCTGAGGCTCTCCACCAGTCTCCTTCACTTCTTCCATTTCATCCTCATCACTATCATCCACCTCATAAGCCTTCAAACAGCAACACATCGCACACAATAAACTCAACAAAATCAACTTAAATACACTCCAAATAGCATCAAATCACATTAATCTCAACCAATCATCAATCTAACATCACAAATACAAGTAAAATACGTAAAAACAGAGAAAATAGTTACCGATTTGTGATCTCCAGATTTGTAAGCAGACTGAGGAAGCTTACAACCAACACTGACACGCAAATCGAGAAAACAACAATCAATAATCTCTAAAACTTAACAATCAAAATTTCAAAACCCTAGAAAGTAGAAAAAAATGAAATAGTACCTTTCGAGATAATCTCGGAAGAAGGAGAGAGAAGGATCGCTGAGAATAGAGGGATTAGCTTTACACTGTTCAATAAATTGCTTCAATTCGCTGAGCTTTTTGGCGTCCATGGTAACTAGGGTTTTAGAAAGAGAGATAGATACAGAAGAGGTCAAGTGAGATACAAAAGTGGTTTAATAGGAAAGGAAAAAGAAAAGAAAAGCAGTAGAATGCGAAACAGTGGGCTCGACTTGAGTAGGCTGACTAGATGCTTCTGGTAGCTTCCAAGTTTAATGCTACAGGACTATGCTTGTTTGGATAATGTTTATCTGCTTCGTTTTACATTTTTTTAGTAAACAAATAAACTCCAACATTAATTATGATTACAAATTAAAATATTCATGTGCATATTTATCTTGTGATTGAGTTTTTGACTTGGGCAGGTTTTTACAAAATTCAAACATTTTTATAAAAATTATATTTACTATTTGAGATGATTAAGTTAAATCTAATAGTTAAAAATGTTTGCATTTTCGATCTAAGAATAACATTTTTATCATTTTCTCTAATCGAATTGAACTCAATAACATGACCGTAAAACTCGACATATAGATTACGTGTATAAATATTGATATTATATGTATGTTCATATCACTTATGTAATAACTAGTTTACTAAGCCGCGCTTCGCAGCGGCCATATAATAATTTCTCTAATTTTTTAAAAAAAACATTCTACAAAAATTATTTTTAAATGAAATAATAATTATATATCTAACATAAGGTTTCTTTTGGATTTTCCGTGTTATTTTGGTCATTAAAGGAAACTCTGAATAAATATAGAAAAAGGTAATTGTTTAATATTTTCATTGTTTTAATATTATGTTGAATATTATTATATTGATTACCATTTATATTTTTTTTTCAAAATTTAAATTACAACTTATATTTTAAAATACATAAGATAATATTAATTTTTAATTCTAACATATAATATGTTGCTCCTAATGAACCGAAGATGTTTTCTCTCAGTGAGCCGCTATCTCATTATTATCCAATTTAACAAATAACACATTAATTTACTAAATAAATTACATAATTTTCATATTTGTTTGGTATTCTTGACATATAATACAACATAGGATAGTTAAAAAACTCACATTTATAGTCTTGAAAATAGTTTTAAAATTTTATTTTTTAGGAATTTTGGATCAGAACCTACATTTAATAACGATGAGATGTACTATATTGAATAACCATAGGAACTTCGAAAAAAAACACACAAAAAGAGAGAATAATTATACAAAAACTTTTATCAAAATAATATAAAAACTAAATTAGATGGCGTAAAATCATAATAGCCTGGTAGGATGTGAGGAGAAGAGAAGATTAATTATTGTGAATCAGAATTGATATGTGCAAAACGTCATCATGTATGCACCCACTTTCTTACTTTGATAAATATAACTAATGTCATCAAATTCATCTTCTTCGTAGTATAACAAAACTTTGGTCTCAATTCTTTTGTAGTATAACAAAACTTTGGTCTTAGTTCCTGTATCTTCCTTTGAACAAAAACAATCAAAACCGAGAGTAACTGAGTAAAAGTTTGGGTATGAAAATGTAAATATTCTAAAAGTAAACACAAATATGAGGTCGATGAAACATGGAACACAAATTTTTGGACTAAAAATTTGTTTATATAAATCGTCTGAATTCTTAATAAAAGAAAGTTGACATCTTCTTGATTTTATTATAGACTGTAATTAAGTTTATAATTATAGGATTATAGATATAATCAATTCATTCTAGAATTTGATTAGATTTATTATTTTTAGAATACTTGTCTTTCATAAGTGCTACCCTTTTTACAAATTAGAAATAAAAAAAAAGGAAATTTCAATATTAAATAGATTAAATTGTATATTTACTTTTCTCCATCAGTAAAGATTTTAAATGCAAGAAAATTAAAATTGTATATTTAGTTTCTTTTAGTAGTGAACATTTAAAAGGAAAATTGTATATTTAGTTTCCTTTACTTGTAAAGATTTAAAAGATAATTGAGATTTATTTCTAATTTTGGTATTATTAATTCAAAATTTTGAGAAAATTAGAAAAATAGATCGAAGCGATTTAAGAGGCGCCACCTCACACCGCCTTCTCCCTTATATAAGCATTTATAATTTTTAGAACTTGCATTTTATAAGTACTACCTTTTCTACAAATTAGGAATTAAAAAAGGAAATTTCAATTTTAATATTTAAGATAGAGGTGCTCAACAAAAATAGATTAAATTGTATATTTACTTTCCTCCATCAGTAAAGATTTTAAATGTAAGAATATTAAAATTGAATGTTTACTTTCCTCCATTAGTGAAGATTTTAAAGGCGGATTGTATATTTAGTTTCCTCTATTAGTAGATATTTAAACGGTAATTGAGATTTTTTCTAAACTTTATTTTTAGAATACTTGTCTTTCATAAGTACTACCTTTTCAACAAATTAGGAATTAAAAAGGTAAATTTCAATTTTAAATAGATTAAATTGTATATTTATTTTTCCTCCTTTAGTAAAGATTTTAAATGCAAAAAAAATTAAAATTCTACATATAGTTTCTTCTGGTAGTAAAGATTTAAAAGACAAATTGTACACTTAGTTTCCTTTACTTATAAAGATTTAAAATAAAATTGAGATTTATTTCTAATTTTTGGTATTATTAATTCAAAATTTTGAGAAAATTTGAAAAATAGATCGAAACGATTTAAGAGGCGCCACATAAATTCCTGCGTTCTCCCTTATATAAGCAGATTTATAATTTTTAGAATACTTATCTTTTATAAGTACTATATTTTTTACAAATTAGGAATTAAAAAGGGAAATTTCAAATTTTAATATTTAAGATAGAGGTGCTCTACAAAAATAGATTAAATTGTATATTTACTTTCCTCCATCAGTAAAGATTTTAGATGCAAGAATATTAAAATTATATATTTACTTTCCTCCATTAGTGAAAATTTTAAATGCAATAATATTAAAATTGTATATTTACTTTCCTCCATTAGTGAAAATTTTAAAGGCAAATTGTATATTTAGTTTTCTCTATTAGTAGAGATTTAAACGACAATTGAGACTTTATTTAATCTTTGGTATTATTATTTCAAAAAAATTCTACCACACCACCCTCGTCTTCTCCTTTATATTGATTGTTTTCCCTAAAAATTTGAGGGTGAATAATGAATGTCTTCCCTAAAAAATTCGAATGTAAATAAGAAAATTTAATTTAATTTAAATAAAATTGAAGAGTTCTAAAAAAATAGATAAATATTCTTTTAAATATAGTTGAGAAAAGAAGTTAATTTTTTTAATTAAATTTTAATAGAATTATTATTATTATTATTATTATTAATTAAAAAATCTCTTCCATTTTATCTTGCTAGCATAAATATAATTGTAAAATATATATCTTCAATATTAAATATAATTAAAAGTTATAGAAATTAGATCTTTCAATAACATACATGGTTAGGAAAAAAGATAATTATATCAAAAAATAATTTGAAAGATTCGAATTGTGTGCAGGAACTTTAAACCGGAAGAATTGATTAAAAAAAGACGTTGGATCATTATGATCAAAGAGTAATAAAAAGAAAATAACTACAAATCAACAAAGAAAATACAAAAAGATAATAAGGATAAACCTGTGATAAATTTATCAAGCGCTTCTACTCGGGTCTTCTAAAATTTGGTTCACACGACACCATCAGTGGATTTGCACACAGAACTGAAAACAGAGAACACAAGTCTGCAAAGACAAAACCACCAAAACCAATGGCGAATACACATATCTCATAGACCAGAATCTTCGGGATCGTAACATGGATCAAATTTTCCTGTCATACAACATATCTTAGAAAAGTTAATAACATCATACAATTTGACAAACTAATAAGTTATATGTATATTGATTTATTAACCTTTTCATCGATCAAAATCATGTCAAGACTGATCAGTATTTGGATTGACAGATTCTCAAATTCTACACACTCGTACTCTTATCATCCAGGTATAGCTGTTGTCGTTCAAAACATCCGGTGTAGGCCATAGTTGTATTGATTGTAAATATGGTTGTAAAAATTTGAAGCTATGTAAAAAAGTTTCGGTGTAGATTTTTGTTATGAATGACCTTTAATTTATAGGTGTTTGTAAGGTGAATAACATGGAAATCCATTATGTTTAAAAGTCAAGAAGTATTATAAAAGAAAAGTTCTATAAAGTTTGAAAATAATAAAAGAAAGTTCTATCAAGTTTGAAAATAATAAAAGAAAGTTTTATCAAGTTTGAAAATAATAAAAGAAAGTTTTATCAAGATTGAAAATAATAAAAGAGAAAATTGCAATTATTAACATAAGAGCCTACAAATTCGAAAATAATAAGAAAGATGTAATTTTCTAAATCAAAGAAAGTTTTATCAAGTCCTACAAATTCGAAAATAATAAGGAAGTTGTAATTTTCTAAATTAAAGAAAGTTCTATCAAGTTTGAAAATAATAAAAGAAAGTTCTATCAAGTTTGAAAATAATAAAAGTGTAATTTTCAATTTCCTTCCTACAAAATCGAAAATAAAAAAGGAAGTTGTAATTATTAAAATTAAAAATTGTGAAAAATTGAGAAAATTAGAAAAATAGAACGGAGCGATTTTAGAGCGCCACATCACCGCCCCCGTCTTCTCCTTTATATAAGTATATTGATTTTATATTTTTCATTAGATAATTCGACGGAAATTGGCAAGTTTTTTTTTAAAAAAATTTAATACTTCTTTGATTAAGTGCGTGTTTGGGGTATCACAAAAAAATGACTTATAGCTTAAAATGAGTAAGTGTTATATAAGTGATAAGTTGATGAATTCTTATAAGTTATACGGGTGTTTGGATAAATTTATTTATAAGTTAGTGAATAATTTGCTAAATTAAATTTGAAAAAATAATTTTTAAATACAATGATTTCAACACTTGTATTTTAAATTAAAAAAATATTTACAAACACAAATGTAAAAATATAAAATATTAGAAAAATAAAGAAATCAAAGAATAAGTTGATAAGTTAACTAAAATGTTAGTGATTTCTAACATTCAACTTATCAATTTATAAATTATAAGTTATCAAATAAGCTGATTACACAAACAACTCTCATAAACTCACGGGTTTATAAGTCATAAATCGGCTTATATTTTAAATGTCAAACAGGCTCTAACTCTAAATATACATTTAAAATGTGCAGTGTACTGTACCCAATAAGAAAAAATCTGAATATTGATAATTACAAAATCTGAATATCATCTCTGTTCTGAAGGGCCTCTGTAAAGACTAAGAGGGCCTCGTTTTATGGGCCTCGTATAATGGAGTCCGTGATTTATCTGACAAAATTTATGAATGCCAAGTAGTATTAGCTTTAGCAGTTCGTCGTAACGCATGCCAAGTAGGGCCGCACAACATTCCGGTCTGGACCTGTAAACCGGACCGGGTTTATCGGTCCAAGATCCGGACCAGACCGAATATAACCGGTCCGGTCCCCGGTCCACAATATCAAAAAAATCTGGTCCGCGGTCCGGTCCAAACCCTGAAAAAACCCGGACCGGACCGGAATGCATGTATAGAGTTGATTTTTTCTTTACTTTAGGTCTTTAATTATCATGTATATAAATTAAATATTAACACATATAGTATAATAATCATCCAAATTAATAGAAAATAATTTGATGAAACAATAGAGATTAAAATTACAAACTAAATAATAAAACATATACTTCTTTTAAAATTTTGAGTAGTGCTAAGCCCCTAAAATAGATCCCAAATTTGATCACAAATGTCAAGTGTCGTTTTTAATTCATGAAGTGCATATATATATACACACATGGATACTCTTTATATTTTAAACTAGTTGATAAAGCCGCGCTTCGCGGCGGCGTTATATTTTTTTTAGAAAAAACTCTATTTATAAAATTACAATAATCAGTCATTTTTCCCTAATAAGCCGTCCTCCCGTTAAACATATTTTTCTTGTTAAGATCGAAATCGTAAATTTTATACATTGAATACTTGTCTCATGTATTAATTTTCTTATTAAAATACTTTTTTCTAATGAACCGCTCTCTCGTTGAAAAAACACTTATATAAATTCGCACTTCTATTTTACTTCCATTTTTAATTACATGCCTTACGATTCACAAACACCTATTCTACTTCTAATAGATTTTTTTTTTAATATGTATTTCTTATAAATTTGAATTCTTCTACTGTATAAATTCGAAAATTTATTATACTTCCGATAGAACTTTTAATTATATGTCTAACGTAAAAAATCTCTATAAATTTGAATTCTTCTCCTCTATACATTCGAACACATATTCTACGTCCAGTAGAACTTTTAATTGCAAGTATCTCTTATATATTCGAACTCTTATCCTCTATAAATTCGAACACATATTCTACTGTAAATAAAATTTTTAATTCTATGTCTTACCTATAAATTCAAATTATTCTCCTTTATAAATTCGAACACCTATTATACTTCAAATCAAACTTTTTTATATGTTTTTCCTATTAATTCGAACTTTTCTTCTCAATAAATTCGAATACCTAGTCTACTTCTAATAGGTTGAATGATATTTTTCATTTATTAGTCTTTAAAATTCAAAAATTCTAGAAAATTAGAAAAATTCTATATATATATATATATATTGATGATTTTAATTATATATATATTATATAAATTCGAATACTTCTACTTTATAAATTTGCACTCATATTCTACTTTCAATAAATTTTTTAATTATATCTTACAAACACCTATTATATTTCCAATATAACTTTTAATTATATGTATTTCTATAAATTCGAAGTATTCTCCTTTATAAATTTGAACATAATTCTAATTCAAATAAAACTTTTATTTTTAATGCGAATTTTTTTTCTCTATAAATTTGTACACCTATTCTACTTGCAATATATTAAAAGATTTTTTTTTAATTATTGATATTTAAAATTTTAAAAATATTAAAAAAATAAATTGAAATAATCTCAGAGGCGCCACTTTACTAATTTTAAAATTTTAAAAATATTAAAAAAATAAATTGATATAATCTTAGATGCACCACATTACTTCCCGCATATCAATATGTCAATCAGTTTATTTCCATTTTTGAAATCTATGATCGTAATTAAAATTAAGTAATAGGCTTTCATCATCAATGTTAAGGGAACAAAATTAACCAAATAAAAAAGTTGTAATGAGATGCATGACCTTAGGTGACCTTCGGGTTTTACCATAAATAATTACAAAACTGAATGATCATTTAACCTGCAATAAAAACAAAACTCAAGTTATACTCGAAATTATAAAGCCAGATTAAATTTTATATGATAACTAGTTGAAAAAGCCGCGCTTCGCGGCAGCGTAATAATTTTTTTAAAATTTCTATCAAATAACTTACGAAAATTATTCGGTCTTCGCTAATAAGCCGTCCTCCCGTGAAACACGTTTTCCTTTTTAATATCAAAATCTCAAATTTAATATATTGAATATATACTTGTCTTATATATTAATTTTTATGTTATCATACTCTTTTCTAATGAGACACTCTTTCGTCGAAAAAACACCTATATAACTTTACATATTCTACTTCAAATAGAACTTTTAGTTATGTATTACAAACACTTATTCTACTTCTAATAGAACTTTTAATTGCAAGTACTTCTTTTATATCCGAACTTTTCTCCTCTATAAATCGAAACACCTATTCTACTTCAAATAGAACTTTGCAAGAACTTCTTTTATATTTGAACTCTTCCCATCTACAAATTCAAACACCTATTCTACTTCAAATAGAACTTTTAATTACATGTCTTCGCTATAAATTCGAATTCTTCTCCTTTATAACTTCGAACACCTATTCTACTTCTAATATGCTAAAGAATATTTTTTGATTTATTAGTATTTAAAATTGTAAACCTCTAAAAAAATTAGAAAAATAGATTGAGACGATCTTAGGGGTGCCAACTCACCTCTCGCGTATCCTCCTTTGTATATATAACATGTCTTCGCTATAAATTCGAATTCTTCTCCTTTATAACTTCGAACACCTATTCTACTTCTAATATGCTAAAGAATATTTTTTGATTTATTAGTATTTAAAATTGTAAACCTCTAAAAAAATTAGAAAAATAGATTGAGACGATCTTAGGGGTGCCAACTCACCTCTCGCGTATCCTCCTTTATATATATATATTGATTATTACCAGTGAGCTATATATGAGTTAATAATACTTTGGTCATGGCAGTATAGATCCAAATTGCATTTCCGAAAGTATTACCTTCAAAGTCATGTTTATTGTTGGTGTTTATATAATAACATATTAAAGTTACAACTTACGATCGATGAAATTTTATTTTGAATGATATAACATATAATGTGAAATTATAAATCTCGTCATAAAAAAACAATATTTACATAAAATAAATTTATGGTTTTCTTTTTATATAAGCCTGATTTGTTTTTATATAATTGCTACAATTCTAAATTGACAATTGGAATAGAGCAAAATAAAAATACACAACACGAGCTCCCAGCCATAATACATGCATAACCTGGAGTGGACCTACAAGCAAAACTTACCACTGCAACCGCCATATTAACTGCCGGTGCTGGGAGGAAAACAACAATTAGCATATTCAAACTTAAGCGAAGCATAATAACAAACTTGTCAGTTGTCAGCAAGAAGTTTAAGCGAACTAAATACTAAGGAAAAAGGAATAAAAACGTTCGAAATTAACCAATACTTTGTGACATCAACATTTAGGTACCTACTCGGGCTACTACCCGGTACCAAACTACCAATATGGCAAATTGGCAATATCCCCATCCAAAAATTAGTGTGGATCATGATTTTTTTCAGAACCCTGCGTGGCAAGAAGATAAATCAACTAATAGATAAATTTTAAGGCTTTGAAATTCCTATATGAGAAAAAAGGTTTAGAGACAACGATGATATAATATACAGTGATCATCTGGATGAGTATACGAAATTTAATAAGAATTAAAATTCTTCTCCCCTGTAAATTTCAATACTTATTCTACTACATCTAATATACTTCAAAATAAAAACAAAAAACTTATATTTATATGTCTTACCTATACATTCAAATTCTTCTTCTTTATAAATTCAAACACCTATTTTACTCAAAATAAAATTTTACTTACATCTATTCTCCATAAATTCGAACTCTTCTCCTCAATAGAACTTTGCAAGTACTTCTTTTATATTTGAACTCTTCCCCTCTACAAATTCAAACATCTATTCTACTTCAAATAGAACTTTTAATTATGTGTATTCGCTATAAATTCGAACTCTTCTCCTCAATAAATTCGAACACCTATTATACTTCTAATATGTTAAAGGATATTTTTTTATTTATCAGTATTTAAAATTCTAAAATTCTAGAAAATTAGAAAAATAAATTGAGACGATCTTAGGGGCGCCACCTAACCTCCGGCGTATCCTTCTTTATATATATATATTGATACACAATCAATAAGACCATACTAACTAAATATTTGAGAATGCTTTTGGGAACTTTTGTACTTATCTTAAACTTTTATTACCGTATAAATTAAATAATGTTTATGTATTTAAATTCAAATGAAAAACAAAAATTAAAATCTTATATAAACATTAATCAAACCGGTCCGGTTCCGGTCCGGTCCTAAGACCGGATATATACCGGTCCGGTCTCCGGTCCATGAATTTCAAAAATTCCGGTCTTCGGTCCGGTCCGGGTCCGTCCGGTCCGGTCCGGTTTTGGACCGTTGTGCAGCCCTAATGCCAAGTACTTGAAATTTACGAGCGACAAATAACTAGTCCATACAAGATTATGAAAAATGCATTTCTCTAATAACAAAGATATGTCACATGAAAAACATCATAAAAGGCTTGTTTAGTTGTATCTTTAACTAAACAAACTAAGTGAGCTATAAGTAGAAACGGACTCAGAATTTTAAATTGACCTAAGTTGAATTTTTTTTTTCACAAATTGAATGATAAAAAATGAACAAACAATTTAACTTAAAAATATAAAAATGGTTTAAAACGCTTATTTATCTAATATTTGTATTTTATTTATATTTCATACACCTTTATCATTAATTAATGTGTTTTGGGTCCGCTAATTAAAAAAAATATCTTTGATCAATTTTTTTGTATTCAATGGAAAAAACAATACGAAAAAAATCATAAATCAAGGATAAACAATTAATCAAACCTATCTGGGCATAACAAAAATGACAAATTATTTTGAGGATTGTCATATTTTGCAAGCTTGTAAAGGAACAAATTCTAGCTTTATATGGACGGGTCTTTGGGAAGCAAAGGAGCAACTAAAGAGAGGGTATCGATGGGTATTAGGAGATGGGAAGGATATAAAGGTGTTTCAGGATCCTTGGTTAAGAGGTAAAAGAGATTTTTGTGTTGAAGATCACCATTTGAATGCCTTCAGGGGTGATAGAGTTTGCGAATACTTCCGTCCAAACACCAAGGAGTGGGACGTGCATAAGGTTGAGCACACTTTTCACGCTGATAACAGTCAATTAATTATTTGTACAAGAATTCCTCAGAATCAAGCTAGGGACAGAGTGGCTTGGGTGCATTCGAGTGATGGGCAGTATAGTGTCAAGACAGCGTATCATTTTTGGTTCTCTGGGTACCATGATTTGTCTGCTGAATTATCTTCTAAAGGTTGGAACAGATTATGGAAGTTAAATATCCCATATAAAATCAGAACGTTTCTATGGCGTTTTTGCAAGAACACCATACCAGTTCGTAATGTATTGAGAGGTAAAGGAATTTCTGTGCCTATAATTTGTCCAGTTTGTGAGGTGGATGTAGAACATCTTCTTCATGTTTTTTTCGACTGTAGATTTGCAGCTCAATGCTGGCAGAAGGTGGAGTATAACCCTAATATGTTATTAGAGGAGTGTGCACCTAAATGGTTATTGGATAAGTTATGTGAGGAGATTGATGCTAATATTGTGAAGATTGTTACGGTGTTGTGGGGAGTGTGGTTTGTCAGAAATAAAAAAGTCTGGGAGAGTTCACAGTTCACTCCTTCGCTTACGGTTGAGCTAAGTTCCAAGCAAATTTCTGAATGGCAGGAGGCAATGGAGAAGAAAAGAGAGAGAGGATTAGTAGCAGTGACAACAGTGCGGAATGGTCCTGTTAGGCGGGAAGCTCCTGAACCAGAGTGGTTGAAGCTAAATGTGGACGCTTCAGTACATATTGGTGCTAATTCATTTGCAATTGGTATGGTAATTCGTGATGAGCTGGGATCTTTTGTAGAGGGCAAAAACTTACGAACAGGTGGAGAGGTAAGTGTTGTAGAAGCAGAAGCGTTTGGGGTAGAGGCTATTAGAAGAGGTAGTAATTATCAGCTGGAGGTGGGAAACTTGTTGGATGTTTGCTGCGAGAATCTGAGTATTCCAAGTACAGTAATGTTCGTATCTGTCATGTTAAAAAGCTAGCAAATAAGGCGGCTCATTTGTTAGCTAGATATCCTTGTTTGCTAAATAGCTTTAATTCGTTTGTGTCTCCTCCAGATATGTTGTTGGAGACTTTATCTTCACATGTTTTGTTTGAGTAATGGAACTTCTTATTTCAAAAAAAAAATTGACAAATCATACATTGTGCTGACGCAAAAAATATATTTTAAGTATCAATGAGTTAACTAATAACTCATGTGTTGTCCATAAGCGTATGATCAGTACAATTTAAAAAAAAACAAGTGGGGGTAGAATTCAATCATCAATATATCATCAATCATTCATGAATATAGGAATTTTTTCATAAATACCTAACCTAAAAAACTTTTTTGCAAAAATATTATGTGTTTTTAAATTTTTTTGCAAAAATACCAACTTTTTGAAAATATTTGCAAAAATACGGTCTGCAACTAGATGCAACCATATCTGTAACTGCAACCAAAATCAGCCACAGATAAAACTTGTTAACAATGATGTTTTTCTGGCGTCCTAATTTTAGGGTTGTAGGGTTGTAAACAACCCTAAAATCATGGTAGGTTGGGGTTTAGAGTCTAGGGTTTAGGTTTGGGAATTAGAGAAACAAAATTGTCATTCCAACTTAAAAGGAAGTAGAACAAAAATCACACACACATTACAATTAAAGTCTTAATTTCTCAACTTCAACCCAAAACTAAGAACCCATATCAGAATTCAACATACCCAACTGGGAAATTAAAGGCATAATAAGTTACAGAGAAAATAAACCCTAAACCCTAAATCATAAACCCTAAGTCCGTATACAAATTATTCGTTATTCTTAAAAAGGTTAACTATTAAACCCCCAGAGTAAATCAAGACTACAAGTTTACCTCTCTTACTAACAATTTTTTTGAATTCTCGGCTGCTTTTTAATTATTTTTTAAAAAGTTGCATCTAGTTGCATCTAGTTTCATCTGGTTGCGTTGGTTGCATACCGTATTTTTGCAAATATTTTTATGTTAGATATAATTGCTGACGTTTGTTCATCAGTGTTTAAGTACCAGGTACATATCAGAGTTTATCTAGAAGCCAGTCAGAGTTTGATAAAGTCTGACTGGGTGAAGAGTTCACATTGAAGCCAGTCAGAGTTTGATAAAGTCTGACGTGGTGATAGTTGACTTAGCTGTCGGTGCAAAGATAAAGATTCTAGAAGCAATATATTCTGAAGATGGAAAGAAGCAGAATATATTGATACAGCTAAGGAAACGGAATAGAAGACTGAAGCAATCCTTAATTGATATGAATTGTATAGCTAATTTATAGGAGTATCAATTAGATAAGGATTGTATGTAGCTGTGTACTATATAAACACAGATAGGTTATCCCTAGAAGGGATGCGATTATTGAAATATTATTCTTGTAACCTAGTAGCTCTTTGTGATTCATTAACATCATAAAGAGAGAAACTGTTAATATAATTACAGTTTTGTTGATTTATAAACAGTGTTCTTGATTGTTATTCTCATATATACTTGATTATATTGTGTATTCGGCCTAACAATTGGTATCAGAGCCAAGGCTGTTTAATATATACAGTTTTTCGATTCAAACACAGTAATAATCATGTCTGAAGAAAATCAAACTTCTCCCAAGGTTGAACAGGTTAAACCTAATTCTGTGAGTCGGTATGAAACAATCAGGGTTCCAATTCTCAGGCCAGTGGAGTATCCAATTTGGAAGGTGAAGATGACCATGTTTCTGGAGGCTACAGATCCAGAATACCTTGACAGAATATATGATGGTCCTCATATGCCGACTAAATTGACTCCTGTTGTTGATGGTCAAGAACAAAAGACTGTTCCAAAGGAAAAGAAAGATATGACTCCTGAGGACATCTCATCAATTGCTAAGGATGCAAAGGTAAGACATCTTCTCCACAGTGCCTTAGATAATGTGATGTCTAACAGAGTAATTGGCTGCAAGACTGCCAAAGAAATATGGGATGCTCTAGAAGTCAGATGCCAAGGAACAGGTGCTATTAAGAAGAATAGGAGGACCATACTAACTCAGGAGTATGAGCACTTTGATTCAAGAGCCAATGAAACCTTGACTGAGACATATGACAGATTCTGTAAACTACTGAATGATTTATCTCTAGTTGATAAAGAATATGATCTTGAAGAGTCTAATCTCAAGTTTCTGTTATCTCTACCTGAAAAGTGGGATCTAAAGACAACAACAATAAGAGATAATTATGAACTTGCTGATACAGATCTTGATGAAATCTATGGGTTGTTGAAAACTCATGAACTGGAGATAGAACAAAGAAATAGAAGAATGAGTAAAAAGACAAAATCTGTTGCTCTCAAAGTTGAGGAGAAGCCCATCAAGAAGGAATCATCAAGGAAGAAAGCCAAGGGAAAGGCTTTAGTCATTAAATCTGAAAGTGAGTCATCAAACTCTGATGATGACTCAAACTCTGATGAAGCTTCTGACTCTGAGGATGATGAAGAACAGATGATGCAAATGGCTGCATTGATGGTGAAAACCTTCAAGAAGATGGGATTCAAGAACTTCAAGAAAGGAAAGAGATTCTCAAGGAAAGATTCAAACTCTGAAAGAAAAAGTTTTAGAAAGTCTGATGGAAGGGAGACCAAGTCTGGCAAGAAGGATAAATCTGAAATCCAGTGCTACAAGTGTAAGGAGATGGGTCACTATGCTCCAGAGTGCAAGAAAGGCAAAACTGAGAAAGCACTCATCTCTAAAGGCAAAGACTGGGTAGATACTTCAGACTCTGATGATGGAGAAAATTATGCTCTTATGGCAACTGTCAGAGATGAGACTGAATCATCTGAAAATAAGGTACCCCTAACTACTTATGCTTATGATACTGATAATATATCTGAGTTAAGAGTATATCTGAAAAGCGTACATGTTAGTTATAGGGATCAGACTTTAGAGAATGAGAGAATTAAATATGAGAATCTTAGTCTTAAAGATGGAAACAAGTTTCTTGAAGGAGAACTTGAAAATATGAAGCAGATTCAAAAAGAAAGAGATGATGCTGTTTATGTTAAACAGGAGTTGCTCAAAAGATATAAGCAACTAGAATCTGATCTAGAAAAAGAAAGAAAAATAATCAAGACTTGGACAGACTCTGGAAGAGACACTCATCAAGTGTTTCAGACAGATTATGTAGGTTTAGGCTATTGTGAAAATGATGAACTTAGGTTTAAAGACAAAGTTAAGGTTAAATCACAACTTAAACCTGTGAAATTTGTTCCAGAAACCAATAAGTTCAAATCTGTTGTAATAAGAGAAGCTGATATGGAATCAGATGAAACCTGTGAAAGACAGGAAAATATTATAACAGAAAAACTTATGGAAATAGAAGCTGTTAGAAAACCAGTAAAAGTCTGTGAAAAATAGGTTAATGTTGGTTTAATGACAGGAAAACAGTTCAATCATAAGCTCAAAGAGGTAAAATCTGCCATGAAACCAAAAGGGTCCAAGAAAAATAGGAATGGAAAGATAGGCATAAATAATAGAAATAATCATTTGCCTACTGCTGGTGCTTCAAGGAAAACATGTTATAATTATGGTAGTTCTAATCATCTTGCTAGATTTTGCAATAAGAACAAACATATTAATTCTTTACCTTCTACATCAGAAGTAAAGAATGATTATGTAAGGGTTAAACCACAGACTTTATGCACACACTGTGGGAGCACTTGGCATTCTATTTATACTTGTAAGAGTTATCATACTATTTATCACAACTATTATGAGCTAAAACCCAACTTGAAATGGGTTAGAGCAAACTCTGTAAGTGTAAAGTCTGACAATGTTAGTTTAAACTCTGTTGATAGTGATTCCGCTGCAAAAGCTAACACTGTTAAGAAAGACAAAGGATCCAAGCAAGTCTGGGTCCTTAAAACTAACACTTAGTGTTTGTTTGTGATTGCAGGGTATAAAAGAGAGCACACTTATCTTGGACAGTGGATGCTCAGGACATATGACTGGAAATAAAGCCCTGCTATCAGACTTTGAGGAGAAGGCTGGCCCAAAGGTTTCCTATGGAGATGGCAACATAGGACACACTCTGGGATATGGCAATATTAATCTTGGAAGTGTCATCATCACAAATGTAGCTCTAGTCTCAGGACTCAAGCATAATCTGCTATCTGTGAGTCAAATCTGTGACAGAGGAAACCATGTAGATTTTCATACTGAATACTGTGAAGTTATCAGTAAATCTACTGTAAAAGTTGTTCTAGTTGGAAACAGGCGCAACAATATTTATGAAGCAAGTTTGGTAACAAACTCTGATGGAAAAACAGTGTGTCTGTCTGCAAGAATGTCAAATGAAGAGAGTTGGAAATGGCATAAGAAGCTCTCTCATCTAAACTTGAACAACATCAATGAACTTATATGAAAAGATCTTGTAAGGGGACTTCCAAAGTCAATACTAAGCTTAGATGGTCTGTGTGATTCTTGTCAAAAGGCCAAGCAAAGGAAGTCATCTTTCAAGAGCAAATCTGAATCTTCAGTAGTGGAACCTTATCATCTTCTACATGTTGATCTCTTTGGACCAGTGAATGTGATGTCTATGGGCAGAAAGAAATATGCTCTAGTAATTGTTGATGAATATACTAGATATACATGGGTGTATTTCTTATCAAAGAAGGATGAAACTGCTCAAACTCTGATGGATCATGTAAACCTACTGGACAAAGGATCACAGCACAAAGTCAAAATTATAAGGAGTGATAATGGAACTGAATTCAGAAATTCAATAATGGAAGCTTTCTGCAAAGAAAGAGGAGTGAAACAAGAATTTTCTGCACCTGGAACTCCACAGCAAAATGGTGTAGTTGAAAGAAAGAACAGAACTCTAATCAAAGCTGCCAGAACAATGCTTGATGAAGCAAAATTACCAACTTATTTCTGGGCAAAAGCTGTTCAAACTGTTTGTTTTACTCAGAATGCAACATTGATCAACAAGCATGGTAAAACACCATATGAGATGGTGAAAAATAAGAAGCCAAATTTGAAATATTTTCATATATTTGGATGCAAATGCTTTGTGTTGAAGACTCATCCTGAACAGTTGACCAAGTTCGAGTTAAAAACTGATGAATGAATCTTTGTTGGCTATCCATTATCAACAAAAGCATTCAGAGTTTACAATCTGAGAACTAAAGTGATCATGGAATCCATACATGTGTCATTTGATGACAAGAAAATAACTGGACTTGATGACTTAGATGAAAATGATCAACTGCGCTTTGAAAATGAAGATTTATTCTCTGATGTTGTAAACTCTGATGAAGCAGTACCGACAAACTCTGATGAAGCGGTTCTGATAAACTCTGACGAAGCATACTCTGAACCTCTACTGGTAAATAATGGAGAAACTGAAAATTCTCAAAGTGAAAAACATAGAGAACCAGTTGAGGGGGAGCGTGAAGAAGCTCAACAAGACACAGAAAATGAGTCAGTTGAGGAAACTGATTCAAACTCTGACAGTTCAAACTCTGAGCCATCCAATTCAGGGGGAGCCTCAGATACTGCAGAAAGTCAACATATGAATCATGAGAGCATGGATCAAGGGGGAGGATCCAATAATGATGCAAGAAACCACTTACCAACAGCAAGAAAGTGGACACAGGCACACACACCTGGTCTCATAATTGGAAGTAGAGAAATAATGAGTGTCTGTATCATGCTTTCTTGTCTCAAACAGAACCAAAGAAGGTGGAGGAAGCTCTTCAAGATGCTAATTGGATAACAGCAATGCAAGAAGAGTTAAATGAATTTGAAAGAAATGAAGTCTGGACACTTGTACCTAGACCAAAGAATAGATCAATTGTAGGTACAAAGTGGGTTTTCAGAAACAAGACTGACAGTGAAGGTGTGATTACAAGAAACAAGGCTAGACTTGTGGCTAAAGGTTATTCACAACAGGAAGGAATTGACTATGATGAAACCTTTGCTCCAGTTGCAAGATTGGAAGCCATAAGAATTTTTCTGGCCTATGCCGCACACAAGAAGTTTAAAGTCTTCCAGATGGATGTGAAAAGTGCTTTTCTCAATGGGAAGCTTGAAGAAGAAGTGTTTGTTGAACAACCACCAGGATTTGTAGATCCCAAGCATCCAGATTATGTCTACAGGCTTGACAAGGCATTATATGGACTAAAGCAAGCACCAAGAGCATGGTATGAAACTCTTGCTCAATTTCTTTTAGAAAGTGGGTTCACAAGAGGTACAATTGATAAAACCTTGTTTTATTTCAATTCTGGTGATGATTTGCTTTTAGTTCAAATTTATGTAGATGATATTATCTTTGGATCTACTAATGACAAACTTTGTAAGAAGTTTGCAAAGCTTATGCAATCCAGGTACCAAATGAGCATGATGGGAGAGCTTAGTTACTTTCTAGGCTTACAGGTCAAGCAAACAGATGATGGTATTTTTATCAATCAAGCAAAATATACCAGAAATCTTCTCAAGAAATTTGGTATGCTTGATAGTTCATCTGCTACAACTCCCATGGCTACTGCAACAAAGCTAGACAAAGACACAGGAGCCTCAGTAGATATGACAAACTACAGAGGAATGATAGGGTCTTTACTGTATCTTACTGCAAGTAGACCTGATATCATGTATGCAACATGTATTTGTGCAAGATTTCAAGCAGATCCCAGAGAGCCTCATCTAACAGCTGTAAAAAGGATTTTCAAATATCTCAAAGGAACCATAACCTTGGGTCTGTGGTATCCTAGAGAATCAGAGTTTAAGTTAATTGGTTACTCTGATGCAGATTTTGCAGGCTGTAAGATAGACAGAAAAAGTACAAGTGGAAGCTGTCAATTCTTAGGTGACAGATTGGTTTCTTGGTACAGCAAGAAACAGAAATCAATTTCCACATCCACAGCAGAAGCAGAGTATATAGCAGCTGGTAGCTGTTGTGCACAGATTCTGTGGATGAAGAATCAGTTGCTAGATTATGGTTTGAGGTACTCTAAAATACCTATTTTCTGTGATAACCAAAGTGCTATTGCTATGACAGGAAATCCAGTACAGCACTCCATGACCAAGCACATCAGCATAAGATATCATTTTATCAGAGAACATGTGGAAGAAGGAAACATTGAGCTTCATTTTGTGTCTACAGACCAACAACTTGCAGATATCTTCACCAAACCTTTGAGTGAAGCTACTTTTACAAGATTGGTAAATGAACTTGGAATGATCTCTGGTTTCGACTAGAGATACGGGTTAGACTCAAAAACTATACATGTTTAATTTTTCTGCTCATGATTCCTTGCATGTATTACTTGTTATGAGTACCAGTGTCATAAACTCTGAAAGTAAACTCTGATGCTAAACTCTGTTAGTCATACTCTGTCGGTTGAAGACTGAGGTTAAACTCTGATAGTTACAGTCAAATGCTATACTATGATTGTAATTTTGTCTAAAACATATGGACCAATGAAGAAATTTGTATGAAACATAATTCTCAGTAAGTAATTGTGAATCCTTAAGAGTTGTTTAGATTCTGATCTCAAATGTGTGCAGTAAGTTAACACAGCATGATACTGTCTCTATATTTATAGCATCTCTTAGTTTATTGATTCTATACACTGAAGTTGTATTAGCTGTTTGCATTTTCTCTCATAAATTAATTACATTAACTGATGAAAAGTCTAAACTCTGATTATTAATTATAAATAATTCACCCTCAAATCAAAAGATGCCAAAACGAGCACAAATTCCTTTGAGATCATGTTGTGCCTAGGAAGATCCAGGAACTTATTGTATGAAATAAGGGCTAAAATCTTTGATTTTTGGTGACTAGTGCCAACCACTGATTACTGGAAAAATTAAAATATATATATATATATATATATATATATATATATATATATATATATATATATATATATATTCAAAATACAGAGTTTCGATATAAAAATCAGATTTTATGTTTTACATGAGAGTTTAGGCAACCAGTTTTTACTGCTTAAAGTTTGTGGATTTTATGCACTTTGAGATGATCTAAATATTGATTTCGGTAAACTCTGCTATAGCACACACAATTATTCACACCTGTACAGTTTGAGAAAAGAGTTTATTGACAAAGAAGGACAAATGGTAAACACTGATGTATTGTGAGAAATACGCCGAGGTAATTTTGTTTTAATCTCTGATGATTAAAATGATTTCTTTGTTTCAGACATTTTATAATTTTGAGATTAGACAATTGTTTAGAAATATGAAAGAGTATGAGTACAAACGGTTCAAATTTGCTTTAAACAGAGGAGAGAGGTTAATTGCCTAGAAGAGTGTAACAGGCGGTAATTATTGCTGTTTTTACTGCGCATGCGCATTGGAAACTGTAAATAATTAGATGTCCGTCATTACATGTGTGCCATGTGTCCCACTCACATAATGAAAGGAGTAAGACAGTTGTGTATTAATGATTAAAAACTGTTCAGTTTTTAATTTTTTAATTTCATATTTATACAATACACCCACATACGTCTAAACCTTTCACATCTTACTTCACTTTACACACACACATATTCACAAACACTTCCCTGCTCACAAACTCTTACGAAGTTTTTGAATCAGTTTCTTTGATTTTTCTTCTCAATTCGTACTAATGGCTACTACAGCTTTTGTTTCTTCTGGGTTAGAGTTCGTTCCTAATAATTATGCAGCCCCATTAAACACTATCAATGCACCAGCGGCGTTTCATATAATACAAGATTTTCTTGCTCAGTCAGAAATTGGGCGTGCTTTGGTGGAGCCTGCAAAGCTTTATGGATCTCAGATCAAAGCTTTCTGGGAGACTGGTGTCTATGATGATGGTGGTGATTCTGGCACCCCATCCATAGTTTTTGAGTTCCAGGAGACAGAGTTTGTCATAACTCCAGGAACTGTTCGTGAAGCAATGGGCTTTGCAGAGTCTAACGCTTACACCATTAGTGTTGGTGATACTGATCTTCAGAGAATGATGCAAGCTATTGGGTATACTGGATCTTTGGCGAAGATAGGCCAACTGAAGCGATCGTTTTTACGAAAAGAATGGAGTTTCTTTTTCGATTGCATAACAAGGGCTTTCGGAAAGAAATGTACAAATTGGGATGCGATTCCAATCGACAGTCTGCAAATCGGGTATTCACTTCTCTTTGCCAGTAATTATGATTTTGCTAGACTTGTTTTGATGAACATAGGTGAGAAGTTAACAGAGAATAGGCATGTAGTATATTTTTCTAGATTTTGTCAAATTTTATTCTCTGCTTGTGTTCCAAATGTTGAGATTGATGAGGAGGACGTAATTCCCTCTTTCAAATTGCACAAACGGGTATTCTCTGACCTTACCAACAAGGATTTAAAGAAGGTTAGTGTTGGTGAATTGTTGTTGCCTGAAACAGTGCTTCAGTTCTTAAACCCTCAACCTCAACCACAACAGCCATCAGAACCAGTAAATGCTGAAGCCTCTACAGTTCAACCACGGACTGGTGGTAGGACTAAGCATGTTGGTACAAAACCTCCAAGGATTGCTAAGCCAACTACTGAAGCTGGGGCATCAAATACTGATGATATGCCTCAGAAGAAAAGATTAAAGAAAAGAAGGGCCAATCGGGCAAAGTCTGATAATGCTGATGAGGACAGTGACACTGATGATGAAACTCTTCATCAGAGAAAACGAAGATTGGTGGCTGCACATCTTTTTGGTGCATCAAATGTAAATGCTGAAGCTGTCGATTTGGACAGAGTTTTTGAGGAAAATGTTATGCCTACATCAAACGCTGCTAATGTAGTTGAGGAAGCTGCAAATGAAGCTGCAGATGAAGCTCCTAAAATTCTTGTTCAGGAGGCTACAGAAAATATTGAGGCTCTGTAAACTCTGACCATCTTGAAGTTTTTGATGAAACAGAGGGTGTGGAAGCTGATCAAGCCACGGTTATTCTTGAAGATTCTATGGCTACCCACACAGAGATTCTCTCTGTTACTCCCCAGGTAATTGAAAAGGGTGAGGAAGTTGATCAGACCTTAAATACTGATGCTACAGAAACTGTTCCAGAGATTATTGCAGAGATTCACGTACAAGAGGCTGTAGCTGAAAATGATGAGAATATTGCAACGAATGTTGCAAACTCTGAGATTCCAGAACCTGATGCAGAGAAAGTTACTGCTGAGAATATTACTGCAGAGAATGATAATGATGATAGTTCTAATCATTCCCAAGAGGAGTTAATTGGTAGTCAAGCAAACTCTGATGAGCTAAGAGAGGTCAATCGAGCTACGGCTGAGCATTTTCAAGATATGTACTACAATAGATGGGCTGCTGCAGATTGTATCTTTTCAGTACAGAGGGCTGCTGATTTTCTTGGTGATTCTGTGAAGACGATTTCAAATCCTGATATTCTTACAAGTCTAAAGGCTACTGTGATTCAAATTAAATCTCTCCACAACAGATTTGATGAGTCTCATAAGGAAGTTACTGCTTTGCGGAATGAAGTTGGTCTGAGGGATCTTACTCTGAAGAATGATAGAACTTACTACAATTCCATGTTCAAGAAGCAAGCTAAGGACTCTGATGACATTCAGACGAGGCTTGGGAAAGTTG
This sequence comes from Heracleum sosnowskyi, assembly GCA_030848705.1. Taxonomy (NCBI): domain Eukaryota; kingdom Viridiplantae; phylum Streptophyta; class Magnoliopsida; order Apiales; family Apiaceae; genus Heracleum; species Heracleum sosnowskyi. Next base: position 120,777,215 of record CM061241.1, read on the forward strand.
AGGACAACCAGACTGCTATGTCTGCCCAACTGACTTCAATTTCTAATGCAATTGAGTTGTTGACATCAGTACTACTTTCTGATGATGTCAAAAAGGGGGAGAGTGTA